>JARHVA010005623.1:0-390000 GCA_037957365.1 Torreya grandis | reverse complement strand
ATTGCTATGAAATGTGGACTTGCCTAAATATAGATATAGACTTTATTCTCAGACATGAGCTATCACATGGGTATGTTATCTCGTTGTCTATTGTTAGATGCTTATTATAGTCAACTAAAAACTATAAATGTTAAGTATATTAATCTTAGTTTTACTTACTATCTTTAGCATATGCCAATTTTTAATTAATTTAAATTAATTTTATTTCACATTCATATTTATGTTTGAATGCCATATATTAAAATTTGAATAATATTTGAAAAAAATGCCTATTAAATATGTATAAATAAAATATAGGGTAAAAAATGATTAATTTATTGTTGTGCTATAATCTAAGAAAGTTCCATAAAAATAACTAGTGTGATGAGAAAGTTCTTTATTTACATTAAAAGATCATACTTTGTAGTCAAAATTCCTATTGAAATTATTTATTCAATTCCTACATAAGCCAAGTTAAAAATAATATTATTAGAAGCGACATTACATTTCCACTTTTAAGACTAGTATGAAACAATTTTAATTTATTTTTCCTAGTCACACACTATATAAATCATAGTATTCATTTCAAGGTTGAGAATATAAGTATACATAGAATAGCTTAGAATAGAATAAGTTTAAAAAATATATATATTAGCAACATGTGAAATATTTTGAGAATAATTATAAAGAAACAAGATCTAGCAAGATGATATTATGAAACATATTGAGAATTTTGAATAATTGAGAATAAATGGGAGTATGCTTGAATATTATTAATAATTTGAGAATCAATAATATAATTTTGAGAAAAAATTACATGATTTATAGATTCTAGAATCAATAGAAATATGATTATAGCTAGGTTATAAAATAATTTTATAAATGAATACATGATTGTACAAGGTTGTAATCTATCATAATATTAAATCACTTGATCTACATTATGATAAATTCATGTTTCATTTCATACCTTACGTGTTACATATTTTATCTTAAATCCATATTAGGCCTTTTGATCTAGGGTTTGGCTTAAAAAACATTTTAATACATTCCTCAATCTATCTTTCAAAATGTGCCATGATAATCTATGTATTATGAGCAAGATTTTAAGACCTATATTTTTTTAGCTAAGAAAGTGTGGTTATCATGATTTATATGATGCGTATTTTTTTTTTAAATCCATTCAAACCATTTGTATTCAAATTCAAATCAATATCATTTTTATAAAACAACAAACTTGTTGGAGAAATAATGACTACATTTATATATATATATATATATATATATATATATATATATATATATATATATATTCCATTTAATTCTTTTTTAAATATCTAGAATTAATGAAATGTATTTCAATGAAATTAACATGTCCATCAATTCCAATTGCCCTGATAGTTGGATTCTTATGTCTAATCAAATATTTTAATAAAAGAGGAGGTAACTCTTTTAACAAAAACACCATGCAAAATATATGGTGTTTTACAAATATTCAATAAAATATTTAATATAGGATTTGGAGAAACATATAGAGAAGATATGGCTAGTTGACAAAAAACATATATTAGAAATATCTTTAGAAAATCTAGATAAATTCATATGTATGGGTAAGTGCATGAAGTTGAAGAGCTAAAAAGTGGATGATTTTTTATTTTTACATGATTTTGATTTTTCCATGTACAATTTTTCTAAAAATGTGTATGGATCTTGGCTTATAGGCTTGGTGATTATCAAGCCTAAACTATGTACACAATTTTAATTTTTATAACCACATATGCGGTACAATTATCATAAGTTAAAAAATGTTGATGCCTTTAATTTGGCATTATCAAAAACCATACTAGATAAGTAAATATCTAAAATCACATTTTGAAAAATGACATTTTAACTCAAAATTGATAATGAATGATAGAAAAAAGGTATAAAAATGAATTTGAATGCAATTAAAAAAATCTAGTGATTTTTCTTGAATTTAGATTATTTTTTGTTAGAATTGTGAGAGTTATCCATAAATGAGGATGTCCAAGATTATTTAAGTAGATGGAACACACTCAATTGTTAAAACAAGAAATCAAAAAGAGAAAAACAATGCAAATTCCTCCATGTATAGCTCACTAACACTAGATGTACAAATAGGTGAGTAAATGTGTAACTCCCCCTAGAATAGTTGATCAATGGTCAACCAATCAAAAGAGTAACTCCCACTACTTAAAATAGATAGTCAAGGTAACTCCCGATGACATTCACACCTAAGCAAGCTAATCTCACAAGTGTAGAAAAAACACAGTAAAGGAAAAATAAATACCTACACTAACACTACCCATAAGCATAACTTAGGTGGATTGAAGAAATGAGTCCAAACTACAAGGTCTGATGAGGTATACATGTACAAAGAAACTCCCATAAAGTGAGGTAAGAAGATAAAACCCAAAGGAACCCCCCTCTCCCCCCCCTGCCTGGTAAAAAAAGGGAGATAAAAGAATAAGATAGAGCTAAAAATCCCCACATAATATGATGTTAAAGTTGTCCACACTCCAAATATATCTCACAAGATGACTAATATCAATAACAAGATCCACTATGTGAAGACTATATAAAATACATCTGCATCAAGAAATTTTTCTTCCATTTTCCAAAGGAAGAACATGAGGTGTGTACTGAAAGTTTGTTCATTGCACAAGGGAATATGAAGGCATTAGTATAAATAAATTTGAGTGTGGTACAAAATAAAAGTATGGAATAGGTGTAACAATATTTTGCATAAGATCTAGATGTAATCCCACTAAATTGAACCTATTATAAGTAGGTGTAGTGAAGATTGAATCACCCTAGAGTAATGAATGTGTCTGCTAAGTACCTGATGGATATCCAACCAAGGTGTAGTCCCTATACAATATACTATGTTCCTCATTCATAGTAATAAGGCCAACTACTCTATGTAATGAGTATATAATGAAAGTAGAGGCTATGAAGGATTTCAAAGTGACTTGTAGATTTAGAATGGACTACCCAATGTCTAATTATTCTTGAATCAATATACCTACACCTTGTAATGTATAAAGTGGAGTATAAGTAGGTGGATGAGGAAATGACTCCTCAATATATAGAAAATGACAAGGAAATGGTGGAGGTGTGTCCACATCACTACTATAATCATATTTGATATAAAAAGAGTCCTCAGTCTAAGAAATGTGATGAGGCTTAGAATTTTCATCAAGTATAGGTGAGTCTAATGAAGAAGAATGACATGGAACATTCACTAAAATAATGTCTATGGGAAATGGAAAGCACATCTTAACAACTCTCAAGGTTGAAGAAGAGACTATAGATGAGTCACATGAATCCATAGTTTTAATATCCATAGGAAAAGAAGAGTTGACAATGCTCTCATAAGGTGTACTCTCACTAGAAATAGTAGAGTCCTCGGTAGTACCAATTTTTGATGGGTCTAGATGAGCACCATCATGCACATGAATGAAAGTAGAATCTACAATGGGACAAATATGGTATAGATAAATCTCATCCTATAGTGGTGGCTCTACAAAAATATCAATTTACAACATGGATGTTTCATCACAGGAAATAGGATTAGGAGGAGAGAGTACAATAGTCTCAAAAGAGATGATATGAAAGAGAGGAGGAAGTTTGAAGTAAATCTCAATGGGATATTTGAAAATAGACTATAAGATGATCCAAAACATGTAGGAACACTTTGTATACTCCAAATGGAAATAAATATCCATGTGAACATGTAACAATAGGGTATCAAGAACTGTGTCACAAGTGGTAGCCTACTTATCTAACTGAACATGATCAATCAGAGAAAGAATCTATCCACATATAAATGGAATATGATTCTTGCATGTGAGCAAGTGTTCCATATATACATGCCAAGAAGCATAGTTTATCTTTCCAAGAAGAACCACTAGTGTAATATCACCTCTCCTCATCTAAAATATCTAAAATGGAGTTGTCATGACTAATAAAATACACCAAATAAGTTCAAGACTACACAAAATAATCTACAAAGATGCTAGAATTATGCACACTCAAGAGTGGGACATCAGACACAACTCAGAATGCATCCATGTGAGAAACTAGTGTAGGAATCAAAATAATGCATAATAAAAATAGGGATGTTGATTATAGTTTAAAATGCATCTACATATGAGCAATAAGTGCATGAGATAAAATAAAAATAGTAGTAAGGCCCATATCATAGGTAACCCCCAACAAAATGGCACTTTATAATTGTAGTTATTTTTACAAAAAGATTATATAAATGGAAAAATGATAGAAAAACATGCACTTTTGAAAAATATGGCACTCAAATATGAATTGTCAATCAAAAGTTATACCAAATTACATTTCCCATCATAGATGGCCTATTTAATGAATTAGCACTAAAAGTTTAAATGCGCAAGTGAAGAGGGAGTGAACATATCCTTCCTTCCACTTGTTGGCATTATAATGGAACCATAGACCTCCTAAAAACAACTAAACTAAAAAAAAAACCTACCCATACACCCCTACATGCACTTTACTATGAAAAAGACTTATTTGATTTGTTATAATTAAAAAAATTATAGCTATTTTAACTTCATAATTTGAAAATGGCCAAATTAAAAAATAAATTCAGGGAAGATTTAGACTTTTATCTTTTTGACTTATTAGCTATGAGAAAGGAAGTTTTATGGCACTACCATAAGATCAAAAAATCCTATAGGATTAAAAAGATCAAAAGCTTTGGGCACCACTTAGTACAAGTCTATACTTTTTGAGGTAGACGAGGGGAAATTTTTGGAGGAAGACTATTATAAAATATCTATTGAAGATATTCTCCAAGGTTTTTTAAGGGAGAATAGGAGTCTTAGTATAGAACAAAGGTGCATGAGGGCTCTCAGATTAGGTGCAACTCAATGATGGTGATGCCATTAGGATGCCATGAGCTCTTACTAGCAACAAGTGGAGCTTGAATAATGGTGATGCCCTTACGAAGGCCCTAAATTTTACTAGCAATAAGTGCAGCTAGAACCAGGTCTCTATGAGTGGTTTTAATGTAGAATCTAATTTATTTCACTCAAGTATGTGTACTTTAGTTGGATCGAATGATCTAAAAAGGCCATGTGAGGACTCTTAGTGATGGTGAGGGGAGATAAAGTTTCCTAAGTACAAGGCCATAGGAGGTAAGTTGATTAATTCATAGGATCTAAATGTGCTCTAAGAGAATGCCAATGCTATGAATGAACTATAGGGTTAAGCCAAGGGTGAAGATAGTGAACCCACTTGTTTGGAAAATGTGTTTTAGCCTCAATGGATAATCACTATTGTGAATACTCTTGATCAACACCACTCAACAAATATAGGGTGGAGAGAAGATTGATGATAAGGAGACCAAGATCTGATGTTCCCATGAGACATTGAGCAAGGAGGACTACACACAACATCTAGACATAGACATAAAACTTACATAACACATAAAACTCTAGTAAATAGGGAAAAAGTTACTTTTTCAAATTATTAAAAATTCTTGATTTTAGAATATATTAAAATAAAAAAAAAAGTGATCATTACCAAAACCTATGAAATGATACCATGTGAGAGTCATCCATAAATTAGGAGGTCCAAGATCAGTGAAGTAGATCAAACATAGTCATTTTTTGAAGCAGGAAATCAAAGAAATAAAAATAATGCAAATTCTTTCATGAATAACTTATTAACACTAGATGTACAAATTGGTTAGTAAATGTGTAACTCCCCATATAATAGTGGAAACCCCCAAACCCAAAATAGTTAGTCAATGGTTAATCAGTCAAAAGAGTAACTCTCACTACCTAAAATAGATAAACAAGGTAACTCTCTATGATGTGCACACCTAATTAAGCTAATCTCATAAGTGTAGGGAAAACGCAATAAAGGAAAAATAAATACCTACACTAATAAGAATTGTTCATTTTTTATTTTTTATTTTTTATTTTTTATTTTTTATTTTTTATTTTTTATTTTTTATTTTTTTACAATGATTAATACACATTCACATGCAAAAGTAAATGTATAAAGTGTGAATGAACAACCTAACTCTCCTAGCCCATAAAAACCTCATAACCTACAAAAACCTCCTAACCCTCCTATAGCTATTCAATCCCACTAAGGTAGTGAGGAGGAATTGTTAGGCCAAATAATAGAAAATAAAATTGAATTTTAGAATTTAATTAAGGTAATGAGGCATCCTTGTTCAATAAACCCCCACCAAACATCTTTATCAAATACATTAGAGATATTAATAGATGAATTTGACTCATTTAACAAGTCAAATTCATAGGTGGGATGCTTATAGAGATTGATGTAGAGCATAGAATTGTAAATAATGTTTGTAACCACTTTGAAAGATAAGAAAATAACCAAATCCCAAATTTGTCCACTATTTAATGATGGAAAAAATGTGCTTCTAGATGTGTTATCCAAGTGGATTATAATCCACTAGTGCATGCACAGATTGGTCAAACATAATTTTTGGTACTAATGGTGGATTGTCTTTGATTACCCACCTTGAACAAATAATGAGGTCCCATTGTCTTTTTAATAAAAACTATCGTGAGTTTTTTATTAACTAATTTAAAAAATATTTTAGATTTTTAGAGTTTTAGGGCTGAGGAAAAGGCTCTACATAAGAAGTTATAGGTGTACATTATTCACCTAATCTTCATGGGATAACACCTATCCAAAAACCACATCTTCCTAAGATAATACACTTTATAGTGAAGGAGAATGTTGATATTGATACTTTTCATTTGCTTAAGGTGCTTAGTCAAACCCTAGTTCAACATATGATCCATGTTTATCATATTGTTGATGGTGAGGTGGACATGGATAGGCTTCATCTAGAGTTTTTTCCTAACCTCACCATTATAAATCATGTGGTGCCATATATGTATGAGACCTGGGGAGGATGAGGAGTATTTAATGAAGCCCACTTATGGAGGTATTTCAGGGGGCCTAGATGATATTTATCTCATTGATGTGTTTCAATCATCTAAACTTGGTCTAAACACCTTGAATATAGATTTCTAGGTATTTTATATGTTGTAAAGATAATGATTAGACCTATTACATTTAAAACATTTTTAAATTGAATATAGATTTCTAGGTATTTTATATGTTGCAAAGATAATGATTAGACCTATTAAATTTCAAACATTTTTACAATTTAAAAGTAACAAATATTTTTCATAGAAATCTAAATAGTGTATATGTAATGTTTTTGTGTTGTTATAAGATCCTAGATGATACAGAAGCACATATGTTATTCATACTATGCCCATATATAAATATACATGTGGAGTTTTTTAATAATTTATTAATGTTATGGTTCATTAAATGTATGTACTTATATATATATATATATATATATATTATATGTATATGTATATGTATGTATATATAATATATATATAGAGAGAGAGAGAGATATCTATACATATATATATACATACATATACATATAATATATATATATATGTATGTATGTATATATATATATATATGTATATATATATGTATATATATATATATATATATATATATATATATGTATATATATATATATATATATATATGTATATATATATATATGTATGTATATATATATATATGTATGTATATATATATAAGTACATATAGAAGCACATATGTTATTCATACTATGCCCATATATAAATATACATGTGGAGTTTTTTTATAATTTATTAATGTTATGGTTCATTAAATGTATGTACTTATATATATACATATATATTATGTATATATATATATATATATATATATATATATATATATATATATATATATATGTATATGTATATATATCTCTCTCTATATATATATTATATATATATATATACATATACATATATACACATATATATACATATATATATATATATATATATATATATATACATATATACATATATATACATATACATATATATACATATACATATATATACATATATATATATATATATACATATATGTATACATACATATATATGTATATATATATATATATATATATATATACATATATGTATATATACATATATATATATATATGTATATATATGTATGTATACATATATGTATATATATATATATATATATATATATATGTATGTATATATATATATATATATATATATATATATATATATATATACATACATACATATATATATATATATATATATATATATATATATATATATATATATATATATATATATTATCAAGTGACTAACAATTATATTATATTTTTTTATTTGATGACTGTGATATAAACTCCACCATCTTTGTGGGTGGGAGCAAAAGTAGATGTTTTTATAGTGATTTCAGCTTGGCAATAACTTATCGAGGTATGAGAGTTTTTATAATGTTTAAGTGTAAATATGAAGTTGTGTTTTGTATATTTACTTTGTATTTGTGTAAATCATTGACATATGAAACAATTGTCTATGTAGAATACTTTGGAAACATCTTATAATCATGTTCAAAAGATTAATAGGCTTGGCGTGGTACAAGACAATTTAATTTTTAAATTTAACTATTATATTTCAATGATTTACTCAATTTACTTAAATTTTTATGAGATAATTTTAAATTTTTATTTTGTATATATGCATGTGTAGGTTCCTACCCTTCCCTTTTTAGGATCAAGGCATTGATTCCTTTTAGTTATATATGTCACACTCTAGTTAGTCAACCTCTACCTACCATTGACCTTATTAAGTCATAGATACAAATTGACTGTGACTAACATATTATTTTAAGTTCACCTTTGAATAATTTTTATATCATTTTAAAAGTAATTTGTTAATTTTTTAAGTATATTTTTATAGTATCTAAATTTTCTCACAATATTTTTATATGAATAGGTTGATCTATAAGCAAATTTTGAGCATAAGAGGACCCCTAGTCATTCATCAGATATGTCCATCTATGAGCAAGGATTCTGATGAAGAGAATTATACAATTAAGGAAAATAGAGCTACACATTTCGATAATTAATATAATATCTTGTGACATTTTGTTCTATGCATATATGTATTGATGTATTGTTGTTTGACATTGTGTACATGTATGACATTGAAATGGGATATTATATTATGTTTAAATTTTGTACACATTTATAGATTTAATTTATTATATATATATATATATATATAAACATTTCACCTTATGGATTTTCTTATAATTTATTAGATAGGCCAACATTAATGACATTGATATTATGCCATCATTAAATTGAATGATTTTTTATGAAAGGATACAAAATTATGAAGAATAAGGATAGGATGTGTGAATCATGTGTACTTATTTCTCTTGTAATATTTAATGTGTGAAGTACATGTGTCTACATCAAGATTCGAAGAAGGTAAAGATCATAAATGATGATGTATGAGGATGGGATATGTGATGTTTGTGTGTTTATTACTATGATAAAATTTAAATTAAGAAGTAAAAGTGTCCACATCATGATTTTGTGGAGGCGAAGATAAAAAATGATGATGGGTGAGGGTGAGATTTGTGAATCATGTGTAGTTATCACTTTAATAACATTTAAAGCAATACGTACACGTTTCAATATCAAGATTTGATGAAGCATTAAATGAAATTCATATTAATTATTTTTATATATTTTATACTAACATTTTACATATGATATTGTTTGTATGGATTAATGTGGATAGAAATGGCCATTTTATTTTTCATATGCAAATAAAATGTATATATTATTTTATGATGTGTCTTTTATACAAAATCATTTAAGTCACTAGGTTATTTTACCCTAGGAATGTTTAATAAATTTTATAGAAATAAAAAATTATATATAATAATCATAATCAATAGCAAGACCTCCAGATCCATTTGGATATGAATTTACAATTGGTCTGGTGTCAAGAAATATTGATAAGAAATGTTGTCAATATTTAAGTTGAAGTTGGAGATCTCCACCTCTAAGTACTCATGGTTGAAAATTGACATAATCACCATAATATGGGTACAAAATAACCTCTATGATTGTGTTATTTACCTCACATTATGCCAATCAGGAGACAAAATACCCATTTCAACCTCAATAAGGTCCTTCCCTATATGGTAAAATTATAATTTTATGGAAAATTTTGGATATGCATCATAAAAAAATTGTAAGTCAGCTACATTAACTAAAATAACCATCATCCACATTTTGACTCCATCTAATTTCACCATGGAAAATTTTGATATAAAATAATAAATGAATTCATGGAAGATAGTTAGATGATCAGTCTTGAAATGTTATTTTATGTAGTTAAGAGACAAGTTATTTTCTTCTAGTAGACATTTCCACCTCTAGTACATTTAATTAGAAATACATCAATTAAAACACCTTTGGATATGAAAATTACATATGTTACCATCAACATTACCTCTAAATCCATGCAGATACACATTTTGAATTAATGGTAGTGTCGAGAAACATTGGGAAGAAATGTTGTCAATATTTAATCCACAGTTGGAGATCTCCACCTCCTAGGCCTTGTGATAGAAAATTTGCATCACCACAATGCGGTGGGTTATAAATAACCTCTATTATTATGTTAGTTACCTTAGAGTACTCCATGTTAGGAGATGAATCACCCATTTTGACCTCAATAATGTCTTTCCCTATATGGTAAAATCATAGTTTTCTAGGAAAACTTTAGACACATGTCAAATGAAAAATGTATATTATTTACATGATCCAAAAGAATCATAATCTTAATGTAAAATATTTATAATTTCAACCTAGATAAGCTAGATCTAAACTAAGATATGAATCTATCTTACACGATTTAGTGATTAGTCTTGAAATGTTATTTTTATGTAGTTAAGAGATAAGTTATTTGTCTCCAATAGACATTTTCAGTTATGAGACCAATGATTGATAATCCATCACTCAAAACACCTTGGGATATGAAATTTGCATATTTACCACAATAATGACCTATGATTCTACATGTATACATGTTTTATCAATAATTAAAGTGTAAAGAAACATTGACTAGAAATGTTGCCAAAATTCAAGCTCTAGTTACATCTCCACCTATGTCCCATTGTGGCTAAATTTTTTCATTTCCACCAGATAAATGTCATAGAATAACTTATATTTTAATTTTTTTGGCCTCTAACCACACTTGGTCAAGAGATATATCACATGTTCTATCCTTAAGAATGTTCTTCCCTATGTGATAAAATTATAGTTTTTCAAGCAAACTTCAAACATGCATCCAATAAAAACCATAAGTTATTTACACAAACCAAAATAAACATCATGTGTGTGTCTAAGACAATAATTTCACCCCAAAAATTTTGATCTAAAATAAGAGACAATTCTTTGGTACAGGATTTTGTGATTAATCTTGAAATGTTATTTCTATGTAGTTAAGAGACAACTTATGTGCCTCTAGTAGATGTCTTCACTTTCAAGAACTGTTATTGAAAATACATCACTTCTAACACATTGAGATGTGTAAATTACATATATTCCCACCACCATGAGTGATAAATCCATGCAGATACATATTTTTCAAAAACTTTAGTGTATTTAAAAGAAATGTTGTCAACATTCAAAATGTAGTTACATATCTCCATATCCGAGGCCTTGTGGCTGAAAATTAGAATATCCACCATGTTAGGGACTATGAATAATGTATAAGAATAAGTTATTTTCCTTATAGTATGCTTGGTTATGAGACAAATCATCCATTTTGGTCTCAAAAACATCCTTCTCTATATGGAAAACTATCAATTATCTATATGAATCAAAAAATTCACATAGATTTACGAATATGGAATTCTCTACTAACGATGCCAACCAAATGAAGGTTGAGGATTATTTGGAACCAATAACCTGTGTGTGTGTGTGTGTGTGTGTGTGTGTGTGTTATTATGTAATTAAATATAAATGTATGTGTTACCTAAAGAATCAATAAAATTTTAAAAAATTAAACACATTTACGTTTCATAACTCAACATACCTTTGGAGTTCAATTCAAGGAACCAATATGATTGACTCTACTATTGACATTAGTAAAAAATTATTAATTATAAGAATCACAAACCTTCCATAGATTATTTTTTAATAACCTCCCATGACATTTGCATAATTGAATATTTTTTGCGAGAACCAAATTTGAATAGTGAATCATCTTCCTATGTATATCATAGTATTTAGAAAAATGTACATGTGAATTTATCATAGGATATCTTAAAATCCAATTCCCATTAACTACCACAAACATAATGGGATAATAAATGTTTCCCCATCTGTGACCGTAGAAGTTAAATTATTTTTTTCCTTTACAAGTTGACATAATTAGTAGTATGTCCCCTCATCATTATCCTCATCTTAAATAACTAAACAAACATTCCTTGTATAAAAAAATTGTGATTTAATAATGATCATCCAATATATATATATATATATATATATATATATATATATATATATATATATATATATATATATATATATATATATATATATATATATATATATATATATATATATATATATATATATATATATATATATATATATAAACGCATGTATCTAATTTAATTTTATACACACTTTAAATGTAAAATTCACATTGTACTAAGTTGAACTAGATATGATACATAGTCAAAGTTATTTGATGATGTCCTATCTATAAGTTAAAATGTTGGTGGAACCTTATATGTGTCAATCAGACTTAGAGGTATAAAAATCCATTAACCCACCCACTCTTGTGATTCACACTCATTCCAAACAATGTCCACATGCATGCATAATAAAAACATGTCATGTGCCTTGTATGAACTATTTGAGAACTTGTATTTCAGTTATGAAACGAGCTGAAATCACTTAATCCTATTACTATCATATAATATTGATAGCTTGCCAATTGTAATTCCTCCATCAACCAAAAATATCTATAAATACTATAGTTTTCTTGATCACTGTGGGCCATTTTCTCATTACACCTTTTAACTATGATTTTTTTTCTATGTCAAATCATTGACATATTCAAACTTGAATTCCCCTACTGCAATTGATATTTTCACACATCCTCCTACACTATCTTACTCGCCTTTTCCATGGAATACTTCAAAAAAATCTCAAATATGTTTTATTATAGTGGTTTCATTCATTCTTAAATTTTTACATACAGTTATTGGACCAGAACTAATGTTGATTGAAAGTAATGTTCCTTTCAATAAACTTGCCATAGAACATATAAAAATAACCTTGCACATACTTTGTATAATGTATTTAATCATAGTTGACATATAAATGGTACTCCCTTAATAATTTTTATCATGATTTGTTATATCAAGTGCATGCATGAATAATATATACCTAAAAATAGAAACCTATTGTACACAACCTAAATTGGTTAAGCAAACACAAGTACTATGTATTTTGTATCTCTTTCATAGGAAGTTCTTAATGATGAATGAAGATCTTGTTCATATGATAACTCTGGTATTTTGGTCATTATTATGACTTGTATACCTATATATTTACACCTATAGTGGTCTTATGTCATGAATATCCTAGTCATAGGGGCCTCTATCTTATTTGTTTAAGTCACAACCTAGTTTATTTTCCTACAGGATAATAATGTGGTCTTGGATAGTAGCACACTATGTTAGTGTCCACTTGAGAGCTATTTTCCAATGGTTATATTTTTATCTCACTTTGGTTCCTTACCTTTATTTGAGTCTCTTATTATAATTTTATCTATCTTCTTACCTTATCAGTGTAGACACCCAATTTTGGCCACAACTGGTTTTTGACCGAACTTCATAATCATTTTTACCAACCATTAAAAATTAAGCCTAAGAATCACTGAACATCCCAATTTCATCTTTGCATCATTTATTAAATCTCAAAATCATATTGAGGCATCCCTATTTTGTATACTATCACATATACAACAATAACATCTCATGGATTCATCCTAAATCACCTTGCGACCTAAAAACTAGTAATTTGACCTATGGACCCATTAAGTGGGGCACTTGATCAAATCTTAAAAGAAAAAAAATTATAATAAAATTAAATCAAATAATTTAACAATATTAAATGTTTAGTTGAATTATCCATTTGAATTAATGAATATCTAAAAATAGTAATTCCAAAAATCAAAATATCAAGCCTTTTCATCATTGCCTTTGTGAGTTGTCAAGCTCTTCCAAAATATTTCAAAATATCTAATTTGAGAGCCATGATTAGTAAATTAAAATCATAATTACATGAAAACTATTAACTTAACTATAATTAACCTCAACTCACATAGGGTTAGTTTGAACCCATTCCATGTTTAAACTCAACCTTAATTCACCTTGGGTGAGAGTTAACTTTTGGAGGCTATAAAAACAAGGCCATAACCATTTATATCAAATATATCTTGGTGTAATGTTATAATGTTCAAATAGATGAAAATTAACCTTTCAATTAATGTTACCATGCCAAATTTATAAGATAAGCAGCCAAGCCAAGGTGCCAAGAAGAGGAGCAAATAAATCTTCATTATCAAAGACTTCTTGATGCACAAACAGTGAAAGCCACTTCAAAATCCATTTGGAGCACCAAGTAAGGTAAATGAATGTTTTTTATCATTCTATTTTTCCTTTCATTTATATTTTTGTTACCTATGCTCTCCATAGTGTGTAGGCTAGAGGTGTTAGGATTTAGTGTGTTATTTTGATTTTTTTTTATTGGACTAACACAAGACTAACCTCCCCCATACTTATTAACATGATGGCATGCCTAATGGGACCCATACCCCAAAAAAAATTCTCAAGGCATTTTAGGACATCCTTCTAACAATTTTCATGTCAAAATCCAATCTTGATGATTAAAAAAAGTGGAAATTGAATGCACAATAATGTTTTTATAGAAATTGTGAAGTTGCTCTAAATAATTGCATTATTTCTCTCTAGAATCATTATATTGCATAATATCACTACTATTAAAGTCATGATTTTTTCATAATTTCTATGATATTGTGATAACTTTTGTGGTATTGTGCTAAACCACCACAATTATTTTTATCTAACCATCTATTTTGTAGGGAGAATTACAATATCATAATATCACCACTTTACAGTAATGGTATTCTCTTAAAAATTGTGATATGAAAATATCATAGCTTTGTAGTCATGATATTATACCAATTTTTGGGGTTTTGTCCCTAACCACCATGGTCAACTACTAACTATCTAGTTTTATAGAAGAGTCATGATATTATGCCAAGAGTTGTAATGCTGTGTCTATTTCAACGATATTTTCTTCATAATAGTGATTGTGCATTAATACTCTATTTTCTAGGAAAATAATGATATTATGTTAATATTTGCAATTTTATAGGGAAAATGGTGATATTGCTTTATGTTTTTATATTTTTGCACTCTATGTAAAATTTTGGAAACCCAAGATCTAGAATTGAAAAGCCATTTGTTCACTCATATTTTTCTTGTACGTACAAGGACCCCCTAACATCTTTTGTATGACCCAAAGGCTAAGAGAAAACACTTTTAAACACTTTAATTTACAAAACTCCCATTTATATTTGGTGTTTTAAAAAAAATCACATGAGTTATTTTTTATTTTGTTTAAATTTGTCAAAAATAAACACCAAGGGGATCAAACTTCATCACATATTTATTTTGGTATTATAAAAAAGAATCCACACTTTAGTTCAATACTCATAAGAGTTTTAATTTTTATGCTTATTTATTGAAATGTTTTTTATTTATAAAGATGAATGTCACATGTATGCTCTCCCCCCATCCCTTTTAGGGAAATTGGGTGATAAAAATTATTCAATATTTGCATTTGTCACTTTAGTCTAAAAGCATGGAAGGAAATTTTAAAAGACCCTCCCCAAAATCCATATGATTTGGATGACCCCAAAATTACCCTAAAGTCCTTACACTTTCTTTATTTCATGTATTTTGGCTTGTGGTTAGGAGTTCATCATCTCCCCACAAGTTTTCCAAGGAAGCATTGACTTGGGAATTCATCTCCCAACATAAATTCAACCCCACTCCACCATGGGGTATATAAATTGAGGGTGACCCATTGGGATGGTTATTTCAAGAAGTTAAAACAAGCTTTATTAGTGGTACTCGGCCTCAAAACATAGGGTCAACTCGAACATCACACTACACTAAGTAATTAATGGATGAATTGGTTGTGAAAAGGATAAGACATTTTCATAATAAGCTAGTTGATATGGATCCAAATGATGTGATTGTGCCCTAGTAGTAGCCACACATATAGGACTATTTAGAAATGAATGAAAATTGATAATTTAGACAACCCCACTTACTACAAACATATTATTGATGCAGGATGAGTAGCCCAAAGTTCCATGTCATTATACAAACTATTTATAGAAGAGGGGGCATAAAAACCCTACTTTTCCCATGATTTTAATTTTTATACTAATAACATAAAATCCTCTCAATAGTGCATGTGTGTGTGTGTGTGTGTGTGTGTGTGTGTGTGTATGAAATTTGACAGTATGATGCCACTTTGTCAATGATATGAGTTAGGATGTTACATTTAAATGTTTTTTTTAATTTTTCCTTTCTAATTACATGGTACTGAGTCACAACTATTTTTTTGTCATACCAAATAAAAATGATTCCTAATTGTACATCATTCTTGTTGATCAAATTTGACTTTTAGGTCAAATTGGGGCACCCCTAGTAAAAATATTGATTTTTAGGCCTATAAGGTGGTATAATGTATTATAATAAGGTGTTTTATAGGTTATTTGATGCCTTTTAATGTTATATTAATGTTGGTCACTCTTTTCATTAGTCTATCATGTCATTTGGGGTCATTTCAAGGGTCTAAATAGTGAATTTAATTCTTTTTATAGGTTTCTTGGAAACTTTTCAAGTGTAAAAGAGTTTTATCACATGCCATGTGTCCTAATAGGTCTGTATCAACTATCATTAATTGAAAATTGTTAGGTTACTAAGAAAAGGGTAGTTTTCTTGAAGAAAAGAGTGAGTTTTGCACTTATATAGCCTCCTTGGGAAGTGTGCCACTTGGAAAAAATGTAAATGTGACTCTTCACCCTCCCAATGCTCAAATACATGTTTTGGTTTGATCTAAAACTGACATTTGTTCCTCAAGACCATTTTTCACACTTCTTGCTCTTCTTGCTAGACTGAAGTGACTTATATGTTTTTGCTTGGTATAGCTAACATAGGGTGTTTCAAGAAAAATTATATTGGGGGAATATTATAATCTAATTTAGCTTCATATCCATATAATAATTTTGAGTAATTTTGGCCTGTGATTTATGAACTATCCATTTGAAGTAGACTATGTAAAATTGTCTACTCATTTGTGCAACCTTCATGTTTTGCCTTGGTTTGAGAAATTTTGTATGATTAAAATTATAATACTGATTACAAAATATTTTTTCCTCATTATATAACACTTACCATTCTTGTTTTAAATTTCAAAGGTGTTTTTATGAGCTAATACCCTCAATTTTACAAACTAGTACATTCTCCACTTTCAAGTATTCCATGATTTTTCATGGTTTTAAAAGAATATGATAGGTCCTAAAACATGGTTTTTAATCTCTATTTTTTCCACTCTTCACCTCTCATCCTCATTATATAAGTATTCTTATTATTTTTAGTCATTCTATGACTAAACATAACTAGGCAACTATTAAAGCACAAGCTACAAGTGTTTGAAAGGGTCTAGACCTTTGAAATGGATCAATCTTGACTTGGTATGAGTTTTCACAAGTTATAATGGATTAATATTAGTATTTTAAACATGATACAATGGTTTTTAGAAGCTCATTAACCATGAATATGATTCATAATCTCTCTCATTATATACATACTAGTTAGGATGCCCATCTACAAGTGGTTACAAGAAAGGTTCATGTTGAGTAGGAGATATGGGCACTATTTTAGACCCTTTATAATGTGAATATCCATTTATATATGTTAAAATTTACCTAAAAATTATTTATAATCAATATAATTCACACTATCCAACCTTATATTCACTATCTGACTTCATATAGCTAAGAATGGCCACTTACAAGAGCTCTCAAGGGTTTCATCCATATTAAAAGGAGTATCTTTAGTTTATTTGAGGTTTTAATAGGATTAATAAATCCATATAAAGTATTAAATTTTTTTCAAGGTCATGATACATGATCTTGATCCACACATTTATTTCAATGTTCCTGTCTACCTGCACACAACCAAAAACACACTTACAAGTGCCCTATAGGAAAGTGGCATCATGAAGAAAACACACTTGAGTGGTTTATATTTCCCAAAGGTTAAAAACATGAATTGGATAAGATTATAATGTAATAAAATTTATTAAATATCCATACATTATGTATTTTTTTTAAAAATGGTCACACTATCAGCCTATACATTAGCATAATCATCTACAAGCAAGGTTAAACAGGGGACTTAGAATTCTCAGTAAAGGATTTTGTTATGGTAGAGACTTATATGGAATATTAACCTATTGGATAAATAATGGAATTAATTTTTGAAGTTATAGGTGGAAAAAATTAAAGTATAAACCTTTATCAAGAGCAAGTGGCTACTTTAGGGATCAAATCCCTAAAGAGTGAAAATAAAACACTTAGACCTTTAGCCAAGGTCATATATTAAGGTTATAATAGGGTTTAAGGTTCCTAGATAATTTTGTATTATATCCTATATCAGTTACATGAGATTCACCAATTTTAAAGGATGATTAATAGTTGGGAGAGTATTTTGGATGCCTAAAAGTGCTTATAGAAATATTGAATATAGGTAGTGTTTTTTACACTCCTGAGCCAAAAGTAGACTTTTGTCACCCAAGGTTGTGACTTGAACTTGAAATCACAATGTAAGTGTTTTTAATAGTTAAGGGATAATTAATAATGATAAAAATGGTGTTAAAAATTATGGTATACTATATTTATCCCCTTTTCACATTTATAATCCATACACAGGACCATTTAACATTCACAACAAACACATTAGACAGTGATTCAATTTGATATTTTTATGGTGATTTAAAGATTTAAAAAGAGGATTATTGATTCAAATAATTTTTTTTATGATATTAATGGGGATTATATAGGTATATCCACATCAAATCCCAAGGCTAAGTACTCCACACATGCACCTACAAGTCAGACAAACAAGATGATGTTGATAGTGTGTTTACATTGAGTTTTGATGGGGTTCTCATCACAGTCAAGGTGTTTACATGTATGATCATGTATTGAGTGACCAAAAACTTCTTAAAAATTAGGCTATTATCATCATGAATAATCCAATTAAAAACAAAACAACCTACATGAGAGTGCCTTGAGAAAACATAGTCAGTTTAGTCAATTATATGTATAGAATAAAAGGGCTTTGTTTGATGAGGTTTGGCCCAAGCATGGAAAAAATACTCTAAGTATCCATATATAATATTATATAATTATTTTTAAATATTTAAACATAAAAATAAAACATATAATTCACCCCAAAATATCCCAAACATACAAAACACAGTCCCTTCTTGAAAACCCTACAGATAGTACTCTTCTTATAAGTCTGTTTGAGGTTTTGTTGAAGATGGAAGGTTTATGATTAGAGTCAGGAACCCAAATTTGGTGTGGAAAACATATATAAATTTTATAAACTTTTAAAATATTCAAATAGTCTTTATAAATAGGGTAAATACCCCCTATTGTTTCTCAGATAGGGGGTACTTTCCCCTTGCACAAAAGTTGCATATTTGGAAAATGGAGACAAAAATGGTGAGCATAAGCTAGGAAGATACTTAAATACAATTTGGAGAGTTTAATAGAACTTTTTAAAACATGATAAATCAATCAATTATGGTAAATACATAATAGGGTGATCTAGGCTACAAGGTTTACAGTCAGACCTAAAGTGCAAGGTTGAGGCCTAGTGATGGAATGAGTAGTCATTTATAATTCTAGCATAAGATGATCAATAAAAACAAATGGAAAATGTTTTTAGGGTATCTTAAAACATTTTTAAATATATAAACATATAGAGGAGTTCATAAAAATGCCAATTTTGATCCCAAAACCAACTCAGGCTTACGAGAAGCAGAGAGACAAGCTGAATAGGTCATCTTTTGAATCTCATATCTTTCATGAGGATACACATGGGAGCCATAGGATTTAGGGGATGTTATTATGTGTATTTATCGACACATTTTTTTAATTATTTGGAAACCTGGACATTGTATCTTTATGAACCAATATTAAGACCAAAAATAGGCCTAAAACCCTACTAAACCCTTGCTAAGGACTAGCCCTAGAAAATGGAGTTGGATAGCTACAAAAATGAAATATTTTGTCCATAATGGTGATTTTATGTTGTATAGTAATTCCCTATGATACTTCATACAATGATTAGTTATATGGAATTTTATGGATGGGGGCAAAAATAAGTTTTTTCTCACTATTTTATGTGTAGTGTATGATACAAGAGGATTTAGGAGATGAAACCAAGTTTGGGAATAATATTGACACTTATAATAATTAATAATATTAATTTCATGCCATTAAATATCTTCTAATTTATCCAACTAGGTGTTTCAACTTAGCCAATCAAATCTGGCATATTGCACAAGCTAGTGAGAGGGATGAAAAGCTTCACTTTAACTAATTTTAAAGATTACATGATGATTATAGTCCATGGAGGGTATTTAAACTTTTAATTTAACCAATCCCATGTATTTTCATTGAAAAATAATGCCAAATTTGAATACAAGTGTGCTAGGTGCATGAGAAGGAGGTTTCCTAGAGTACAGGGGATGATGGCTCTCTTCCAAGTGATTCTAGAATACCAAGCATGAAACCAATGAATGGAGAGGAATTTATGAGAGCCTATCCTTCCATTAAAATAATTTTAACTACCTTTTATTATTTAAAATTCACTTAAATATGCCTAATCATGAAGGTAATTTTGTTTACAAGAAAAGGAATTTTAAGCCACTTTGCATAACTTTAATGGCTTGAATTGACACTTAGAATTCCAAAAATTTCATGGTTAGTTCCATATAATTCTCACACACAAAATTAAATCCTTTAATTATCTTGACAATTTTCCTTGTGACCCGTGGACCTCTCTCTCTCTCTCTCTCTCTCTCTCTCTCTCTCTCTCTCTCTCTCTCTCTCTCTCTCTCTCTCTCTCTCTCTCTCTCTCTCTCTCTCTCTGTATAAGAATTGGCCATTTTGGCATTATACTAGATGCTCCACCTAATTATGGTAAAGGCCTACTCATTTGTATACCTTTTGATCAATAAAATGACTAATTTTTACCTCTTAATGACTATTCATAAGTTTTTTCTACTTTAATGATGAATCTTATTTAGTGAAGACCATGGATTCCTAGAATGTGGTCTCGTTCTTTCACCTTGTTTGCAGTTGGAAAATTTCTTCTTGTAGGAAATGTGAAGTGTCTTAGGCGATGTGAAATGTTGAGTGAGTTAGTATTTTCATTAGTGCCATTCAATTCCTCTTGTTTAGTCCTCCTCGCTTTACACATTCATTCATGACCTCACAATGTATCATTGATGTGAGAAGATGAAGATTGAAGGAGTGTATTTTTATTTTGTCTCTTGTTCTCAAGTGTAGAATAAAATTGTTTGGAAGTCATAAAATTTATTTGGTGTATCACATCCTTATTTTATATTTGCTTCTAGTTATTTGTTTCCCTTTTCAACCCCCAAAGTTAGTTTTATGTTCAATCTTAAGTGGTACATCAAGGGAGATAGCCCTATCTAGAGACTCACCTCATTCCTTAGGTTGCCCACAAGCCTAGAGGTGATTCCATTGTGCCACTTGGATGAGAATAGCTTTATATATCCTCAAAGGGTGTAAATATAAGTGACAATAGTTTTTGGCAATCTCGGTGGGACTCTTTTTCCAAGAGTTGGAGGATTTTTGGTGTTTTCCTTCAACACATCAACCTTTGGAGGCATCTTTTCAAGCATCAATGGTGAATCTAAAGATACATCAACTAGCTAAACAACCCAGGTAATCCATTTGAATAATTTTCATAACCTTTTCTTGTGTTCATAATTTCAAATGAATATTCATGTATGACCTTGGATTTGAGTTTTGTTCTCTACAAGTTGGTGAAACATATCTATCTTGTCCCATTCCCTATCAATATGAAAAAGTTCTTGGTCAAGCTTGTTATGATCATTATCAGTCATAATATGATCATATTTAGCCCTATCATGAGTTGTGTTAGTCCTATAACTAGAATTCTTAATGTCTTGTTCCTAGTCAACATAATACTTTCTCTAATCAACCCATTTCTACCTTAAAACAAGCACTTTTAGTCTATGAAAAGTATATGTTATAGCTTGATAGTTGAAGGAGATGTGGTCAAAGGATTCCTAATCATTCCATTTGTCAAGTGATAGATGCATTAGAGTTAGTCAAGAAAGATTGGGTACCTATTAAGAGAGTCAATTGGCAAAGGCTCACAAGTGAGATGCTTGATGTGATGAGTATTTTAGTCTTTTATTTAGAGGATAGGATATAAGTTCATGAGAGGTAGCCTCACCAAACCTATCAGCCTTCATTTCCACTTTTACAAAGTTTCTATCATCCTTACACGGTTCTCAATAATGAACTCAATCAACCTTATTAAGGCCATCCTTTTTCATATCAATTGGAAGGAGAATTTGATAATAAGAACCTTGTGTTTGAAGTAAACCTTGATAGGAAATCTGAGTTGGATAATATGCATTTGTAATAGTCCATGTTGGTAGTAAAGGATGTGGATTTCAATCCTTCATTTCCCTCTCACATTGAATCCCCAACACCTCAAAAAAATACTCATAATCCCAATGTCCTAAGTTGGAAAAAAATTGTGGAATCATGGGGAAAGGAGGAGAAAAGTCTTGACCAAGAGTGTAAAATTGAGAAGACATCTAATCCTAACATCTTAAGTTGGAGCAATATAGTAGAGTCATGGGGTAATAAAGAAGATATAATCATTGTCCAAGAATGTAAAGTGGAGAATGGAATTGATCCTTTTCAAGTACCTCCCACCCTTCCTCAAGAAGCTTACTTTATTACATGGCAGCCTTCATGCAATCCTTATACCCATGATGATTCCTATCAACTTCAAGAGAAGCTTTTCCAAGAGAATATATCCAAAAAAATAGAGGAATTAGAATCAAAGATGATATTTATAAGTCAAGGTGAGATGGAATTTTTAGACACAAAATAAGACCCTATTCCTAAACACACCCCATATCCCCTTCCTCAAGAACTTCCCAAAGAGTTTCTTACCATGCATTCTCAATATAACTTTGAGCTCTGTATTCCACCTCCACCAACTAGTTAATCTTGTCCTTACCCCATCACCCTTTGCCTTTATGGACCTATGGTGTGGGAAAAAAAGGATGATCATCTAGTTGATAAATAAAGATAACTCTTGATTGAATAAAAACTACCTCCTTGGTAGCCTCATTGGGCTAGATCACATGATTTCAAGATGCCTAGTCTTAGCATCACCATGAAGGAGGTTGAAGATCTTGCATCCCTTGACCAAAGAAATCAGATTATGATATCTGAGGTGAATTTTAAAATCCCTCAAGAGGTCTTAAGTGATTAAGAGAAGTTAATTACTTGTGTTGAATCTCTTTGTTTGGTTGATGATGAAAAATGTTTTCTTTATGTTGAAGAACCTATCTTGAGAGAGGAAAATGAAGAGGAACATGCTCAATTCATGGTTGATAAATAAGACCTCATGAGTGTTTATGAGGAATAAATCACAATAGGAACTCATTTTGTTAATTAAAAGGATAATTCATAATCTTTGGCCTCCATATTTGATGAGGAAGGATGTCTTCCGTTTTCCAATGAGGAAGAAATTATCATTGATTCTTTTCTCACTTTCAAATATACCATGGATGAACATGGAAAAGTTATTAATAAATCTATATATGACTTGTATAAAGTCATTGGGTAATTTTATGCTTCTCTTCAAGGAGGTTATGAGCTAGTTAAATATGAAGAAGGCAACATTGGTACACAATTAAGTATGCAAGAGAAAAGCATTCTTTCAAATTTATCCTTTCAAGAAGCATATGCATTTGATGATGACATGTTTGAATTCATAAAGATGGTATATAATCGTATAATTTTTTTTGGGTAAACACATAATATCTTGAAGGATGGAATAAGCTCTTATTGGCCTCAATCTTATATATAACATGAAAATACTCCTCTTGAAGCCATGCTTACTAAAGAGATACAAGTTGACCATGAGATGAAGAGTTGGAAAAAGTATGAAGTGTATGAACATGTTCAGGAGGAATATATATACATTTGAGACCTATTTAAGGATGGCCTACTTGAGATCAAATCGAATGAAGTGCCAAGGAAGAGGTCTGGTCCACAAAGCACTTAATCTAAAGAGAAACATGCTTGGCACTATGTTTCATCTCACCATAAAGATGATTCAAGAAGTTTTCCTTTTGATCCTAGAAAGGATGTTTATTTAGTTTATAATTATGCATAATAGTATGTTTCCTAATTTCCCTAAGTGCTTATGCACATGTGTGTGTCTTGTGTTTTTGCTTTCCTTTTTGTGTGTTTACTTTTCCTTTATGTGGTTGAGGTATTCTTAGTTGTATTATTTTGATAAAATTTGAGTCAATGGTCAAAGTCTCTTATTTGTCTCAATCCTTATATGACTCCATAATTTGAATGGACCAATAGGGCTAATAGTATAGTTAGTATAGTAGGCATACTACCCCTATGAGTCACCAATTTGTTGACCAAATTTGACTTTTAGGTCAAATTGGGGAACCCCTAGTAAAAATATTGATTTTGAGGCCTATAAGGGGGTATAATGTATTTCCATAATGTGTCTTATAGGTCATTTTATGCCTTTAAATGTTATATAAACCTTGGTCACTCTTTTCATTAGTCTGTCATGTCATTTAGGGTCATTTCAAGGGTTTAAATAGTGAATTTAATGCTTTATATAGGTCTATTGGAAAATGTGAAAGTGTCAAAGAGTTTTATCATATTCCATGTGTCCTAGGAGGTCTATAGTAACTATCATTAACTAAAATTGTCAGGTTACTTAGAATAGGGTAGATTTCTTAAAGAAAAGAGTGAGTTTGGCACTTGTATAGTTTCTTAAGGAAGTGTGCCACTTGAAAAACATTTAAATGTGACTCTTCACCTTCCCCATACTCAAATCCACATTTTTTTAATCTAACACTAACACTTCTTTCTCAAAACCATTCTGTACACTTCTTACTCCTCTTGGCAGATTAAAGTGACTTGCAAGTTTTTTCTCAGTATCGATAACACAAGGGGTTTCAAGAAAAATTATATTGGGGGAATATTATACACTAAAATAATTTAAAATATATATAATAATTTTGATTAATGGTGTCCTATGATTCAAGAACCATGCATTTGAAGTGGACAGTGAAAAACTATCTGCTCATCTATGCACCCTTCAAGTTTTGCCTTGGTTTGAGAAATTTCATATGATTCAGATGTTGAGATTGATTCCAGAGGATTTTGGCTTCCTTATATAACACTTCCCTTTCTTGGATTTAATTTAAAAGGTGTTTTGATGATCTAATGCCCTCAATTTTGTATACTAGTGCATTTTGTGTTGATTGGTAGTTTTTATCCACTTTCAGGTATTCCATGATTTTTCATGGTTTAAAAAGGATATGATAGGTCCTTTGTGATGTCCCTTACTTAGGGGCTCCTTTTTTCCAAGAAAAGCTCTGATACCACTGTAATATCCCCTTCAAACAGGGAATATAGAAACACAAAAGCTCTGAACAAGATACAATTTTTGTAAGATAATTTCAAATAAATAAATAAATCACAGTAAATCTCTTAACTAGCAAATCACTAATATTATTATTGTCCAGATGGTTACAATAGATGTCTTCAGTCATGCATAAAAAGGAATATTTAGATATGGTCTTAAAACCCTGATTATCTTCCAATAATCTAAAAAATACCCTGAATCTGTGCGTCTCAGCCTGCTGTGTCAAAAACACAGTCACCAATGTCGGTTATACTACCGTCATCGGTCGACTGGGGTCACTAACCTATAAATGTGTCCAAAAGAACCCGAATGAAATCCAACTGTAGGAATTCTACTAATCGAAGCCAAGCCAAGCTCCATCATGACCCTCTATCCATCCTATCAGCCTACGAAGGTCGCATAATAAGCTAATCATCAAGTCTATCAATGTCCAAAAAAAAGGGGACATGACAATCTGCCCCTCCAGAAATTGCTTGTCCCCAAGCAATCTCAGAATAATGAACCACTCGATCCACCTGGATCCCAAATGTAGTTACGCTCTGCATTGCTATAAATCAATGCAAGTACCTGCAATATCATCAAAAGTAGTTCATAGAGGAACCCATAATCAAACTGGAGAATGCAACTCAACCAAACTCTAAAAGCACAACTGCCATGGTCAAGGACACATGAGAAACAAACTCTCAGAGCATCATAACCCAAGTAGAATGGGCAACTCAAACTGCCAATTCCATCTGCAAAAAATGGTGTCAATCCATCCCATAATTGATCCCTCTATAAAGGTGGCACTATCAGCTGTACCACACTATCATCTATGTGAGAAGAAGCAATTTGGAGACTCAACTCCACTGGCATCCCAAACTCATCTGGCCCAGGGACTCCTAAATCCTAAACATGTGTGTCCGCCTCAACAACATGCTCCTGATCAGTAGCTATAGAAACATACTCATCACCAATACTCAATGTACTAACCTCTGAGTATACCTCCACACTCTGAATGCAAGCATCAGACTCATCCTCACTGTCTAAAACTTGAGCTGAACTCACCTCAAGACAAAGCTCATCCACAACATCCTCAACTGCTCCTACCTGTGAAGATAATGCAGATAAATCATTACCTGAAGATGTGTTAATGTCTCCCTGTACTAGATCAACATGTCTGTCAAATTCATCATTCAAGTTTCTGCATGTCATAGGGAAAGTACTACGATCCTTAGGCCTATCAATTAAACTCTTTAACCACATGCCAGCTCTAGGTGAGACATTTTTCTCTTTTGTCCAGACATACCATAAATCTTCTGCCAAAAGTTTAGAAATTTTATCCTCCTCCTCAAACAAGATTGTGAACATGATACAGTGCATTGATGCTAATACATCACTGGAATGAAACTCATATAAAATATTCCAAAATATTTTAAACATCCTGCGAATGTCACCAATACAACCTACTAACATCATAATGTTTTGAAATCCATACCTTGAAAATGTTTCAAGTAATCTTACCCTCTTTGAGAAATGAGGGTCTCTAATGTCATCCAACTTTTCAAAGCTTTTTACCATGGCGTGGAGTACCTCTCTCATAATTCGATCATCATAAAAATTAAAGCCAGCTATTATCCTCATGATTTCACTAATGCAAGAGAGAGTTGCAAGTCTTACCACCTCATCATGATGTCTCAATAATTGGGGCTTCACCAATGACCCAAACGCTGGAGATAATGTTGTTTGCATATCATAAGAATTTGATTGATCAACCTTGCCTAAATATGTTTCTAACTCCTCCAAAGTTTTTAGAATGTCATCTGCTTGCTGAAATGGATTATCTAACTTCTTCTTTGCATTGTGCATTCTTTCTTCCAAATCTTTGACACCTGTTAAAGCCATATTGATAACCAAACTACCCAGCAAGATGGCAAGACATCGGCTCCGAGCTACCCAACAGGATGGCAGGAATTTGGCTCTGATACCACTGTGATGTCCCTTACTTAGGGGCTCCTTTTGTTTTCAAGCAAAGATCTGATACCACTGTAATATCCCCTTCAAACAGGGAATATAGAAACACAAAAGCTCTGAACAAGATACAATTTTTGCAAGATAATTTCAAATAAATAAATAAATCACAGTAAATCTCTTAACTGGCAAATCACTAATCTTTTTATTGTCCAGATGGTTACAATAGATGTCTTTAGTCATGCATAAAAAGGAATATTTAGATACGGTCTCAAAACCCTGATTATCTTCCAACAATCTGAAAAATACCCTAAATCTGTGCGTCTCAGCCTGCTGTGTCAAAAACACAGTCACCAATGTCAGTTATATTGCCGTCATTGATCGACTGGGGTCGCTAACCTGCCGATGTCGGTGATAGGTCGGCCGATGTCGGTCGCTGAGGATCTTTATCTGCTGATGTCAGTCTCTGTGTGAATATGTATAGATCTGTACAGACTTCATACGTTCGCCAATAAAATATAGCACACCCTGATTGCTAAACACCTGATCCCAAGATATCTGGTTCTAATACAGAAGATCTCTATATGTATAATTTATTGAATAAAAATTAAATAAAGAAATACCTGGAAAGCTTTGTGACAACTTCTATATGAAGTTACCTCTCAAATCTGTAAACCTCTGTGATAACTTCTGTATGAAGCTATCTCTCAATTTGGCAATAAATCAGCTGATATCTCACAGCCTCTGAATTGCACACAATGAAGAATTGATGTTCTCCACTGCAATGGAATCCTGGAACCCTTGGCTCAGTCTTCACAAAATAATTCTTCAATATCAAAATCAATAATCAATGCATAATACAAACTCTCTCCCATGAGAACCCCTTATACCCTCCAAAGGTGTGCTTGCTAAAATTAGATTTCCTCAAAATTAGAACTTGGGGTTCTTAAATTAGAATTCCTCAAATTAGAACTTGGGCTTCTTAAATTAGAATTAGGATCTTAAAATTAGACCAATTCTTAAATTAGAATTAGGGTCTTAAAATTAGACCAAATAATTAATAATTAATTAATATCTAATTTAAAATTAGACCAAATAATTAATATTTGATTAAATCAATCAAATATTAATATCTCCCTCAATATATGTCCGATCCTCAAACCAACTGAAGCTGGTGAATCAGGGAGTGATTTTGCACATCACCATACTAAAATAAGGGCACTCTGTTGCATGTCAAATATCCCTAAAAAATAGGAGATCATGCAAATGTGTCCAAAAAAACTCGAATGAAAGCCAACTGTAGGAATTCTACTAATCGAAGCCAAGCCAAGCTCCATCATGACCCTCTATCCATCCTATCAGCCTACAAAGGTCGCATAATAGGCTAATCATCAAGTCTGTCAATGTCCACAAAAAATGGGACATGACATCCTTACACATGTTTTTAAATATCTCTTGGTTTCCCCTCTTCACATATTATCCTAATTCTACAATTATGTTTATTAATTGTAGTCATTCTATGCCTAAACACATCTAGGCAACCATTAAAACACAAGTTACAAGTGTTTGAAAGGGTCTAGACCTTTGAAATGGATCAGTCTTGACTTGGTATGAGTTATAAAAAGTTATAATGGATTAATATTATTATTTTAAATAGGATAAATTGGTGTTTAGAGGCTCATTCACCATGAATATGGTTCATAATCTCGCTCACTATCTATATACCAGTTAGGATGCCCATCTACAAGTGGTTACAAGAGAGGTTCATGTTGAGTAGGAGATATGGGCACTATTTTAGACCCTTTATAATTTAAATATTCATTTTTATATGTTAAATTTAACCTAAAACTAATTTTTAATCAAGATAATTCACACTATCCAACTTTATATTTACTATCTGCTTGCATATAGCTAAGTATGGCCACTTACAGGAGCTGTCAAGGGTTTCATCCACATTGAAAGGAGTATCTTCAATTTTTTTGAGGTTTCCATAGGATTAAGGAATCCATATAAAGTATTATCATGGTTTTAATTTCATGATACATGCTTTTAATCCACACATTCCTTTCAATGTTCTTGTCTGCCTGCACACAACCCAAAACACCTACAAGTGCCCTACAAGAAAGTGACGTTATGGAGAAAACAAAAATGAGTGGTTTATAGTTCTCCAAATTAAAAAAATTAATTTTATAATATTATAATGGACTAAAATTGATCAAATATTCATAAATTATGCATTTTTGGAAAAATGGTCACATTGTCAGCCTATACATTAGCATAATCATCTACCAAGTAGGGTTAAACAGGGGACTAAGAATTCTTAGTAAAGGATTTAGTTATGGTAGAGCATTATATGGAATATTAACCTAATAGATAAATAAGGGCATTCATTTTTTATGTTCTAGGTGGAACAAATGAAATTAGAAACCTTGATCAAGAGCAAGTGATTAGTTCAGGGATCAAATCCCTAAAGAGTGAAAATAAAACACTTGGACCTTTAGCCAAGGTCATATCTTAATGTTATAATTGGGTTTGAGGATCTTATATGATTGTTAATTATATATTATATCAGTTAAATTATATTCACAAATTTTTAAATTATGATTAATATTGGGGAGAGTATTTTTGATGCTTAAAATTGCTTATAAAAATACAAAATGCAGGCAGTGTTTTTAACACTCCTGAGCCAAAAGGAGACTTTTGTCACTAAAGGTTGTGACTTGAACCTACCATCATAGTTTAAGTGTTTTTAATAGCTAATGGATAATTCATAATGATATCAAGGGTATTTAAAAGTATGGTATACTATATTTATCCCCTATTTACATTTACAATCCATGCACAGGACCATGGAACACTCACAATAAACACACTAGATAGTGATTTAATTTGATATTTTCATGGTGATTTGAATATTTAAAAGGAGTATTATTGATACAAATCATTATTTTATGATTTTAATTGGGATTAAATATTTATCTTCACATCAAATCCCAAGGCTAAGGACTCCACACATGCACCTATAGGTCAGATAGATAAAATGATGCAAACAGTGTGTTGGCATTGAGTTTTGATAGGGTTATCATGATAGTCAAGGTGTTCAAAAGTATGATAATGTATTGAGTGACCAAAAAATTCTTTAAAATTAGTCTATTATCATCATGAATAGTCCAATTAAAAACAAAACAACTAATAGGATAGTGCCTTGAGGAAACACAATTTATTTAATTGTAGGCATAGAACAAAAGGTCTTTATTTGACGAGGTCTAGCCCAAGCATGGAAAAATGAATTAAAGGACACCTATATAAGATTTTAGAATTTTTTTAAAATATTTTAACATAAAAAAAGACACATAATTCACCCTAAAATATCCCAAACATACAAAACATAGTCCCTTTTCGAAAACTTTGCATACAATACTCTTCTTATAAGTCTATGTGAGGTTTTGCTGAAAATGAAAGGTTTATGATTAGATTAAGTAACCCAAATTTGGTTTGGAACACATAAACCAATTTTATAAACTTTTAAAATATTAAAATATTATTGATAAAGAGGGTAACTACCCCTATTTTGTCTTAGATAGGGGGTACTTTCCCTTTGCACAAAAACTGCAACTTTGGAAAATGGAGATAAAAAAGGTGACCACAAGATAGGAAGAGCCTTCAAGAGGATTTAGAGAGTTGAATAATTTTTTTTTAAACATTATAAATCAATTAAGGATGGTAAATACCTAATAGGGTGATCTAGGCTACAAGGTTTATAGTCAGACCTAAAGTGCAAGGTTAAGGCCTAGTGATCGAATGAGTAGTCATTTCTACTTATAGCATAAGGTAATCAATCCAAATAGATGAAACATGTTTTTAGGGTATATAAAAAAAAATTAAAGCTCTAAACTTATATAAGAATTCATTAAAAGGTCAATTTTGATCCCAAAACCAAATCAAGCTTGCGAGAAGGAGAGAGACAAGCTCGATAGGTCATCTTTTGAAGCTTATATCTTTCATGAGGATTTACATGGGAGATGTAATAGCTAGGGGATGTTATTATTGGTAATTTATGACACATTTGTGGAATTATTTGGTAACATGGATGTTGTACATTTATGAACCAACATTAAGACCAAAAATAGGCCTAAAACCCTACTAAACCCTTGCTAAGGACCAATCTTGGAAAATGGATTTTGATAGATAAAAAAATGTAAAATTATATCCATAATGAATATTTTAGGTTGTATATAACTTCCCCAAGATAATTCACACCATGAAGAGTTGTACTAAATTGTACGAATGGGGGTAGAAATAGGTTTTTTCCCATTGTTTTGTGTGTTGTGAAGGATACAATAGGAATTAGGAGAATAAACCAAGTTTTGAATAAATATTAACACTTATAATAATTTCTAATATTAATTTAATGTCATGAAACAACTTCTACATGCCCCAACTAGGTGTTTCAACATAGCCAATCAAATTTGGCATATTGCACAAGCTAGTGAGAGAGAGATGAAAAGGTTTACTTGGACTAATTTTAAAGATTACCTAATGATTATAATTAAATTTATATTCTTTAAAATTTTTATTTAACCTATCCCATGTATTTTCATTGGAAACTAATTCCAAATTTGAAGATAAGTGTGCTAGGTGCATGAGAAGGAGGGTTTTTAGAGTGCATGTGATAATGGCTCTCTTCTAAGTGATTCTAGAAGACACAACATGAAAAAAATTAATATAGATTCATGTATGAGATCATCCCCTTACATTTAAATTATTTTACCTACCGTGGATCAGTTATAAGTCACTCAAATAGGCCTAGTAATGAAGGTAGGTTTTTATGCAATAAAAGGAGTTTTAGGCCACTTTCCATAACTTTTATGACTTTAATGGACACTTAGACATCCAAAACTTTAATTTTTCATCCCATATCCTTCTAAAATTCATAATTAAATCTTTGAATTTTCTTGACAAGTGTCCTTGTGACCCTTGGACTTCCCTCTTTCTCTCTCTCTCTCAAACTCTGTAAGAGTTAGCCATTTTGACATTGTATTTATTGATTCACCTGATTATGGTGACTCCCTACTCATTTTTATACCTTTTTATAAATAAAATGACTAACTAACTATTACCTCTTCATGATTATTAATAAGTGTATTCTACTTTAATGATGAATCTTATTTAGTGAAGACTATGGATTCCTAGCATATGGTCTCATTCTTTCACCTTGTTTGTAGTTGGAAAATTTCTTCTTGCAGGGCATGTGAAGTGTCTTAGGGGATGTGAAATGTTTAGTTAGTTATTATTTTCATTAGTTCCATTCAATTCCTCTTTTTTATTCCTCCTATATTTTCACATTCATTCATGACCTCATAATGTAGCATTGATGTGAGAAGATGAAAATTGAAGGAGTGTATTTTTAGTTTGCTTCTTGGTCTTAAGTATAGAATGAAATTGGTTAGAAGTCATCAAATTGATTTGATGTATAACTTCCTTAGTTTGTATTTGATTCTAGTTATCTCTTTCCCTTTTCACCCCCAGAGTTAGTTGTATTTTTAATCCTACGTGGTATATCAAGGGAGCTAGCCCTATCTATATACTCACTTCATTCCTTAGGCTTCTTATAAGCCTAGAGGTGATTCCATTGTACCAACTGGATGAGAAGAGATTTTAATCTCATCAAATGTAAAAAATCCATGTGACAATAATTCCTTTGCTTGAATAGGTGTTATGATGTCCATTTGACATCATAATTTTGCCTTAGACATTTATCCATATTTTATGTGTGTATGTCACTTGTTTGATAGGGGCATTATTATGCTACCCATTCCATTCCAAGTTTTTTGCCTTAGAGTATTGAAACAAACCATTTTTCATATCTTTAGAGCATGATAGCATCATTACACTCTCAAATTAATTTAGAGACTTGTTACCTTATGTCTAAATTACAAATTGAAACCACATGTGTCTTCTTGGCTCTATGCCTAGTATTATCATGACATTAATTTTTGTCTAGATTGTTGTTAATTTAAAAATTAGCCTTATAAAATTAAGTATTTAATTGGTATTGAAAATTTCAGACCCAAACATTGATTATTTTATGCCTATGCCACATGTAATTTTAGCCTAGACATCAGTATTTCAATTTTGTGTTGTGAAAATTAGACCAATTCCTTGCTTGATTTAAAGACTATTTTTGTGCCTAAATTTGGATAAGTGGTCTATGTTCCATGTGCCTAAGGTCTAATATATTTTTTCAAATTACCAAGTTTGTGTTTAAAATCTAAATTCCTAGTTTGTGTCGAAGTGTTTCAAATTTATTTGATTAACTCAAATTCCTTTTTAGACTTAGTTTATTTAAAAGTATAGTTTTTGTGCCTTGTTCCCAAAAGACCTATCAATTCTTTTTTTGAGCCTAACTTTTATGCCTTATTTTACAAAATACCTAGAAACCTTTGTTTCTTTAGACTTATATTAGAATTTTTTAAAGCACCTTTTACCTAAGTTTGGCATTTATTTTTACCCATTCACTTGACTATTTGTATATGACATTTGATGTTAGATTTTTTATACCAGGTTTATCATAAAACATTTTGGAGATACAACTCCATCCCAAGACCAAGTGTCTAACCAATTTCAGACCATTTATATTTTTAGACCTCATTTGTAGAGTTTTTATAACTTTAGGCCTTCTTCATGAAATGCTCATTATAGATTTGGATATGTCTTGTTACACACGTAGTGAATCCATATAAAATCTAGGTTATGATAACATATTCACGAATGATGATATAGTTTGTGAGGTGGATCCTTATCCTCTTTACACTAATCAAACTAGGGTATAAATTCAAGATCCATTAGCCCATTATTTTTTAACACACCTCTTTATTCAAATCAAGACCAAAAATAAACTGCATAGTATCTTTCTAGTGTACCATTATTTATAGACCAAGTTCAATCATAGTCATATTCTATTACTATGACATCGACATATGGTCCTTATTTTTTTAATCATCACTTACTTAAAAATAAGGATGAATTTTTAGTTAGAGCCATAGAGGTAGGGGCCAAGTTTCCATCAGACTACCCCCATGAAAATTTACCAAGTCTAGTTAGATTGCCTCTAAACATGCCTTATACCCAAACTATTGAACATGCCTCTACTAGCAATCCTCAAGCACTCATGCCAATTTCATATCACTACCCAAATATGATTTTCAAAGGAAAGGGCCTCATGGAGGATCACTTTATACAAATGCAACAAGCATATCAAACCTATTTAAATCTAACACATAATTTTAATAACATGGCCATGTCAAATGCTCTACTCATGAAGTTAGCTCATTCAACAAGAGTATTAATTAAATTTATAGGTCAAGATAATCCAGGTATATACCCATTTTCATAAAGAAATTTATTCAGTGACATGTACAATGTACCAACTATTGAAGTGACTACTAATTTTATGTAGAATAATATGACAAACACGATGGATAACACACAAGTGTTATCCAATCTAGGATAAAGTGGTTTAACTACACCAATAACTAGTCCACAATAAACACATTTAGATAACACCATGAGTAGTTCATAAAAACAGGGGGTAGGAAATCCTATGTCCCAACTTTATCATGTTACCTCTAATCCTCAACCAATTTCTTCATCAAGCATGCAACCACAAGGATTAAGTAATCAAGCACATACTAGTGTTTTACCTCAATAAAAAGTAATGAATACTACTCCACCTCAATAGGTGATGACTAACATTCCATAATATCAAGCATAGTCTAACATACCATCATAGTATAGGTAGAACATCATGCCACCTCAACAATGTGAAATAAATGTTCCACCTTGATAGGTAATGAAAAATATACATCAACAGTTGTAGACCAACATGCTTATACAATTACAGATGTTGTCTAATCAATAAATGTATGTCTATTTGTTTAAAAAATTGATTAACACCCTATAAGCATCCACTTCATAACTAGTGTTTATGTAACTAAGAGATACTGCTGTCCCATAAGTACCAATTAGGTATAAATTCCCTTTTGTTTAGCATGTGCAACAAATCTAATGATAGGGCCTTTGTCCACAATAAATTACCCTTATTCATCTAGGTTTGACTAGTCAACAACAAGTCCCTAATCAACCTCAATAGGAGAACTACTTTACCAAGAGCCATATCCTTCCATCGTAGCCACAATTCCCTCAAAACTAGGCCTATATACCAAATCCAAACTAAAATATCACACCATAATTTGTGCAATTTCAACAACTACATCCTAATATATATATGCATATTCCTAGCTAGTTAACTCATCAAACCAACAATCCACAACAAATCATACCTCTATTATACCCTAGTTAAGGTAATCCACCTTTAACCACCAAGCCTTAATCTTAGCCAAATGTTCCATCTAATTTTTTGGCACAATATCTATAATAAATGAAGGATGAAATTACCACCATTCAGGTAGGAAAATAGATCAAGATGTTCAAGTTAGATGGCATGTGTTTATACCCATTCAACATGGAGTCTTTGCAAATACCATTTCCTCTAGTGTACGAACCAGTGAAATTTGATAAATACAAGGGTAAAAGAGACCATAAGGCCCATTTAATAGAATTCTTTATTGATTTTCATCTAGTGGCTTACAATAGCATTTAATTACTCATATTTCCCTAAAGTATATCAAGACAAGCTTAGGAGTGGTTCCTAAAATTACTAAAGAATTTTGTATCTAATTTTGATGACCTCTTATACAAATTTAAGCACTATTTCTCCTATAATCTCAAACATAAGATTTCATTGGTAGATTTGACTCATGATAAGTATAAATTTATTGAAAGCTTCATAACCAATCTATAATGATGGAGAGCACTTTCAAGTCATTTCACCCATAAATTACTAGACAAACAATTAGCCATTATGTTTACTAAAAATTTGCATGGAAAGATATCTTATCACTTAGAGCTATAATGTGTACATACTTTTAAATAGATCATCGATAAAGGTTTGATAATTTAAAAGGCCCTTATTAACAAAGGGATTATCAAGCACATATTTTCAAATAAAAATTAGAATCAAAACTAGAGCATAGGATAAAATTAGAACCAAAACCAAGTCCAAGCACAAGCATCGACACTAGCCCAAGCTAGTAACTATGAGAAATCCAAGAAATTCAACCATAATAAGAATGTTTTTGTAAATGGAGTAACCAAGTCACATCATGCTAAAATGGTGAAAACATCATCTACTCATCCTACACTATAAATGTAGCTCACTCCTCCTCAATAACCTATTCAACAAACACAACCTTCATAATAACCTAGACTAGCTCAACAAACATAACAAACCCTACCTATACAAAACCTTCATCCAAGAATAAATTACCATACTCTTAGAGTTTTTAGTGACCTTAGATAACTTATATAAGTTGTGTTTCACAAGCTAGATGCATCTATTATGATTACTTATCAAATTTTGAAGCATTATCCTAAGGGTATTCCATATCCAAACTAGTATATAGAGAATTATTTATATGAATACCATCATGTTCATGGACATAATATATGTCATTGTGTGCATATCAAACATCTCATCAAAAAAAGGTTATAAAAGAGGGAGATTACATCAAATAATAAATGTTCTACATATAATCAGAACCTAAGTATCTACTAAACCCCTTTTTACAACATAACAATAACAACTAAAAATAACAATAATGAATGCCATAACAATAACAATAATAATATCAACAATTGTGATAAAAAAATCAGTAAAAATAGTAGCAACAATAATATCAACCTAATGGGAGGAACCTAGGCCAGAATTATTAAAACAACTAATAGACTTACCACATAGTTACACATGACTACACCAAAATTGTAGGTCAAATTGTGGGAGGTTGCATTTCCACCATCATAATTAATCCTAAACCAAGTGATAACAGATTATGACCATTAATAAACAATTCCAATCAACCCACCTATGTTAGTAATCCTTCACTAACCTAGGACCTCAAGTAGGTGCACTAGTAACCAAGGATTATTATTTTTGGACCTTCTATTGATAACTAATCATTGACCCATGACCACAACCAAGTACACTGACAGTTGAGACTTATCTAATTTAGCCCACCTCCATCATCATTTTCTAGAAATAATGGTCCTTTATTTAATCTCAATTATGTAATCATAACTCAATGGTCAAAGTTTGCCATTCCCAACCAACAACCCCTACTAGTAAATTAATCCAACCCTCTATCCTAGCTAGGAACAATACATATACCTCTATTAATGAAAAGGGATTTGACATTGTGGAACACATTCAAAACACAGATGCACATATCTTTATTTTAGATATGTTGCTTACATCTACTATCCAAAATAACATCTTAATAGAATTTCTAGGCCAATCCCAAGTTACCAATGACATAACACCAGACAAATTCTAAGATTTGGTTAGACATCTAGCCCTAGGATAATATTTTACCTTCAACCAAAGTGGTATGTCATCCATTGGCCCTCTTCATAACAATCCCCTATACATTAAAGTTGTCATAATGCAACACAAATTCAAATATGTCCTCATAGACAATGGATCAAGCCCAAATATTATGTCTCTAAGGCTCATCAAGCATCTCAGATATACAAAAACCAATCTCTAATTAGAAATAATTACTATCAATTCCTATGAAAATGAAGAGTGGGAATCACAAGGCCTCATAAGCTTCCAATTATCATTAAGCCCTTGACCCATGATACACCCCACCATGTGCTAGACCTAGATCTATCTTATAATTTGATTTTGGGTAGAACTTGGATACATGGAATTTGTGCAATCCCCTTGACATTGCACCAATTTTTAAGTTCTCTCATTCAAGCATAGAGGTCACTATCAATGGAGATTTATAGCACTACAAACATTGCAAACATTTGGAGGTAGAATATGAAAGTTATAAAGTTAGAATTATTTCTTTGGCCTAGATTCAGTTCCCAAAAAGGACAAAGATACATAAATACTTGTTGAATTATTTGAGGCCAATTGCATAGACCTAGATAGTCATAATTCATCTTATTATATACCACCTTTTGAAATGTTAAATCATTTTACCATCTTAGCCAATGATCAAGGAGAGTATTTGACCCATGGCACATTTCACATTTACAATCTTCCATTTTACCCCAAGTACTATGGGAGACCTCAATCCAATCCATATTGCATGGAATGATAATAAAAAGGAAAAGGCAAGATCCACATTCTACCTCCTATCATTTTCACACCAACCACTGTCCATGTAGAAGACCCACTTGCCAATGATGAAACTTGGCTATACAATGACAAAATGGTTTATTGTTATAAAAATTTCAAATACCCCATTCTTAATAAAATCATGGAGAATCAAGACTATGAAAGAAAAGGCCTCAAGATAAATCATTAGGATACTCTCAAACCCATTTCTATAACTTAGTATAAAGGAACCTATGGTTTTAGATTTAAACTGCCTGGGGGTGACCTCACATATCTTATTCATGATCCACTACTAATGTCTAATGATGATGATGCCGATAGTGAAGTAGAGTCTGATCATAGAATTTATGAAGACCTTTCTAATACCAACCTATTTGACCCACATGTTATTTTTACCCTTACCCCAATAAGATGATGTAATATGTTTCCTCTTTATCACCCTCAAATTATAGAATGGGACCAAAAAGAATCCATAGTGCCTATAGATGAGTTTGATAATGATGAGGCCTTTTGTGATTTTATAAGACTAAGAGATAATGTTCAATTTGGAAACCAAAAACAAGGGTTCTCTATCAAACTTAATTCTACAACATATTTTGGAGAGCTAGTAAACACCCTTAGCCAAAAAATTATAATAAAACATTGAGGTCCCAATGTGAAAACCTCTTTGAGATGATTTTAGACTAGGGTAAAAGTTAAGAGAAAAAGACTAATATTTTTGTGAAAACTTATTACAGGCACCATTAAATGGGGGTGTTCACGTTTCTCAAAACATAGCTCAAGAGACCACCAACGATGAACTTACTTTTGTGTATGGGTTCAATTCTATGGAACAACATGCCTTTGTATCAAATTTCCAAGGAATTTCCTATAGTATTTGGATAATGGGAAGTAATCAAAATCTGCACTAATTTTAGAGATATAAACAAGGCCTACCCCAAGGATGACTTTTATTTGCCAAACATTGACATGATAGTTCACTCCATAATTGGGTATGAAATTATTTCACTTATGGATGGATTTTTAGGATACAACTAGATCTGATTATGCTAGAGGACCAACATAAAATAATGTTCACCACTCTATGGGTAATGTTTTATTATCAGGTTATGTCATTTGGTCTCAAGAATATTGGGGCCATATACCAAAGATCCATGACCATTATATTTCATGATATGATACATGAAATTTTTGAAAACTATGTCAATGACATATTGGGTAAATCAAAGGCCCGTGTTGCTCATCTAGCTACACTACGAAGAATATTTGAGAGGCTTTGTGAATACAAAGTCAGACTCAATCCTGAGAAGTGTATTTTTGGTCTTAATTTAAGGAAATTGTTAGGATTCATTATCAATCATAGGGGTACTACAGTTGATCCATCCAAAGTACATGAAATTACTAAATGCCACCACCTTCTAATTTGAAGTAGATTTATAGTTTTTAGGGTAAGATCCAATCTATTAGATGCCTCATTTATCAAGTGGACAAAAAATGTCATCTATTTACACACATATTAAATAGGGTATCACTTTACATTGGGATGAAAAGGACATAATGATTTTTAGAACCTAAAGGACTATCTTTCAAATATTCATATTTTTTACCTATAATGCTAGGAAAACCATTCCTATTTCACATATCTATAATCGAGAAAGCCTTGGGGGAACTTCTAGCTCAACATGATAATAATGGAAATAATCATTCCATGTACTATCTTAGTCATACACTAGTTACATATAAAAATAACTATACACCCATAGAAAAATCTTGTTTAGCAATGGTCTTTGAAGCCCATAAGCTACAACATTACATGCTTAACAACAAGACCATGGTTATTTCCAAAATAGATCCTCTTTTAGATCCTCTAAAGCATTTACTATCTAGTATAACTTTCTAAGATTGAATGGCTAAATGGATCATGCTGTAGAGTGAGTTTGAGATTAAGTTTTTGGAGATTTATCAGTGATGTCATGAAGGTGTCTAGGTGAGTGGATGAAGTGTCTTAATAGTCTAAGTGTCAATGACAAAGTGTGTAATTTGATTGTCGTAGTATGCTTGAAGTAAGCTTGGTTGATCTGTAGTTTTGGCGTGATTAGGGATGGGTCTGAAGTATTGGTCATGTATGAGGGGTCCTATCAAAGGTAAAGGATTATTGGAGAGCTTATATAAGTGTATGGTATCCATTCAGTTCTTCATTATGTTCATCATGTCATAATTATTTCTGTGATATAAAAATTTGAGTAGGCAGTTTACTACCATAACCATTGCCATCTATGGATGAGTCAGGGGGAGTTGGTCATATGGGTGTGATATCATTAGTGACAATTTAATATGATCTAAAATTTAGGTCATGAGGTTGAAAATGGCTAAATATTTGTGGGTGCAAAGTTAGTCTCTTAGATAGAAGTTCACTAAGTATTTATACTTAGTCAGAATGTTACTGCACATCATGTAGATATGAATGAACTAGTAGGTTTGTGCATTTAATACAGGTATTTGGAAATACAAATAATGTCAAATATTTTCATGGATATGTTTTCTATAGTGATAAGAAGTTACCTTAAATATTTGAAGTTTTGAAGTGTTTTCTAGATCAAGATATAAATCCTCAAAGTTGCACTTATAGACTGTGATGGGCCTGAGACCGTCAAGTTAAACTACATTGAAGTCTAAGGTCAAGTCAGTAGATCTAACCATGTACAATAAATAATATATCTTGATCTAATGGTTCACATAAAAGTTATTTTTTCATAGAATTAATTCCTTAGTGACATGTGTCACATTCACAGAGCGTGGATAGAAGATCAATGGTGAGTGTATTATTGTGCAGTCAGAAGATCAATGGCATGTGGGGCTGCCAAGTGACATAATTATAGGAGCTCAAAGATTGGATCAATGGTGAACACTATAAGATAAAGACCTAGATGATGTAAGGATATCAATGGTATGATTTTTTTTAATATTTAAAGCGTGCACAAAATGAGGTCAATGTGTTCAAAGTTTAACAACTGCTTAATGACTGTTGGAATTCAAATATTCAAATTTGTGAGGGAAGACCATTCTATAGTTTTTGTGTTTTAAATTTTCATATATGCATAATTTGACCATGGTTTAAAAATAAAATATGTGGAGGACTTTAAGGTACATCTAGAAAAATTTATTTATAGGTGTGAATGTTTTTATAGTCAAAGTTATTGTTATTTAAAGTTGACTACATATGTGTTCATGCTCTACAAGTAATCAGAGAAGGGTAAATGAGTTGTTCTAATTGTATTTCAATGTTTCAAATGGATTGAGATATTAGAGAGTGTTTTAGACTCCATGAATATCATCTGTATATATTTTTGAGGTTTCACCAATCCATATTCATTATGAGCAAATGCTTAGAATTTGACTATGTGTTCATTCATGTTCTTGTGTATAGGGCTAATGTTTGAGTAGATTGAGAATACACAAAAATGTGTAATGATATAATAATTTTAGGATGTATAATAGGTCATATGTAGTGGACATATGCATGTATAATTGGTACTATGTTTTTAATTTTCTCGTTGAAGTGCTAAAGGAGTGAATATGTCTCCATTAGACTTATAAGGGCTACTAAGGCCTAATTGAAAGGAGTGGCTACTTAAGTGTGACCCATAGTTTATATGGCTGACCTATGAGAGTGGTATTAAGATATTTTATATGTGTCAATGGATAAGTCAAGTATCATGGCCAACCACAAACATAATAATCATGAAATCTCTATAAAAGGTGAAATCAAAGGTGGTGATTTCTAGACTTGAGAGAAGGGGCTCTAAGTGGAGGAAGAGTATAGAGTTGAGAGGTCATGAAGAGTAAGGGTGCCTAGTGGATGGATTAATTAATAGAGTAGGTTAATGACTATGTGTATGAACTATATATCATATTTATGATGTCAAAAATAGTGCTTTTGCAAGTTTGATGATTGGGGATGATCGAAGAGGTCTAGAGTGATGCTAAATGATATTTTGGATGCCTTGAGTGTGAGTGAAGGTTAGATTATGTCTGTGTAATCTTGGTGGATGATTTGAGAGGTAGATAAAAGTGTGGGTTGTGTATTTTATAGAGTTAAAGAAAGATTATTTACATTGTACCTATATTAGATTGGAAATCAACCAATGATCAGGAGATGTTCATTTCATAGGTGTTGGGAAGGTATTCAACATCTAGGTCAGAAGGACTTGACCAAAAAGTGGTTATAAGGACTCGATCATCTTAGGGGTAGGTGATCCTTGTTAAACAAGTGTTTTCACTAAATTAGTTAGAAAGACTTGATCATCCTAAGGGTAGGTGCTCCCTATAAAATAGGTGTTTCACTAAATTTTGGTCAGAAGGACTTTACCGATCTCATGTTTGTGATCATCTTATAGGACAAGTAGTCTATGTGTTTAAAGTTTTGAGAGTGTTTTTTATTCACCAAGAGGGTTTCCCACATAGATATTTTGTTGTGTATATGATCTTGCATTTTCTATAGTTCATTATTATGAATGACCTATATATTATATGAATCCTTGTGGTAATTGAATAGGGGTTTGAAAGGATTGGAATTGAAGTTAAAATATCTTACATCATTGAATCAGACCCCCCTCTTAGTAATTATACCTCTAATAATTGGTATCAGAGTAATTCCTTTCGTAAAGTTTTGACACCTTAAAGGAGGTCTAAGGTACATTATGGGTAGCCATCAAATGCAAGGAGGTTTTTCCACTAAGGAAGCAATGATGTTCAATGGATCCAATTTTACTTTTTGGAGTGAAAGGATGAGGACCTACATCATGTCCCTAGGGTTGACACTTGGAAATCTATTGTGTATGGTTATTATACACTTTTTATTCCTCCATCAATTGTTGTAAATAAGATGTTGTTTGAGAAAAATTATAAAGCAATGAATGTTATCACTTGTGGTCTTTTAGAGAATGAATAAACCAAGGTAATCCATTGCATATTTGTTAAGGAAATGTGGGATAAAATGAAGTATATTAATGAAGGATATTCAAAGGTTAAATAGGCAAAGTTGAAAACTCACCAAAGATATTTTGAGATTATTAAGATGAAGGAAAAAGATTATGTGGCATCCTTTCTACAAAGAGTTGATGAGATTGTGAACATCATCAGAGGTCTTGGAGAGAATCTTGAAGAAGCTACTATAGTTCAAAAAGTATTAAGGTCCATCTCTCTCAAGTTTGATTCAAAATTTTTTAATATAGAAGACAGTCATGATCTTACTAACTATAAGATGGATGAATTGCATGGCATCCTTATTTCCTATGAGATGAGATTAAATGATGATATACCATCAAAAAACAAAGTAATATTCAAGATAAAAATGAAGCCAAAGAATAACTTCCAAGGTAAGAAACTCAAGAAAGATGAGAAATCTTATATTAATGAAGATGAACTAATTTCTTTGCTTACAAGGAAATTAAAAATAGGTTAAAGTAAGTATAAGGGTAAACTACCTTTCAAATTATTTAATTTTGGAGAGGTAGGAATTTTTTCTAATAAGTTCCCTCATAAGCATAAGAAGAATGATGATGACGAGTATGGTAAAAACCAAGATGAAGTCAAAAAACATATAGGTCTAATAAAAGGAAGAAAGGATTTAGAAAGTCTGACAACAACAAGAAGTCCTTCAAGAATGAGAAGAGTATTTACACCAATAAAGATTGCATCCCATCAAATGAGAGTGAGGATAGTGATTTTGAGTTTGATGATGAATATGACAGTCCTATTGAAGATAAATCTTCATTCATGGATGAGGAAGGAAGTTGTTCATATCAAAAGGAGTCTACTTGGAGTAATTTAGATGTTGATAAATATGAGGTCGACTATGAGACTGAATTGAAGAATGCTCTTGAAGAAATGAATATCGAGAACAAGATTAATAAGAAGATGAAGTCTCAAATCAAGGACTATGAACAAAAATTCATTGTGTTTGAGGAAAGAATGAATGAAGACACCAAAGCTCATGAATATATAGTCAAGCATCTTAGTTGTCAATCAAAAATCATGTATACAAGCTTGAAAGCTAAAGAAGATGAATCTTCAAGGTATATAATTGAAAATGAGTCATTAAAATCTGAGTTAGAGAAGCCATATAGTAAGATGAAGTCATTTGTGAGATTTGAAAAGAGATCAATTGATCTAGACAATATTTTGAGTGATCAAAAGCATGCAGGAGATAGAATTGGTCTTGGATACAAAGAAGAACCAAAAAATGCAACTCAAGACAATATGAATACTAATGTAAATAAGACCTTGAAGGTAAATAATTAGTCAAGGAATGAAGATGCTTGCAGAGTGAAGACAAATCATATTAGACAATCAAATGCCATGAGGTATGCAAGTTTCAATGGTTACTATTAAACATGTAATCAATTTGTTCATAGGGGTAGAGAGTGTATAAGACCTGTTATAAATGAGTTTTCATGGAAATATGATGGTGAATCTTATTCAAAAGGATTAGTTTGTCTTAATTATCAAAAGAATAGACATATTTTAGGATTTTTTTCTAATAAAAAAAGGTATGATAAGCTTTTATAAAAAGGTATAGTGTGATTCAAATTTCAAGAGAGAGGTCACATTACTAGATTCTTAAAGTAAAGGCCTATAAGATAGAATAGGTTTAATCAAGCTCGTAGAGTGAAATAAATAAGGCAAATCAACTCATGGAAAATAAAGTTAATGAGTGTTAGTTATGATGAGTTTGTATGTCTAAGTAATCTATTTGCTATGGTGGAGAATGATACATAAGTTGGAGTGCCAATAGATCTCATTGTCTACTCATGTTGTGAATGAAGAGACCAAGTTCAAGGAGAAGACCAAGATTCTGGTTGAGGCTAGTTCTGAGGTGTGTTTGGATTCAAGTGAACATCTTACTATTGGTGAGCAAGTTTCATGCAAAGAACATCAGTTGTAAATACCTACTGATGAGGTTTCAAACTGTAAGGAAGATTCTTCAACTAAAAATGCATGTCATAAATCTATGTTATCCCTATGTGTTGTTAATATAGTCTTAGAAGAGAAGGAGAATGTTTTAGTAGATGAGAAACTTATTTCTCTTAAGCCTAAGAAGAAGAAGAATAAATTTTAATATCATATGACTAATGAGGAGAAGTAATATGAGGAGTCGTGGGAAAATCCTAGTTTCACATTATTCTAAAAATCCATGTGAAGTAGAGTGTCTCTACCTATGCTTCTTAGGAGACATATTTCTTGTGGAGAAGCAAGTATGTGTGCTCAAGGTGTATTCAAGGACTTTGGTCTTAAAGTTAGAGTAGGATAAAAGGTTAGATTAAGGGTTTCTTAATGGAAAATTAGGATTTGAGAGTTTGCATATAAAGGTCTATTGACCTTATTCTAGCATGTTCTAGGTAATTTTTTGGTTTGAAGGTATGTTGAAGCCAAATTGGAAAATTTTGAGTGATCTCAATTTTCTTAGTTTTGGCTTAAGAGTAAGCAAACCTAAAATGGGTTATAGGATGTATGGGTTACAAAAATTATGGAGACTAAAATATTGGTATAGAAGTGTGTGATAGTTGTCTCTAGGTGTTCAAGAAGTTTCAAAAAGTGTGTGTCGACCAGAAGGAGGTTTGTTGACCTTGTTTCTTTTAAGATTCTAGAGTTTTGGGATATGCTAGAAGAGTGGTTTGCCTTATGCTTTGAGGTTAGAAGATTTTTAATAGGCTAAGTGGGAAAAATGGGTTTTCAAATCAATCTTCACATATATTTTAAGGTTTTTATTTTTCAAATTATTCAAGTTTTTGTCAAATTAGAGTCCTAATTGGCTAGTAGATTTGTGAAATAAGTATGTTGTAGAGGAGGATCTAGGTCAACAACATTGGTTTAATTTATGAGACATATGAGAGTGATTGATATATAAAATATCAAGTCTTGAAAGTATGTCTACTAAAATTTGTGGGCTCTACAAGTTCTAAGTAGGGCTACAAGGAGTGTAGATAGGCCTAGTGTGAAGATTTGATGTTTTTTGCTTAGTTTCTCCAAAAAATCAAGGAATGAGTGTTTAAAGGTGAGTTCTTAGGTTAATTCCTATTTGGTGAGTGGCATGAAGTTCTTTTGGTGGTCCTTGAGGTGTCGTGAGAGAGAAGGCTAGTAATCCTATATGGTTGTTCTTCATGGTGTGTGAGGATCTAAAGATGATAAAGAGGTGAAATGACTTAGAGATCTTAGTGGGATTCCAACTCAGATGTTTCTTGGTGAGTTATATCATATTTTAGTTCTTTTATGTGTTATTTATTCATTGGTTGCAATGCTTGGTTGAAGAGAGTGTTGGCATGTAGCAAGAGGAAGTTGTCAAGGAAAGAAGAGGTAGGCTCAAGGTAAGGGGGAGTTTGTATCATATTTTTAAGGTGGTCCTCTCCTATTGATGGTATTTATATCTCCTCAAGATCATTTTGTGCCCACTTTTTCATTGTGTCAAAGGGGGAGAAGGTTCATATTATGAGTTCTTGAAGAGAGAGAAGGAAGGTGAGATATATGATGGGTGTTGACATCAATGACAAAGGGGGAGATTGTTGGATAGTTTTTAGAGATGTCATATAGGTATCCAAGTGAGTGGATGAAGTGTCTTAATATTATAAGTGTTAATGAAAAAGTGTATAGTGTGCTTGTCCTAGTATGCTTGAAGTAGGCTTGATTGATATTTAGTTTTGGCATGATTAAGGATGGGTTTGAAGTATTGAGTATGTGTGAGGGGTCATATCATAGATCACAGATGATTGGAGACATTGTAGAAGTACATGGTACTCATCTAGTTCTTTATTATGTTAATCTTGACATAGTTGGTTCTATGATATAAAAATATAAGTAGGTAGTTTGTTGACATCACCATTTCCACATATGTATGATTCATGGGGAGTTGGTCATATGGGTGTGATCACATTAGTCCCAAGTTGATATGGTCCAAATTTCAAGTCATGAGGTTGAGTGTAGCTAAAGATATGCAGGTGAAAAGTTGGTCTCTCAAACATAAGTTTACTAAGTATCTATAATTAGTCAAACTATGATTGCACATCATGCATATATGATTGAACCAAAAAGTTTGTACATTTAATGCAAGTTTTCAAAAATCCAACTGAAGTCAATTTTTTTTATGGAGAAGTTTTCTATAGTGCCAAGAAGGTACCTTGATTATTTTAATTTATGAAGTGTTTTTATCTCGAGATATAAATCTTCAAAGCTGCCCTTGCAGACTCTGATGAGATAGAGATCATCAATTCAAACTACATTAAAGTCTGATGTCATCTAGTTAGTATATCTAATAGTGCATGATAAATCATAGATATTGATCCAAAGATATACATAAAAGTCAATTTGTCAAAGAATAAAAATGCTAGTGACATGTGTCACATTCATAAAGCTTAGATAGAAAATCAATGGTGAGTGTATGATCATGAAAACATAATATTGATGTCACATGTTAAAGTCAATGAGTCAAATGTGTAAAAGGCACGTGGGGCTGCCAAGTGGCACAATTTTAGGAACTCAGAGCTTAGATCAATGGTGAACACTATAAGATAAAGACCTAGTTGATATGAGGAGATTGATCATGCACATTTGGTCAATATTTCAAGGGTGCATGAGATGAGGTCAATGTGTTCAAAGTTTAACAATTTCTTAGTGATCATTTGAATTCAAAGATTTGAATTTGTGAGGGAAGACTAGTATGCAAAGTTTCTGCTATAACTTTTGATATATGCAAAATTTAACCATGGTGTAAAAATCAAAGTTATATAAGACTTCAATTTGAATTCAAAAATATTTATTTAAAGGTATGAGTATTTGTACAATCAAATTTATTGAGCTCAAAATTATACTATGTATGTTTTCATACTCTGCAAGTAACTCAAAAAGGGTAACTGAGTTGTTCTAATGGTATTTGGAATGTTTCAAGGGGACTGAGATATTGGAGAGTGTTTTATATTGTATTAGGATCATTTGTATGTATTTTTGAGTTTTTACCAATCCATATTTAGTATGAAAAAATGCTTATTAGTTGACTATGTGTTCATTCATGGTGTTCTTGTGTACATGGCTAATGTTTGAATAGATTAAGCATACACAAAAATGTGTAATGAAGAGTGTAATCATTTGAGGATATCAAAGAGGTCATGTGGAGTGGACCTATGCATTTGGATGTGGTCATGTGTTTAAATTTTCTTGTTGAAGTGCTGAAAGAGTGAATTGGTCTCCATGAGACCTATAAGGGCTACTCAGGCCTAATTGAAAGGCATAGCTACTTTAGTGTGACCGATAGTTGATATGGATAACCTGTGAGAGTGGTATTGAGCTATGTTATATGTCTTAAGGCCTAAGGCAAGTATTATGGTTGACCAAGAAGATAATAATCATGAAGGATATATAAAAGGTGAAATCAAAGGTGGTGATTTTTTAGACTTGAGAGAAGGGGATCTAAGTGGAGGAAGAGTATAGAGTTGAGAGGTGAAGGAAAGTAAGGGTGCCTAGTGGATGGATTCAAGAAAAAAATAAGTTTATGATTGTGTGTATGACCTCTATGTCATATTTTTGATGTCATAAATAGTGCTCTTGTAGGTTTAAAGATTGAGGATGAGTGAAGAGGTCTAGAGTGATCCAAAAGGATGTTTTGAATGCCTTAAATGTGAATAAAGGATAGCTGATGTTTGTGTAAGATTGGTGGTTTATTTTATATGTAGATCAAAGTGTGGACTATGTAGTGTGCATAGTTGAAAAAAGATGATATACATTATATCTCCATCAAATTGGTAGGTAATTAGTGATTAGGAGATGTTCATTTCATAGGTGTTGGGAGGGTGTTCAACATCTAGGTTAGAAGGACTTGAACAAAAAGTGGTCATAATGACTTAATAATCTTAGGAGTAGGTGATCCTTATGATACATGTATTTTCACTAAATCTAGTTAGAAGGACTTAACCAATTAGTGGTCATAAGGACTTGATCATCCTAGTGGTATGTGCTCACTATGAAATAAGTGTTTCACTAAATTCTAGTCAGAAGGACTTCATTAGTATTATGTTTGTGATCATCTTATAGGATAATTAGTCCATGTGTTTGTAGACTTGAGAGTGGGGTTTATTCCTCAAGAGGGTTTCTCACATAGATCTTGTGTTGTGTGTATGATCTTGCATTATCTATTATTGATTGTTATGAATGACTTGTATATTCTATGAATGTTTAGGATAATTGTAAAGGGTTTGAAAGGATTAGAATTGAAGCTGAAATATATTGCATCATTGATTTACCCCCATATCAATGATTGTACCTCTTACACATTTATGTCAACTAGAAAGCTATCAAGGGACAAGTTCTTGTAGATCATCTAGCTAAAGATCCTATTTAAGATATCGGATTGCTCACTTGCCAATTCCCAGATGAGTCCATCATGACCATCATTTAAATCCTCCTCCAGAGCAGCACTATAAGCTATATTTTGATGGATCATTGACATCACATAGATCAGGGACAAGACTATTATTTATTAAACCATAGGGGGTCTTATCCCTAAATCATTTTTATCATCTTTCCTTATACTATCAATATATATTAATAGGAATCACTCATTATAGGGCTTCATTAGGCAATACAATGGAATAATCAATGTCTCACAGTTTATGGTGATTCTTAGTTAATCATCAATTAGGTTGGAGACCAATTTCAAACCATAGATGACAAGTTGGTACTATACAAGGTCATGATCAAAAATCTCACACAAAAGATTGCCAATATATAGTTTAAACACATACCTAGTGCCAACAATAGGAGAATGGATGACATGGACACCATTATCTCTTTAATTCATTACATAGACAAGGCAAAAGAATATCAATTCCTCATTGAAAATCTTCTAGCACCTTCTCATTAATATTCAACCATCATAATGATCTATGATATTGTTATTCCCATCTCTATATGCTATTCAAACATATTTATCTACCTTTATCATCATATCAAAACACTAAAATTGGCTAACTATGGATGCATATGTATCTTCTTATGTCAATAGGTATACTAAATGTCAAAGTCATGCCAATCTAATTCACACCCCATACAAAACACTAAAATTGATTCTTACACCATGGTTGTTTGTGACATGGGGACTGAATCTCATTAGGAAGATTAACCCAACATCATCTAATGACCATAAACACATCCTTACCGCTATTAAATATTTCACTAAGTGGGTTGAAGTTGTACCCCTCACTTACGTGATTGGTAAAAAAAATTCCAAATTCATCTTTAACAATCTCATCTACCATTATGGTATTCCATCCAACATTATATCTGATAATGGTGGATCATTTAATAACAAGGATGTCAAAATGTGTTGTGTCAATTATAACATCACTCAACATTTTTATACTACATATTACTCACAAGGTAATGACTAAGCAGAGGCATCCAACAGAACCATTGTCAATATCCTTATAAATATTTTTAATGATGTTGGCCATAATTGGCACCTCCAAATATTTTTTGCCCTCTAAGTATATCACACTAAGTACCATACTCAAATAGGATCCACTCCATATTCTTTTTTATATGACACTAAGGCCATCCTTCACATTGAGGTCAAGTTACCTTCTCTATGTATCTCACTAAAATATGTCTTTAACGATGAATATTATTGATTAGATTACCTATAAGAACTAGAAGTACTTGATGAAAACTGCATGTCCATAGTCAAAGACCTTCAAGCATAGTATAACTGACTTCATGGCCATTATAATTGGTGGGTCAGACATAAAGAGTTTGATTTTGGCGATCTTGTGCTCAAATAAAACCAAAAAAACAACATGACCAAGAAGAAGAAAGGAATGTTCGAAACCAATTGGATAGGCCCATATATTATTGTTACAAACTATGGCTTTGGAGCATATAGACTCACTACATTAGACAAATATGAACTTGATGAGCCAATAAACATCATACAAATCAATAAATACTTCACTTAAGATACCTAATTTATTAACTAAAAGGCTCATTTAGGTTGTCCAATAATATTTTGATCTTATTTTTACCACACCCTATACCAATCTACCATACCTTTTCTATCGATGAAAGTTGTTTTGACCCTCCCTACCCAACCCTTAGACCTTGGTTTCATTTCATTGGTACTTCAAGAAGCTTCAGTGAGGGGATTTAGATCAAGTTTCAAAAATTAATTTAGCATTCTCAACAAAGGACATTACTTGGAACCATATGATAGTGGTTTGGTATTGGCATCCTTCGTTTATTATTTCATTTCATTCTGATTACCTTGATTATAACTTCCTTTGGGAAAATTAGTATCGCACTCTATGTTACTACTTATAATCACCTTTGGGAAAATTAGTAACATTTACCTATGCTAATATTACGTAATTATAACTACTTACAAAAAAATTAGGAACAACATATTTAATCATGCTTTAAAGTCCCACCTTGATATTATTATGCCTTATTGTGCTATTTGCCTAATTTGAAAACTTGTTGCTACCTAGTCAGATTACTCTACTATAAGGTGGAACTATAATGACTTGAGATCTCACTATAGGACTATGTAGGAAACACTTGATTCATGTTGAGGTTAGATCAGTCACCCTTTGCCATGTTCTTGATGTTTTGTGAGCAATTAAAGTTTGAATGCTCTCAACATTTTATGATTTACACTATTTAGTATCTCATAATTCTTGATCGAGTTGAGATACATAGAAAGTTTCAAAAACATTTGAAAAAGATCTAAAAAATCTTAAAAAAACAAAAACTCATTTATTTTCAACACTTCTTTGCCCTCAGGATTTTGGGAACCCTCACTATTTCACAAGTAAACACTTTTCCTTTATTTTTTCCATCTTTGCTGACCTTAAGTTTTTTGCTTTTGTCATTTTATGAGTATTCTTTATTTATCACACTCACCATTTTATGAGACCATTCCCATGATTCATCTACAAAAAAATCATGTTTTCCTTATCATCATTTTCCTTATATCCCATCTCTTGAGAGAACTACATTTGGCTTAAATTTTATGTTGGACCTTGTGTCCATGGAACTGTTAGGTTGTGGAGCTAAAAGCTTCACTGATGCAGACAAGGAGAAGGCCATTGGAGGGGTTGCTGAAGGTTATTGAGCGTCAGAGCAACCGGTGTCGGTCTGATCAGCCGATGTCGGCAAGATAGTGAAGAGAAGCAACCGATGTCGGTCATGGGTCGGCCGGCGTCGGTCACCTCCAGGCGGACAGGGACCGACGTCGGTCGCCTGTGTGGTTCGACTGCGAGCTAATTACGGGCAGTTAGCTAACGAACCAAGTGTTTGCATGAAGAGATCTATTTTTAGACTGAGAGCTGTGGATCTAATTATTGTAATTAGATGTCTAATCATTGTTTGGATGAGATCTATATAATAGACTCATGGTTGTATTGGAAAAGTTGTTCTAGTTTGAGTTGAGCAAAGTTTGCTCCTTCTGAGTGTGAAGTGAGTAAGGGTGCTCCTCCTAGTTCCCTATCAGTGCCAAGCTTGGTACTGGTTGGAGAATCATAAGGACTTGGTGAGGCAAGGACAAGGGTTCTTCAGGGTGTAGAGTGATCTACATGGTAAGTAAGATCCTTGATCTGTAGGTGTATGTGTGTGCAAGGTCAAGGTTCACAGGTGAGCAGAACCGTGTTTGATTTGTAGGTGTGCAGGATCATATAGACAGCAACACAATAGGGAGCAGTATCAGGCAGGATCTACTTGGAGTACAGGTGTGTACTTAGATAGAGCAAAGAGGAAGGCAAGGGAGTTCCTTCCATAAGTATGGTCTGTTGAAGTGCAGGTTATTGCAGGTTCATGGGAGATCTACTTGAAGTACTTTGAGTACTTGTGGAGCACATGGAGTGCTTGTGGAGTGCATGTAGCACTTGTGGTGTGCGTGGAGTATAGGAGGTGAACACCAACTTTGTATTTTGAGTTGGGTGTTGGGACCTGAGAGGGAGAGCTTTGGGGAGAAGATTTACTGTTCACTTGAGGTGTGGGAAACCTCTGTAAGGTGGTGGAGAAGAAGTGGCATCTTCTTTATTGTATTCTTTTCTGTATAAAGTGTTAATACAAGTTGTGTATTGTCTCTCATATCTTGTGTTATTCTGAATTCTAGTTACTTGGTGAATCTGGTTAATTTCTGCATATTAAGTTGCTTGGTTTGGTAATCAAATTGTGTGCTTCTGGTTTATTCTCCCAACAAGTGGTATCAGAGCTAAGGTTGCAGGAAGCAGGTTTGTGTTTGGTTACAGGGCACTCTCAGGGGTTTCTGATTGAGTGGGAGTAGAGCAATGGCAGATGAAAGTAAGCTAAGAATGGAGGAGTTGAAAAGCACAGATGGTCACTCACGGTCCTATGAAAAGAAAGAGCAGGTAAAAGATTATTGTTGGTTGGTAGCAGATCAGCATGAAGGAACTGAAGAAGCAGATGTTGCAGGTGTTATTGCACAGGATGTTCTTGGAGGTTTCTTGGATAAAGTTGAATCTTGGATAAAAGATTCGGTTGCCTCTTTCCATGCAGCCCTAGGTAGAGGAGTTGGTAAGCCTTGCCAAAGAATTGGCAAAGGGGAAGTGAAGCTGAAATTACAGGCGGCCAACACACAGGTGTTGATGAAGGTCATGCAGGTCCCAGGTTTGGAGATATGGCTAATTTCTTCAGAAATATTGGGTGATGAGAGATGCACAAGAACTCTCACAGCAGATGCACTTGAATTAGCTGGTGGTAAGAAAACAGGTATCCTTTATCTACTTGTTTATATTACTGATTCTTCTTTTGTTGCAGAGATGTGGCTTCGTAGGCTTGGTCACATGAGCAGGAAGGAGATGCATGTTCTTAAGTGGAAGACAGATATATTTGATAGGCTTAAGAACTGGAAAGCCTTGGTGTTTATGGAGGAGATGGTGGACAGAACCCAGTGGATGGTGCTGGATACTTCTGAGCAGGGCAGTTTGGACATGGGTTTTGATTCAAAGAAGCTCACCGGTAAAAAGTCATCACTCACAGGCGAACACAAGTACCGATGTCGGTCAGGAGGAATCGACGTCGAACAGACAGGTGCAGATGTCGGTCATGTGCAGACCGAAGCCGGCGATGTCGGGTAAAGTAAGACCGACGTCGGTCATGGAACCGACGTCGGCAGTAGGTAAGACCGATGTCGGTTAGGAGGACCGACGTCGGCAGTAGGGACACCAGTGGTTGTAGGTTGGTAGTCAGGTACAGGCGCATGGGAACCGACGTCGATCGGATGCAGATTGTGGGGTGACCAAGGTCGGTCACTGTAATAGATTTTGGGTGGACAGCAAGCTGTCAAGAAGTCTCAAACACCCATACGGAGGACTGAAGACGTAAGTAGGCCCTCAAATTCATTATTCCTCTTCTTTATACATGTTGCTGATTGTAGAGCAAGAAGGATCCAGGAAACAGGTGTGAGCTTGGCATGGATGAGGATGTGATTCCTTGGAGGAGAACCAAACAGGTGTGTTTTGGTAGGATTGCCAGCTGGATGGAAGCACAGAGATGAATGGATACCTTAGTAGAAGAATAGAGAGAACGGATACGTGAGACGGAAGACCAGGTTATATGGTCTTGTGGAGCTGCAGGACAGTGGTACAGGTTTTGACAGGTGGAGGACGAAGCATGGCTTTAGTCAATGTTAGGGTAACTACTGTGATTTGACTTACCAGGGGGATGGTGATTACAACATCATTCTGTTGCTGTATGTGGATGGTACGCTAGCTAGCTGGTTTTGTACATACAGGGTTTTGCTGAGCTAAGGGTAAGATTAGTTCAGTGGCATGTCATGAGGAGTTTAGAGCAGCGGAATTCTTTGACATGGGAGGCATGGAGATCACAGGTTGATTTTGTCTCGAGTGGGAGCTGATGTGAATCAGGTGTTGGCGAGGTTCAGGATGCAGAGCCAGAGCACACTAAGGGCTGGACAGGTACAGTGTCTAAAATCACATGAGGTCTGGTATAGACCTGAGTATTCCCATGCAGTGGGAGCTGTCAGAGAGTTAGGAGCCAATTTGGGGAAGTGGGTTCTCAGGTACTTGAGAGGGACCGGCAGCAGGGATTCATGCTATGCAGGGTCAGGACTTCACTACATGTGTTTGTAGGTTCGGATGTGGCAGGGTACTCGGATGACAGGAGGTACATCACAGGTTGTGTGGTGGGTTGTCTTCAGGGTTGAGCTTGAAGAGGGATACAAACCAAGAAACAAATTAGATGGAGTATAGGTACAGGTACAGTGCATCTGTTTATCTCCAAGTGGGAGATTGTTGGGTTGTGGAGCTAAAAGCTTCACTGATGCAGACATGGAGAAGGCCATTGGAGGGGTTGCTGAAGGTTGCTGAGCGTCAGAGCAACCGGCGTCGGTCTAATCAGCCGACGTCGGCAAGATAGTGAAGAGAAGCAACCGACGTCGGTCATGGGTCGGCCGGCATCGGTCACCTCCAGGCGGACAGGGACCGACGTCGGTTGCCTGTGTGGTTCGACTGTGAGCTAATTATGGGCAGTTAGCTAACGAACCAAGTGTTTGCATGAAGAGATCTATTTTTAGACTGAGAGCTACGGATCTAATTATTGTAATTAGATGTCTAATCATTGTTTGGATGAGATCTATATAATAGACTCATGGTTGTATTGGAAAAGTTGTTCTAGTTTGAGTTGAGCAAAGTTTGCTCCTTCTGAGTGTGAAGTGAGTAAGGGTGCTCCTCCTAGTTCCCTATCAGTGCCAAGCTTGGTACTGGTTGGAGAATCATAAGGACTTGGTGAGGCAAGGACAAGGGTTCTTCAGGGTGTAGAGTGATCTACATGGTAAGTAAGATCGTTGATCTGCAAGTGTATGTGTGTGCAAGGTCAAGGTTCACAGGTGAGCAGAACCGTGTTTGATTTGCAGGTGTGCAGGATCATATAGACAGCAACACAACAGGGAGCAGTATCAGGCAGGATCTACTTGGAGTACAGGTGTGTACTCAGATAGAGCAAAGAGGAAGGCAAGGGAGTTCCTTCCATAAGTATGGTCTGTTGAAGTGCAGGTTATTACAAGTTCATGGGAGATCTACTTGAAGTACTTTGAGTACTTGTGGAGCACGTGGAGTGCTTGTGGAGTGCGTGTAGCACTTGTGGTGTGCGTGGAGTACAGGAGGTGAACACCAACTTTGTATTTTGAGTTGGGTGTTGGGACCTGAGAGGGAGAGCTTTGGGGAGAAGATTTACTGTTCACTTGAGGTGTGGGAAACCTCTGTAAGGTGGTGGAGAAGAAGTGGCATCTTCTTTATTGTATTCTTTTCTGTATAAAGTGTTAATACAAGTTGTGTATTGTCTCTCATATCTTGTGTTATTCTAAATTCTAGTTACTTGGTGAATCTGGTTAATTTCCGCATATTAAGTTGCTTGGTTTGGTAATCAAATTGTGTGCTTCTGGTTTATTCTCCCAATAGGAACTATGTAGGTAGTGTCCACTTTCCTAGTGAATTTGGAGTCATCTTAGCTACCTCTTACTTTTCATCTATTCCCCACATTACATTTGTTTATTTCACTATCTCCTATACCCTAGGGAAATGTGTGTCATCTTCATGTCATTATTTCCCTATACCGAGGGGTAACCTTATCTCATTTTTTTTGTCCTCTATTCACACTAACACTGTGATTAACCATTTTTTATGTTTCTTTAATTTTTTCTCATTTTTTGTTTTGTTATATATTTATTATCCATTTCTTGGTGTTTTGTTATGTTTTTTTTTATTTTTTTTCATATTTTTTTCCTTTCAATATTGTACCTTGACTTAGTATATCTATGTTTATTGGGTGATTTCTTACAAATTATAGTTAAGTCCATCTATATTCATATGTAAAAATTGTAATGATGATTTTTTATCATTGGTGCATTATTTTTAATTATTTATTAGATCATGTGTCAATACTTATGCATATATCGACTAAGTTATCATGGTTTTTTATATCATGGTGCATACCATCACATATTACAATAAAAATTATCTCAAGAAATATTACATGTAATGAAGCCATGATAATCCTCCTTGGCACTTGAAACATTCCCAAGCTATTTCCATCAATTCCCAAATACAGAGTAATTAAATCATGAAATAATTTTAATCCTTTCTAGTTAGGATGTGCATCTCCCTTATAGCAGGTTCCCAAAATTCATATTTCTCCTTTGTACTAGATTAATTTTACTCTATGAGTACATATTCAATACATAAGCCACACTATCCAATTTTCCATATTAACCCACCCATAATGCCAATGATCATAACTACCTTTGGGTAAGTCATTATGTTTCAACCCAAAATTATGTGCCAATGATTATAACCACCTTTGGGAAAATCATTGTGTTTCAATTTATCTAGATGTTAATGATTATAACCACCTTTAGGTAGATGATTATATCTATCCACCCAATTAGGTCATGTTTGTATGGATTTTAATGATTATAACCACCTCTGGGAAATCATTATCTCTATTCACCCAAATAGAGAATGTTAATGATTATAACTGCCTTTGTTCTAATAATTATCTCTATTTGTCCAAATGGGCTATGTTTTTATCTTACCAATGATTATAACCACATATGGGAAAATCATTTTTTTATTTTTAATGATTATAACCACCTTTGAGCAAATCATTCTCTTATTAATTTACCTTTTGGCTAATGATTCTAACCTCCTTCAGGGAATTCATTATCTTTTTTACTATAAGATTGGCCAAGATCTTGGATTCTTGCACAGAAGATTGAGAAAATCTATGCACATAGAAACAAAATCATAGATAAATTTCAAAGGAGGAAGAAGCTTATCTTCACATGAAAATATTATAAAAATGACCTACTTACATAAAATCACATTAACCTATCTTATCTTCCAAAAAGGAATAGTGGGGTAAATACAGGGAAAATTAGGGCAACATGAGGAAGCGTCTAATTTTCCTAATTAGATAACTACATTAAAAATATAATTAGCCTATGTGATCCTTTGACATATAATGGCCATAAGGCCATGTAGGTAAAACACAATGGGAAAAATCACTACACCAACACCCCCCCTTACGCATAGTTTAGGTGAGATGAGAATTGGGTCTCAGCATTGAAATCCTGATGAGGTACCCAAGTACATAGTGAAGAACCTCCATAGGAGGAAGAAGAAGGTGGAGTATCCCTAACCCCAATGAGAACTCATAGATGAACAAGTTTACTCTCTATGAAGGGCCTGTTTAGAATATTTTTAGTCTAATATGATGTTAGATAGTACTAAAGATCAATGACTTACTCATTGATAAGATCCTTAACGAAATGCATGTGAATCTTTATGTTCTTGGTACCTTGATGGAGAACTAGATTCTTGAAAATATAGATAGTTCTTTGGTTATCATTGTATATAATTTTTGGCTTATAAAAATGGATACCAAACTCAATGACAATCCCTTGAAGCTAGATTGCCTCAGTGGTAGCATTGATAACCCCTATATATTCTACCTCTATAGATGATAAAGCAATTTCATGTTGCTTCTTACTTGACCAACTTATTAGACCCAAACCATGTGAGAAACTATAGCTTTAAGTGGACTTTAGACTTTAAATATCTCTATCCTAATATAAATCTATGTATCCAATCAAATCAACCACTATTTTTGCTTTGTAGTGTATCTCATAGTTGTGTGAACCTTGAATGTAGTATAGAATCCACTTAGCTTCTTTCCAATGCAATTCATGTGGATCCTACATAAACTAAAAGACCATGACAACTACATAGGATATGTTGGGTCTAGTGTGTCTGAGATAGATAAGACTACCCATAAGTTATCAATATAGAGTTTCATCAACCAATGGTGTAGGACAATAAACCTCAAGCTTCACACTAGATAAGAAGGGAGTAGGGTCTAGCTTCTAATCAACCATGTTAAACCTTGCAAGTAAATCATGATAATACTTAGATTGTGATAAAGTTATCCCAAAGTCTGACTAAATTATTTCAATCCCAAGAAAGTAATGAAATAATCCCATGTCTATCATTAAAAATCTATTTGAAAGTACAATTTTCACTATTGAGATGGATGATTATGAGCTCCTTATAATCAACAAGTCATCCACATAGATAGCTAAGATCAACATAGAATCATCTTACTACAAGATGTAGACATTTAGATCTGAGTGGTATTTGGTGAACCCAACTATGAGGAGAAAGGAGTCCATCTTGGCATATTATACCCAAAGGGCCTGTTTGAGTTCATAGATAGATTTCCTAAGTCTTCAAACCATAGAAGAGTCTTCCACAAAGCCTTATGGTTTCTCCATGTAGATCTCTTCTTTGAGGTCACCATGTAGAAAAGCATTCTTGATGTCTATTGGGTGAACATCCCACCTATTTATGGATGCGATGGTTAGATTAAGTTTGATAGATGTCATCTTGGCTATAGGATAGAATATCTTAGTGTAGTCTATGGTAGGCACTTGAGAAAAACCCTTTTCTACCAGATGAGCTTTGTACTTATCAATAGACCCATCTACACCATACTTAATCCAATAAATCCATTTATAATAGAACAATTTTATTCCTTTAAGAAGAGGGACCAAGTCCCATGATTTATTCCTAATTAGGGAGTTATACTCCTCATGCATATCAAAATATTATTATAGAATGATAGATGCCTCATGAAAGGTTTACAGATTTGAGGCAATAGACAAGTTGCATGTGAAGTCCCTTGAAATTATGAACATGTCTACCTTATATCTGATGGATTTCCAACCCATTTCCTAATACTTTGAAATGTCTGTCTAGCCCAAGTGGGACCAAAATTGTATGAGATTGGAGAATAAAGAGGTGAATTATCATCATATAAAGTGTGAATGTGAGATGGAGGAGGATAATCCTCATCACTGCTCTCATCACTTGCACTTGAAGAAGAAGAAGAGTCATCTTGATCATCAAGAGGCTTTTGAGTTGGATCTAAGTCCTTGTCTGAGGTGGAATCAATGTCTAATGAGACTTTTGAAGAGTCTAGAGTGCCAGTAGTGAGTTCAAGTGGGCCCTCTTGAAACTTGACAGTCCTTTTAATGAAAAACTCATGAGTTTTAGGATTTAGGAGCCTATATCTCTTAGTACCCTCTGCATACCCCATAAAGATATAAGACTGACTATGAGGGTCCATTGCCTTCTATTTATTCTTAGGAACATGGGCCATTGCTAGTGATATAAACACTTGAAATTGATCCACTACGGGCTTATGACCATCCCAATTTTCAAAAGGAGTGATTCCTTTCAAGGCTTTATGTGGAACATGGTTCTAAATACACTAGGCACAATTGATTTCTTTGGCCCAAAATTGAAGATCAAGAGACTTTGATTAAATCATGTAGTTGGTCAATTCCTTCAAGGTACAGTTATTATGTTCAGCCACACCGTTCTACTAAGGACTGTATGAAACTATGTGTTGCATCTGAATCCCTTCTAATGTGCCTTGAAGTCCTTGAAGTGATCAAAGACATAAAAATTCTTTTTGAAGAAAAAAACCAAGGTGTACCTCAAAAATACATCAATGAATGTGATCATGTATCTTGTCTTGTTGAATGAAGGTTTTGGAAATGGACCTACTATGTCACTGTGGACTATTTCTAGCTTTTGTTCGGCTCTCTTTGATTTACCCTTGTTATATTTCTCTTCTAGTTGCTTACCAAGAATTCAACCATTGCATAGGCCATCTAAGAATTTGACTTTAAGAAACCCTAAAACCATGTCTTGATGACTGATTTGCTCTAGGTAAAAATAGTTTAAATGGCCAAACTATTCATGCCATAGTTTACTCACTCCATCTACATGAGTAAGTAGTATAATTGAGTATTAATCTGGGGCAAATTGTGATAAGGTATATAGCCTAGAATGATGATTGACCTTCTTTTAATCCACTATAATATCACTATATAACTCCTTGATAACTACTAAATTACGTGTGAAATCAACTCGCTTCCCTACAGCTATGTGAGTGATTTGGTATACCAACAAAAGATTGGTGAATAGTGAAGGAATGCACTAAACATCATTGAAGGTCCTATCACTTACTTCAACTGATCCTTTACCATTAACTTCTATCGAAGTGTCATCATCCATGAGAATAAAAGGCATAGAACATGGCTCTATTAATGAAAATAGATCCTCTGAGAAGGCCATGTCATAGGAAGCACCCAAGTCAATAACCCAATTTGAAGACTGAAAATATACTACAACAAGTGTCTTGCCCTTTTTTTTACCATTTTTGTTGTCTTTAGATTTTGTATAATCTTATGTCAACATGTTATGAGCTGAGGATTAAGGAACACTGATGTTTTTCTTATTAATCATCTTAGTCAAGGTGTCAATCTTCTTTTTCATGCACTCAGATTCATCATGCCCAGGTTTCTTACAAAAGTTGCATTTGAGTTTCTTTGTCTTAAGTTTCCCACTTTAGGAAGACTCATTTGATGATGCCTTAGGCTTGTCATCTTATTTCTTATTCTTCTTGTACTCATGATCTGGTTTAGACTATTTCTTCTCCTATTTGCCACTGCTAGAAGGCTTCTTCTTATCCTGATTGACAATCAAGGCATGTGATTTTGAAGACTTAAGTGCACCCATTTGAACCAACTTATCTTTCTATTGAGGTAGTTTAGGAACAAACTCATTGAATTATGGCATTTTCTAAGTGGATCCAAGTGCATGTTTGGTAGCATGAAATATAGAGATAAAAAATGAATAGTCATGAACCAATTTTTTAAGCACAAATGGAATCAACTAGTAATCTATTATCTCAATGCCATATTGTTTCAATTATAGTTTCAATGATTTAAACTTTATAAATAAGTCTTGTATGGTGTCATTGTGACCTAGGCTCAATGTGATGAGCTCATTCTCTAGATCATGACCTCTCATGATGTTCTACACTCCAAAAAGATTGTCTAGGATGGTCTAGACTTTGTTTGGATTTTTTGTAGATACAACATGAAACAAGAGGTCAGAAGACATTGATATACATAATAACCCATAAGCCTCATCACATTTGTTACACCACTTAACTTTTTATTCATCTATAAATGCCTTAGTTTCCTCAACCATAGTGATTTTGATAGAGTCCTTTACCTCTCAAGGTGAGCTATATTTTAGACTTCCATTCAAGATAGTTAAATGGTGTGAGTGGTTCAATTTTTAGATCCATTAGTAAAGATTAGATTGAGATAATTTATAAAATTGAGATAAAAGCAAAGAATAGATTTCACACAGTACAATTACCCCATTGAAATATCAATAAGACCCCCCTTAAGTTATAATGTAATACATGATAAATATTGGATGTTGGTCACTACTTAAAATGTGTCTATGAGCAATTAGTGCGAGAAAATATGAGAGAGATGTCGATCATAGCTAATAATGTGTCTAAGAACGGTATAGTGAGTTTTAAGCCATTATACCATGAAAACAATAGATGTTACAAAAATCATAAAATAATATCACCAATGCATAGAGCTTTAAAAAATTGCAATTTAAAAACACATAGCTCTCAAAATGAAGCTATGAATTAAAAGTTATGGCAATTACAAGTTTTCACTCTGAATATTCCTAGACACTTTCCAAAAATGGATTTTTTTAAAACTTTATGATTATTTTCTAAAAAAGATAGAAATGGAAAAAAAATAAAGTAATGCTACCCCACAAACCCAAGTAGTAAAGACCCTATAAAAGTCTAAGTCAATCCACGAAGAGTAATCTAGAGTTTCAAGACTACTTTACTGACACAATTAATCAGCCTTCGAGAGCTCAAGTGGAGTAGTTCCACAACTCAGGGTTGGTCTAGAAAGAGTAATCTGATTTTTATAGATAGCTTTACTTATACTTCTCAAGCTACTTTACTTCTGCCACTGATCAACAATGCGCCCTCTAAAACCTGAGTCAGTCTTTGGAGCATAATTTGGGTTTCTCAGGTAGCTTTACTCAAAATGCTTAGATTTATTTACTTCTGTTACCAATCAACAATGACCCTTCTAAAACTTGAGTTGATCTTAGAAGATTAATATGGGTTTTTTAGATAGTTTTACTCAAATTTTTTAGACTAATTTACTTGGATGGAAGAGGGAGTAATCAACATTCAAAAACGTGAGTAAGCAATAGACCCTCAAAAGTCTAATTTGGTCTTTTGTAGTGTATATCAGAGTTTCAGACTCAATTTACTAGAGAAGTAATCATCCTTTCAAAACATGAGTAAAGGTGCCATGCAACTTCAAGTTGGTCTTCCTAGTGTAATCCAGGTTTTCCAGACTACTTTGCTTAACTTCATGAATTTTCTAGTAAAGCAACTCCACAAGTACGAGTTGGTCTACTAGCTAAGTAATGGCTCTTTAAAAATTTGGACTGGTTGGTAGAATCTTTAATGCATGAAAATCCAAGTATATCAACTATTGAGCTGAAGTAATGACCACATGTATATCCAAGTAACACAAAGGTTTGACAACACATAAATTGAAAATAAGTTAAAAATGTTTAAATTACTTCAATAATGAAAATTTTGAAAGAGACCCATTTGAGATTTTGACCTAAGGAAGAAAACCCATAAGGAATTTTTGCACAATAACATAGGAAATACAATATGTTTTAAAAAATGAAAAATGGGGCCTTCGGATGTCAAAAAAAGGAAAAAAAATAACTATTCCAAAACTATATCATGTTTATAGTTGATCCAAGGGTTTTGACACCTTCTAAAACTAATGGCATAGTCGGTTTTGAGATCTAAAGCTCTTGTATAAATTTTTGCATGAATTCTCCAAGGAATCCCACCAAATCTTTTTTTTGCCAGAATAGTGAATGTAGCAAGATTTCACCACAAAGATTACTATAATACTGGTAAAAATGGCTCTGATACCATGTCAAATTAGCCACAATCTTGGATTCTTACATAGAAGATTGAGTAAATCTATGTAAGTAGCAATGAAATCATAGATAAATTGTAAAAGAGGAAGAAGTTTGTCTTTACATGATAATATTACAAAAATGACCTACTTGCATAAAATTGCATTAACCTATCTTAACTTCCAAAAATAAAAAGTGGGGTACATATAAGAAAAATTAGTGCAACATGAGGAAACCTCTAATTTTCCTTATTTGATAGTTATATTCAAAATATAATTAGCCTATGTAACCCTATTATAACTAACCTAAGGAATCTTAATTGACATAGAATAACCATAAGGCAGTGTAGGCAAAACCTAATGAGAAAAAGCACTACAACATTTACCTGACTATGTAGATGATTACAACCACCTTTAAGCAAATAATCCTTTTTATCTATCCAATTGAGGCATATCACTGTGCTACTGATTATAATTTCCTTTGAGAAAATCAAATTCTTCAACCCACCTTTTACATTTTGTTCTCATCATTTTCCTTCCTTCTAAGGATTAAGCACTGACCATTCTTTGTTGACTACTCCCTCGAGGGGGCATCCAAATCCCATTCATTCCCTATTGGGGCATTAGGCATATAGAACATTTAAATTCTTTGAAAAGATGTTATTATGCCTATAACTTATAATGACTTCCCAAACTAGGGTAAATTGTAGACACACAATTTTAGCCACAACTAGATTTCAATCGGGCTTCAAACTAATTTATACCAACCATTATAAATTAAACTTAAAAATCATTAAAAATTCAAATTTCATCCATGTATCATTTATAAAATATCAGAATCATGTTGATGCATCCCTATTTGGGATACTAGCTCGTATGCAACTCACATATTCATCCCTAATCAACTTGTGACCTAACACCTGACAATTTGGTCTATAGACCCATTAAGTGGGGTACTTGATCAAATCTTAAAAGATAAAAAATGTTAATCAAATCTAATTAAAAAATTAAACAATATTAAATACTTAGTTGAATTATCCATTTACAATTAATGAATATTTAAAAATAGAAATTCTAAAAATCAAAATATCAAGCCTTTGTATCATTGCCTTTACAAGTTGTCAAGATCTTCAAAATATCTTAAATATTCTATCTTGATAGCCATGCCTAGTAATTGAAAATCATAATTTATTGAAAACTATTAACTCAACTAGAGTTATCCCCAACTTAGCTAGAGTTAGTTCTAATCCATTCCATATTTAAAATCAACCTTAACTCACCTTGGGTGAGAGTTAACTTTTGGAGGTTAAAAATGCTAGGCCATACCTATTGATATCTAAGCCATATTGATGTAATGTTATAATTCTCAAACAAATGCAAATAAACCTTTCAAGTAATGTTATGATGCCAAATTAATAAGCCAAATAGCCAAGCCAAGGTGCCAAGGAGGGAAGGAACAAATAAATTTTCATTGTCAGACTTCTTGATGCACAAACTGAGAAACCCACTTCAACAATCCATTTAGAGATCCAAAGAAGGTAAAATAATGTTTTCTTTTGTGTTCTAGTTGTGCTTTCATTTATATGTTTGTTATCTATCCTCTCCCTAGTGTCTAGGATCGAGGTGTTAGGATTTAGTGCGTTATTTTCATTTTTTTTATTAGACTAACACAAGACTAAAATCCCCTCTATGTATTCCTTGTTCATAGTTAGCATGTGAACAAGAATATTACATTCAAATTAAAGTTCCTTCAATATAAAGAGACTCAAAAGGCATTTTTAAACTATCACTTACTACTTTGGGACACAATTACATAAAAAATAGTTAATAACATAGCTCAACACTCTGCATATTACTTACCATCACACATAGATCTACATGCTTGATCAAAGAAGGGCCTAATAAAAAGTCATTCTAGCATACCATGTATGTTGATTGTGCATGTTATTGAAGGTAAAAATACATGTGATCTAAGACACCTTTCATTAGGGTTAATTTAGGTAGTGGATATAATAGAATGGGTTCTATATTATGTGATCATAATATCACACATCCCACATTTTCCCCTTCCTTTTGTATTTAATTATATTATTTCATGTCTATAGGTATCCATTAGGATTTTGAAGGAGAAATAATAAAATAATGACAAATAAGGATGATCAAAAGCTCCTGAGCACATCTACAACACTCAAAAGACCTATCACAACATCCCTAGAAGTCTTAGGACCCTTGTCCACCTAAGGACATTAACACAGTGCCTTTGTGAATAATGGAGTGTGCTAGTGTCAATCTAATCACACTACTATCCTATGGTAACTAGAACTCTAGAAGTAGAAAAAAATTACTGAAGGCTATTTATTTGACCTATTTAATAATTTACATCATCTAAGACACTCATTTTACTCCAGATAAGTGAATCGTGTCCTTATACTAGCTATTTCGGGTAAATTAATTAAATTAGATATTTGTAATATATATCTATATTTACCATATTTACTCATCCATTTAAAAATATAAGATTAACACTATTAAAAACCTAAAAATTTAAACATTTTAGCAAACCCAACTTGCTTCTAATATTGCTTTACAACCCTATTTTAGTCCTAGGGTTTGCTTTCTCCATTTTTGTGTAACAAATTAGGGTTTATAAGATTTTGATTTTTTTCTAATTTTTACACATCCTAATTGATCCATTACAGTCCTTTATTAGGGTCTTCATTGATTTCATATTCTAAAATCTTGATTAAACAACCCTAAAATCCCTATATCTACATACAAAGTCCTAACACATCCAAATATAAACCCTGAGGGTTTCAAGTCAAATTTTGATTTTTTTGTACATAGGGTTGAATATATAACATATTTTCAAATATATTTATGTTGTATTATCCAGTTGATCAATTTTTAAAATTTCCATATATTTATACCAATACATGGACCAATTTTCAAAATTATACATTAGCACATTATCATGAACATGATTTCATTTATAATGATGATGATTATTGTTGTAATGATGGATACGATGATTACTATGAGCATGATTATGAAAGTGATAATGAGGATAAATTAGATGCATCTTATTCACTTTTCCAAATTTAATTCAATAAAACAAGTACATACAACATTATGCATTTTATAGATTCATAAACTAAAGTAGCAGATATTGTTTTGTCAACTTATTTTACATTTCAAGCTCAACATAGTGATTATGATTTAACTATTTAGGGTTCTAGAGTTTAATCCTTAGGTTGTTAAAGGGTCTGAGTATAGTACATCAAGGTATAAATATGAAATAAATATAGCCACTGATTTGTGATAGAATTAACCTAGTTTGAACTTTCTAAAAATAAAAATAAATAATGTAAATAAGTACTTAGCTAAAAATTGACTGAGACAAGAGATTTAGAGGCTATAAACTAGAACAAGCACTAATCTAAGTATCATGGATAAGATCCAGGTGTCAAAACCCTTCTTGGATAATAGTACCCTAATTGAATAATAGCTCCATATGGCACTAATGTTTATGTTTTGGAACTAATATCCTCTTATGTAAGACTATTATGAGATTTTGGGTGTACTTGTATCTATGTCTACTAGGCCTCTTCTTGTGTGCTTGAGTTTTGATTCCCTATAGGTGATATATTTTGACTAATTTTATATGTAAACCCTAAACCTCTTTATTTTTAGGTCATTCGATTGACACCAATATCAAAGTGTGTTGTTCATGGTGTAGGTTGGACATCCTCAACACCTTGCTATGATGAGATTTTACTACATACCAACACTTTGAGGATGGATCAAGCTCATGTAATTCTCCCCACCTAAGTGCTGGTGTAAGTGAAAATTAAGCTCATATAACTGTTGGCTTGAGTGATTTTAGAATTCTTGAGAATGGAAATATGAGTAATCTGAGCTTAGAATTATTGTAGATGATTGTATATAGAATTAGGGAAGAATAGGGATTGATAACCATGATTATCCATAACTTGTTCTGAGTTTATTTGTGTAATTTGCATCTAATTTCTATCAAGTGGATAAAGGGCTAAAAGTCTTGTATATATTAATCTGATTCTTTTATGGGTCTTAAAAGAGGTCTAGGCTGACCGTAGGTGATTTATCTTTGGAAAATATATCTATTGGAGACAAAGGAAGGAAAAGGACAATAATGCCCAAATTAGGACACTAGTGCCATTGGGCATTATTGTGCTAATTATGGTGCTAATGTCAAGGTAGTATTACTTGAGGCACTAAGGGTAATAAGCTGAAATGAAGGTATAAAACTATTTTATGGATGTTTAGGGACATTTGTGTCTTTCCAAAAGTTTAGATAAGTGTCTAAATAGGCCCTAAGATAGGTTTTGGGCTAATCTAGGGATGGGTAGTCTTAATAGTACTATTAGCACTCATCATTTTTAGATGATTTTTTTTTCATTTTTTTTCCATATCTCTCCATCTATATCCCCATTGATCCTCAAATTTTATTTGAACACATAAAATTCCATTCCCTACATTTTCTTTCTTGAGGTCCCATATCCTGATTCCACTCCTAATTCCCACATATCTCAATTTACCTATTTTTTGGGTTTTTCCATAACTTCTATTTTCATCTAATTTTCTTGAAATATTTCCATAGTGTTCATCTCCCTTTTCTAATCCTTTGTCCCTCTTTGATAAATTTTCTAGTTTTTCCATTTTCACACCTAAAATTACCATCACCTTCATCAATCATACTCCCACTATGCAAAAAAAATAGTAGAAGTACCTTTATCCCTTTTGAATTTTCCCAAATTGAAAACTTGCTTGACTAAATGTGTCTTAACTCTAGTTTTCCTACCCATTTCAAAATAAATTTCTCTTATTCAAGTCATGGTAGTAATCTGAATAGGAGTAAAAAACATGGAGGATGAAATTACTACCCTTAAGACACACATCAAAGATCTTGATGAAATTTTTTTTGACCTCAATCTTTAATATACCACCTTCAACAACAGATGACATCTAGATTCCTCTTTTGACACCAATTTTTTTTCTTCTAATAACTTTCATGGGTTAAAGCTTGATTTTCCTTGATTCTATGGTGCAGATCTGACTAGAAAGATCTATTAGGTAGAACAATATTTTATCCTGCATAAATATTTTGATGCCAACAAGGTTCCATTTTCATCCTTTCACTTGGAACTTGAATCCCTTCAATGGTATCATTAGTAGACTAAGGCTCATGATGAGCCAAGTTGGACTAATTTTTACACCCTTATTTTACAATGGTCTATCCCTAGTGCTTTTGATGACTTTATGGGAACACTCACTAAAATTTGCCAAATAGGAACCATGAGATAATATCAAACAAAATTTGAAATACTAGCCAATCACATTGAGGGATTTTTTGATGAATTCTTCATAAGTTACTTTTTCAGTGGACTAAAGGATGCAATTTGATTTGAGGTCAAAATGTTCTAGCCCAACATGATGATGGAAGCCCTAGGGTTGGATAAATTGGTAGAGGATAAGATCATAGCTTAGTAGTGATTTAAATCTAATTTTGATCCATTCAAAAATACAACTCCACAATAATTTCAAACAATGCTAGCCCCTAAAACCATTCTTTTCAAGCATTTGATTGAACTAGAGATGCGACCCCATAGAGAAAAAGGACTGTGCTATAATTATGATGACAAATTAACTTGGGGACATTGGTGTGTTGAGAAAAATCTCTACCTATTAGATTTGGACTCTCTACCCAAAATTGAAGATGGATAAGATGTTCAAGATACAATAGATGATCTAGAAGAAGATCCACTGATTATGGAACTTGCTCCTCAAGTAGACTAATCAGATAGCTCTCCCCATGCCTTAGAATAAAAACCCCATAAAAAATGTGATTCAGGATTTAAATCAATAAGTTACCTCTCATAATACTCATTGATTCTCATAGTACTCATAACTTCATTGGCTTTCAAATCACCAAACGAGCCAATTATTTTATCTATCCTTTCTCTAACGTTGAAGTCATGATTACCAATAGGGGAAAATTACCTTGAAAAGGTAAGTGTCACAATGTGTGTATGGCACATTTCCCTTAGGAGGATGTGATGTTGTTTTGGGAGCCCAATGGTTATGCACACTAGGACCCATCTTATGGGATTTTGTTGAACTTTGGATGCAATTTTCAAACAATGGAAAAAAATACACATTAAAAGGCTTAAAACTAGGATCCCTTAACATCATCAATTCATATCACATATAAAAGCTTCTTAAAAATAATTTATATGACATCATTTCCCAGATTAATTCTATTCAAATGCAACCATCAACAATATCCACTCCTCCTTTTAATATACAAACCATTTTTCATAGGTATGCATTTGTATTTGTTGAAATAGTGGTATTGTCACCTTCATGGCCAAAGGACCAACATATTAATTACCTTTTTGGAATTATTCATCCCAACATCAAGCCCTACCACTACCCATTTCATCAAAAGATTAAGATCGATATGTTAATTCAAGACTTACTAAAGTAAGACATTGTTCACCTTAATACCAATCCATATTCTTCCCCAATTCTTTTTATGTGGAAAAAGATGGGTCATGACACTTCTACCTTGACCTCTATGCAATTAATCACATCACCATCAAGGATAAGTTATTTATCCCTATTATTGATAAGCTTCTTGATGACCTTCATGGCACTCATTTTTTTTCTAAGTTGGATTTCCACTCTGGATATCATCAGATCTAGCTACATGAGGATGATATACCTAACATAACATTTTACACTCATGATGGCCTATAAGAGTTTTTTTTCATACCCTTTGGTCTTAGTAATTATCCTTCAACATTTTAGGCATTTATAAATAAAATATTGCAGCCCTACCTACAGAACTTCAGTCTGGTCTTCTTCGATGACATCCTCATCTATAGTAAAACATGGTCTGAGCATCTTCAACATTTGGAACTCACACTACTTCTCTTTGACCATCATCTTTGTGAAAAAAATCCAAATGTGCTTTTGGCTAGGATAAAATGGAGTATCTCAGGCATATTATTTCAGCCCAAGGGGTTTGGGTGGATACTAAAAAACTAGCTACCATGACAAATTGGCCTCATCCTCAGACACTCAAGATCCTCCATGGTTTTTGGGACTGCTTAGATATTATCATAAGTTTGTCAAGGATTATGAAAAAATTATAGATATACTAACAGCTATGTTAAAAAAATAAGCTTTTACATGGACACAAGCTATAGAGTGTGCATTTGAAGAATTAAAATAAGCTATGTGTACTACACCTATTCTAGCTATGCTAGATTTTGATAAGACCTTCACTATTGAGAGTGATGCTTGTGGAAATGGACTTCATGCTATTCTCCTCCAAGAAGGACACCCCATTTTGTTCACCAAAAAATCCCTTTTTGGGAAAAATATAGCACTCTCTACTTATGAAAAGGAAATGATGGACATTTTATATGCAATATAGAAGTGGTATTGGGGAATCATTTTTGCATAAAAACTGATCACTAGAGTCTAAAATATTTTTTTAAAATAATGGGTCTCCACCCCATGACAACATAAATGGGTTATAAAACTCATGGGTTATAACTATGAGATCACTTATAATAAGGGTAAGGACAATATTTTGGCTGATGCTCTATCTCACACATTTGTAGACCAAGATTTCCTTTCAGCTATTTCCATGCCTATTCCAAATTAGTTGTATATTTCACAATAAGGGTATGCCAATCACTCCTCATTATCTCAAATCATTCAATAATTATCCACTAAACCCTCTAATTATACCACATTATTCTTAGGATGGTGTTTATCTATGATACATGGGTTATTTTGTACATTCTCAAAGCATAGATCTTTAATAGGTTGTATTCTATGAAATCCTTGCTTCTCCATCTACAGAGCACTCAGTGTTTCTCAAAACTTATGAACAAGAATGATGTAATGTCTTTTTTAAGGGAATGAAAAAGACAATTCAATAGATAATGACTAAATGTGATACCTACCAATACAACAAGGGTAAAACCACACTCATCCCTGGGTTTCTCTAACCTTTGCCCATCCCTACCAAGATTTGGATAAATATTTCTATGGATTTTATTAAGGGGCTCCCTAAATTTGGAGGGAAAATAGTGATCTTGTTTGTGGTTGATCACCTCTCCAAATATAGTCATTTTTGTGCCCTCAGCCACCCCTATACTACCTCCACAGTCGCATAAATTTTATTAGACCATATTTTCCATCTTCATGGCATTCCTTCATCTATTGTCTCAGATCATGATGCAAACTTCACCAGCCAATTTTGGATAGATCGATGCATCGATACCCAACTGAAGATGAGTTCTTGGAATCATCCATAAATGGATGGCTAGACTAAACTTTTTGACAAATGATTGGAAAATTTTATTCATTTCTTCACCTCAGAACAACATCAGTGGAAAAAGTGGTTTTCCTTCACTGAAAGGTGGTACAATACCTCTGACCACACCTCAACTAAAATGACTACATATTAAGTAGTCTATGGTCAAGCACCACTAGTGATCCTTTTGTACACCCCCAGTAGTTCAATAGTTTAGGTGGTTGACACACTTTTCCAAACCTAGGATCAGATATTTAACAACCTATATGCCAATATTTAGATGGTGCAAAATAGAATGAAAAAATACACTAATCAACACTGCTCTGAGCACACTTTTTAAGTTGGTGATATGGTTTTTTTTCACTTTCATCCATACAATAAATCCTCCCTAAAACTTAAAGGTAATCATAAGCTTGTTCCCAATTTTTATGGACTCTATAAGGTTTTATAGAAGATTGGGTCAGTTGCTTATGAGTAACAGCTCCCACCTTCTACCTAAATTCACCTAGTATTTCATGTCTCTTATCTGAAAAATGTTCTTGGCACAAGTATCATAGTGTAAAATAGTTTACCAGAGTTTGATAATAAGGGATTCATGCTTCTTCAACTAGAGGTAATCTTAGATAAGTGCACATGCCAACTTAACTCTCTCTCTCCATCACATAGGTTTTAATTTAGTGGCACAAAATGCAACTAGAGGATGTCACATGGGAAACACTATTTAACATTTAAGACCAATTCACACATATAAGGCTTTGAGGACAAAGCTTTTTCTAAGAAGGAGGGAATGTTAATAACCCATGCTACCCCTTCTCATTACTTTGTTAGTATAATCATTGTTATGGATGCATATGCTTTGTAAGTCATCCCATGAGCATTTTTTTATCCCACATTCATGGGAAGTAGTAGTTTCTTACATTAGACTTAGTATATAAGTAAGTATTGAGGCCGATGAAGACATATAAAAATTTATCGTATTGAGATTGATCAAAGGAGGTTGCCCCCTCGAAGAGGCCAATGATTCTATAGTTCAACCATTATAATTTAGTTATACTTATTTGAGTTAATATATTGCTAATTTTCATATTTTTCTTTGTGTGTTTGTAATTATCTATTATCTTGTTCAAGAAGGATCCTCTCATGTTAATAGTGTTCATGATAGATGCAAAGTAAGCCAAATCTATGTGACAAGGAAAAGATGTATGATTAAGTATTTAAAAAATAATATATTTTAAAATAGTTTACTATTCAAGTAATTCCAATATGGAGATCTTAGCCAATGTGTTTCTCAACTAATCCATAATTTTAAATGCTATGTGCTGATCTTTAGGTACCATTATAGTGTTATAGGGACATGAAGGGATGGTGAGATTACATTGTTCCTATATAGGTTGAGTAAGCATATTTTTTCATCAAGTAACAACTTAAATTGCTAGATTTACTATTTTTTGAGGGTGAGTAGTAGAGGTAGGATGTGATCAAAGGTAATCAACTAGTCTAGGTGGAGGTGGAACAAAAGGAGTCCTTTGAACTCTTTGTTATTGAGTAGTAACTGAAGTTAACTCAAAGTGAGGCATCTAAAAATGATCCTCATAAAAATGGGACTCAAGTGAGGGAGGATCAATGTGTAAAATAAGTTGATCTCTAATATGATCCAAGAGAGGGGTGATATACATGTGCATCTTCTACAAATGGTGGATAATAGGCATGCAAGACAAACCACAAAACATTATTCTAAAAAATAGAAAATGGCATCCATCATGATAATCATGGTGATAGGTTAAAAACTAAAAATTGAGTATGTTTTGGAAATAAGAAGGGAAACTATAACGGTATACTAGGGTTTGAAATAATGTGCTCAAATTAAATGGGGTTCACCAAATGATTTAATTTTTTAAGTTTATGGAGTTTAAACCCTAGGTTGTTAAAGAGTATGATTATAGTAAATGAGGATAGAAATATGCAATAAATATATCCATTGATTTGTAATATAATTGATCTAGTTTTAACCTTCTAAAAATAGAAATAAATAATGTCAACAAGTACTTAGCTAGAAACTGAATGGGATAGAAGATTTAGATATAAACTAGGATAGGCAGTAATTTGAGTATCATAGATAGGATCCCAATGTCAAAACCCTTCTTCCATAGTAGTTCCTTGATTGGAAATTAGAACTATAGGCACTAGTTTCCCTATTTTCGTGCTAGTGTCTTGTATGTAGAATTGTTCAGAGCTTTTGTGTACACCTATGTATGGGTTTGCCAAGCCTATTCCTATGCGTACATAATATGATTACCTATAGGTGATTTATTTCAAATGATTTTATATCCAAACCCTAAACCTACTTATTTTTAAGGCATCCAATTAAAACACATATAATTTTTTTTTTTTAATAGGGTAGGCTGGACATCTTCAACACCCTGATATGATGAGAATTGCCTACATAACAATACTCTGAGGAGGGATCAAAACTGATGTAGTTTTCCTTACCTAAGTGCTAGTGCAAGTGTAAGTGAAGCTCGTATTAATTTTGGCTTGAGCACTTTGAGTGTTTTTTATACTAGAAATTTGAGTAATATTATATTAATAACAATATATATGGTTGTATCTAGAAGTATAAAAAAAAAAGGATAGATAACCTTGATTGTTTACAACTTGTTCTAAGTTTGTTTATGTGATTTGCACCTAATTTCCATCTAGTAGATAAATGGATAAAATTCATATATATATATATATATATAGTTTTATTTCTTGTGTTAGTCTTAAAATAGGTCTAGGCCCCACCCTAGGTGGTTAATATTTTTAAAAATATCTATTGGAGACAAAAGGCGAGAAAAGATAATAGTGCCCAAACTAAGATATTAGTGTCATGGGGCAGTACTATCCTAATTATAGAATTAGTGTCCAAGTGGTATAAATTGAGGTAATAGGGGCTAGGATGTTGAAGTAAAGGTCTAGGACTACTTTAGGAATTTTTAGGGATGTGTGTGGCCCACCCTAAGGCTAGATAAGTATCTGAATAGTCCCTAACATAAGTATACACCTAAGCTAGGGATGGGTAGTCTCAAGTAGCACTCATAGCACTCAAGTGTCATATTTAGATGATTACAGACTGCATGAAAAATATAGATTTAATTCAAATATATATAACCCTCCTACTACATGTCACAATATACCAAATTAAAATATGAGTGATGCTTATTCTACCATTAACTCTATTATTGAAAATAATGATAACATATGCATTCCACTCTTAGCTAACGAAGATACACATTGCATTTAGCCTACACATGACAATATATTGCATAATAGTAAAAAGATAAAATCTTATTATAATCTTACTCTTATTGAGCATGCAAATTATAATTCATCTTCTCTTACCTCTATAATTGACATTAGTTATGATGTTGATGAAATATGGAATAACAATGAATACTATAATTTTAGAGAAGAAGAAATTGAGTTTAGTCCTTTCTAATCTTCTCTGTACTTCACCCATCTCTCATGTTAAAATTGATTGCTTATCAAATGTTAATTCAAATGATAACATGTCTTCAGATAAAATTGTACAAACATACACTCATGTTTCTAATTTACATACTTTGGATTTGCATGATAATGATATGTTTTCTATTCCATTAGCATGTGATACTTCTTGACCAATTAAAAATATGAGCGATACCAATAAATCTTCCCCACCCCTTCTTATCATAGTATAAATGTGTTGTCATACTACCTCCACAAGGGTGATAGCCAATTTACCTCTCACTAGGTCCAAGATATCACCCCTCCTATGGTTATGATGAGCAAACCCACTATTTCTATCAATGTTACCTAATGTAGTGTGCAAATGGATAAAATTAATAATATGATTCAATTTCTAAGCAAATATCTTGATGATGTTAATAAACCTTCATAAGAGGTAATATCCATGATGCATGTTGTGGGTAGTTGACAACAACAAATACACTAAATCACTATGAAAATTAAATCATACTTCTCTTGGATTGATTCCAATTCTATCAATGGAAATCTTACCCCATGTAGAATATTTAATACAAAATTACCAAAGTAGTTTTAGATACCAATATTACCAAAGTTCAATGGACATAGTGACCCATACTTTCACCTCAAATATTATAGAAAGTCTATAACACATGTCATTCATAGATTGATTCTCTTATAGTTATTTCCATAGACTCTAGAGCGTGGGGCCTTAAATTGGTTCCATCATTCACTCCCCAGTGGTTAGACAAATAAATGAGATGATTTAGAAGAAGTATTTATCATTAATTATATTCATAATAAGGGACCTAAAATCACATATGAGAGGTTTCCTTCACTACACTAGGGTGAGTCGAAAATAGTAAATGAATACATCTTATGATTCAAGACATGTATGTAATAATTGATCTACTAGCCAATAGATTTAGAGACACAATAAAACTTTCCTAGAGGCCCCATTTTCTCTCTTAAGGAGAAATTATTATATGAGACATCCAAATCATTTTTACACCTATGTTACACAACTATGACAATGGATAATAATTTGGGACTAGTTGAGACACATTCAAAGGTAGATTTGGATTTATATATCTCAAAATCATAGTCATATAATATGGTAAAATTACCTAATTCACCCATAATCAAAAAACAAGTTGAATAAAAAACAACCAATCTAAATACTCAACAAGGGCAAAGATCCATTTCACAAAGCATCTCCCATATTGAGTAGAAAACATGATACTAGTAGAGGGGATATATAATTTTTTGATAGAGATAGGCCTCATGATATATTATTTACATTATTAGATAGGGGGATGATCACACTTCCTCCTACTAATCACCATCTAGCACATCATTTTCATAGAATAAGGAATAAACCATATTGAGATTATCATCAAATCAATAGACATTGGGACAACAAATATTGTTCACTTATAGATCATATTTATGAGTATGTCAACATAGGCATTATAAATTTTAAGCAGGGGGCATATAGATCTTCTTGTCCACAATCTCCTAGAACACATTCCTCTATGAGTGAGCTATCTTAGGACATTCCTTTCAAGGAGCCATTAGTTACTCATCATGTGATCCATGTGGTTTTTAGGACACCTACTTTTGTGATATCTCATGGACCATAGATTCATCAAAGATGGAAATGATTTCAAATAAATAAACCTAATAAAAATAACATGATAACCAAATGGAAAGAAACTCAACCGCCAGTCTTAGTACAATAACTAATTAATATATTTTATAGAGATCATTTAGATCATTACATATCTTCAAGATGACAATAAATTAAAATATCTACAAGAAATAATGCATAATAGAGTAAAACTCTAGTATGACAACTGATTAATTTGTTTTTTATAGAGTCTATGGATTTAAGTACTAGTAATACACCATAAGAAATATCACATCTAGATTTCAGTTCTATGTCTACATAGTATGACTAGTATGGTCACTTGTGCATGTCACACTTACATGATCCACACTTAGATATATTAAAATACTTATATGACATAAATACCAGTAACTAACATTCCTAATCTAATATACATGTCTACTCAAGCATCTATATATAGATAAATAACTAATTACCTTTCTTTAGGTGAAGAACACATTTCCATATCAACTCATACGTAATGAATATAATCAAACATAGAGTAAATTAAAAAATGCCACACATTAAAATGATAAGTGAAATGATTTCCATATAATAATAGCCTCATTCTTAGATACATACACCCTAAATCTAGATGCTCTCACATCCCTTCTAGATTTAGATCGAGATTGATCTCTATCATTGCACTTGCTCTCTTGTAGCACTATTTCCTTAATCACAAGATCCACATGATCCCATTATATATAAATATATTCATCAATGATCATGTTCCCTTCCCCACCTAGACTATCTTATGGGGCATATTTCACCTTTACAACTTGATATATGCCTTGTCTCTATCTACAACTACCCACCTATATGCTATAGTGGAAATATCCATTCGATCAAACATGTGGGTATCGATGCATGTAATATTGTTGATCCTCTTCACTCATATATCATCCATGAAATCATTATGAATGTATCATATAATCTATTATAATGCATACTCAATGTTGGTCTCTCAATACTCATCATCTCTTGCACCTACACACATTAATGTAATACATTAGACAAAAACCAATAAGCCAATACTAAACAAAAAAAGTATGCAAACATACAAATGAAAAAATACCCTCAACTTATATAAAGGTATTTAAATCCATTAAATCCTGTAAAATGGTCCCATATCCTATAAATAGCAGTGTTCATATACACATAATATTTTCAACTTTTATCAAATATTGATATTTTACATCTTGCAGGAACCCATTGAGACTCAATCTCTCTAAGTGCATGCCTTAAGGGGTGCACTAGGATAGGGGTAGGTATAAATTTGGTGCTTCACATAATTTTTTCCCCTTATTTCCACACTATTACCAGTCCATCTAGCTCTTAAAAGCATTCCCTAAGATATTACTCCTCCATTGCATATTCCTCCAATCATTTTCATCTTTTCATCCTCCTTTTCTTGCCTTAATTCCCTTTTGGATAGTTAGTTGTACTAGGTAAATTGGGTTGACCTTGTATAGTCTAGGGTTTTTTTTTACTTTTTGAGTTTGTTAGCCTTTTAGCCGAACTAGCTTAGACCTAGTGAATTGTCCTAAAAAACATAGAGGGTTGATAAGGTTGACCCTATATAGCTAACATTTTTAAAAGTGTTTAGGGTAAGATACACCTATAAATACAAGATCATTTCATCATTATTTCATATATGCAATCAAGAGTTATTATTCACTTGGACTTCAATAATCTACTCTTTTACCATTCTACTTGAGGAATCTTAGCTTAGGGTTTCTACTTGGAGAATCTAGTCTTGTGGACAAGTCTTGGATGCCTTGGCATTTCTTATTGATCCTTAAAAACCAAAAAAAGCTCTTGTGAAGCCCATTTTGGCCAAGGGATATATTAAGTCTCGATGAATTCACATTCAGGTAAGTATATTCTAGCTTTGTTCTCCTCTCTTTACTAGATAAAAGTAGCATAAGTGTTGGCTCAAATAATATTACTCTTCATATTCCATGTATTAGGGTCTTAATCATAATTATCTTAATTTATATTCTCTTATACATATTTTAATTGCTTATAACCCCCACTTTATACCACAATCTTTGGTGTGCACTATATTAGATTTAATTTCTTGTTTATTAGAATAGAGTGAATATTAAACCTTAAGATTCCTTTTAGGGTTATTGTGTGATTATGTTAGAATATAAGATTTGGAACCCTAATTCACATGGTGTATTGTGATAAATGATCCCCTAATTGGGTCTAGTGGATCCCCATATTGGTCATGCTCCCACTTAATAAATGTATTCCCAATCAAAAGTGTAAGTATGCTCTATCTTTTTTGAGCCAAGATTGATTCATAGACATGATGAATTTCTAATTGCATACATTCTTATGAAAATGACATGAAACTAACCCTTGACAGGGTTTATTTTAATTTATTTCATTTTTTTATCATTATTTTTATCATATATCTATCTTATTGGATCGACTCTATCGACCCAGTTCTAATCTCTATGCATAGGATTTTAGGAATAGGCAACTAGATCGACTCAGAGGACCCAATATAGGTTTTTAGACTTCCAAACTTATAGTTCAGAATACTAGGTAAACCTAGTCAACCCTATATACTTTTAGCCATCTAGATTCATCTACTAGGTCAAACTAATTAACCCTGTACATTTCAAGCACTTAGTAGTAGGATTCTACAAATCTTGATTGATCTAGTTAATCCAGTTAGTAGAGTTTTCAAGCATATTCCAAGGTTATTGACTAGCAATATTCATTCTCACCATCTTTGATCCACCAAGGTTCCCTTATATCTCTCTGTCTCTTTCTTTCCTATCTTTCCTTTCATAGTTTGGAGTCTTCAAAACTACCCCTACACAATCAATTGGATCAACCCCATTGACCTAGTTCTATGTTCTATGTGTTGTCTAAATAATTAGGTCAACTCTGATTAAAACTGTTCATTTTTATACCTTGATTTCATAATAAAGGTTTGACCCCATCGACCTTGTTCTATATTTTTTCCATATAGTGTCAAATCTATACCTTTTTTAAAGTTGGAATTAATATCTATATGATAGTAATTAGTTCACACCTTTATTTTCTTATTTATTTCATGCTTAGAATAAATCACATAGTTCAATTAGGGGTTTTTAATTAAATATTTAGTTACACTATCTCTGTTTTATGCACACATGACCAAATCAAAGGAAGCATTTTAACATTTGTCTACCCAAAGCCAACCTACTTGGATTTCATCACTAAGAGGGAAGCTAACTTGATACTTTGGTCAAGTATAAAGTGTGGTTAATGGTATATTATAGCTAAACAACTGACACCTTTATCACTATGGTGTGTGAAGTGAGGGGGTAGCCCCCAATACCAAGCCTATACTATTACCACTACAGTCCTTTTCAGCCCAAACTACCTAAAACCATCATTAAATTTCTTTCTAGTTCCTTGATTATAGCCAACCTCCCATCATATTTAAAATCATATTCTTAATAATCTAATAAAATTATTAGGTTTACCAATTAGTTATCTTATTAATTTTCAAGTTGATTGCTTTCTCTTTGCTCAATTATGTGTGTAAAAACTTGCATTAACTAATGTTAGTGCAAGGTTTTGTATTATGTGCCATAATTGGATTGTCCAACATTGATCCAATTGATTTTTTATTTCCCTTAGGTTCTTATTTTCCTAGATTAGGTGAAAAAGTTGTCTTGTTTTAGTTCATAAATTATTATCAACCTTCTCATTTTCCATGTTTACTATACTAGGTCAACCCAATCGACCCTATACCTTTTTCAACCTCTATGCATTGTACTGGATCGACCCAATCAACCCTCTACTATTTATAGACCCTATTCTTTCTTTTCCTACCTCTGTTCACTATACTAAATCAACCTAGCTGACCTTGTATTATTTATAGGCCCTATTTTCTATGCTATGTCAACCTAGTTGACCCTGTATGGCTTTTTTCCTTCCTTATTTATCAATCTAGTTCTCTAGCTTTTCTTCTTTACATTCTATTCATCTCTCTTTAGCCATAGTGAAGTCTCCAATCAGCATATTCTTGGATAGATTTAATCCATTTAGATACTATATGGGATGTTCATTATCCCTCTCTTTTCGTCCTAAGAGCATCATCACTCTTGGGGAATCTCTTCTCCTCCTTCATCCATGAACTATAAAATGGTGTAAATAGCACCTCAACATGAATTTTATGGATCTGATGATTTCTTTACTTACTAATATACTTCTCCTCTTCAAAATATTCAAACTAATATGGTAGTGATTGATACAAGTTTACCTAACAATCTCACTAATAATCCTTCTTCTAGCAGTCCCCCCCTAACACCAATTTGGTGAGTGCTCCTACCAACACCAACCCACCCCTTGATACAACTTAGCTTTTAGCCCAATTCATCCAATAAATGAACATTATGAAAAATTATAACAACTATCAAATGATACAACTTCAACAAAATCTAATCAATATGGCTAGTCAACCTCTAACTATGCATCCTCAAGCTAATCCTAATTTCTTTCCACCACCTCTTAGGGATGCATCAAGTAATGTTATTCATCAAACCATAATGAATAAAAAGTGTTTCAAACCATTCAAAATGAACCTTTATCCACCTTTATTGTATCCATTAATATTGGTAACATATCTCCAACTATCAAATATGATGGGACTAGAGACCCTACCTCATTTCTTAAAGCCTTTGACAACCTTTAAAAAGGTGGATCTAAACTAATACATTTGTTGAAACTAAGATCTTAGTCAAAAAATTTACCAGTGATGTATTAGAATGGTATAATCAAATACCCCAACATTATTTAATGAAACTTGAAGATTTGGTAATCTTTTAGTTAAAGAGTTTCAACACAATGATCTTCCCAAACATTGTCTTAGCCAATTCATCAATTATAAGCAATCTTACACCAAATTAGCTCATGAATTTATCAAAATATGAAAATAATTAGTCCATAAATATAACCATAACATGACTAATGATAACTTATTCAAACTCTTTGTCATAACTTTGACTCCCACTCTCCAATATAAGGTTCAAACCTTTGCTCTATAAACACTTAATGTAGCTCTTAATCAAGCTAAACATCAAGACTTTATCATGAAATTTTTTTAACCTAATGCTAAAATTCTTAAAGGATATTTCCAAACATATAATGTTATCACTGGTAATGCTTTGCAAACCAGATTGAGAGTTTTCAAAACTTATATTCCTTTACCTTCTCATACACCTCTTTCGGTTCAACAAATGAAACAATTTTTATCACCGTCAAAACCTCTCATCTATCCCAATGATCCTCCTAAGTGGTATGACCCCAATATATTTTTTTGGTTCCATGAAGACATTGTGTATTACTATGAATCTTGTAGAGGGATCACAAAATTTTGTCTCTTATGTGTTTGGTGATTCATTCAAACATGAAGCTATGATCAATCTTTGTCATCAAGAGTACACTATTGCCTCTCAAAAATGAAAAACTTCTAAACCTTTTACCTGTAACAACCAAAAATCCTCTTCAAATAATAAATCAAATTCTAAGGATGTTTGTGCCATGGATGTTGATTATGACCAATATTTCAATTGTTGGAAATATTGTCATTGATGTCAAAGGTCTAGCATTATTGGTGATAAAGGCCCCATTGCATTTAATGTTGTTTTTAATAAATATATCTTGGCTAATATGAGTTAATATTTATTTAATATTAATGAATATATTTTTGGTTGCATATGAGACAAAATAAGGGCCCATGGAGAAGTCAAAGAGCCACGGGATAAAGACAAAAGAAGGATGGGAGGCATTTTCCCATGAAGAGTCATCTTGGGGAATTCCAAGAGTCACCAAGTGAAGACAAAAGAGGAAGGGCATAATTTCTCATGAAGGGACACTTTAAGGAATATGAAAAGTCACCAAGATGAGGAAAAAAGAGGGAAGGACGTTTTTGATCATGAAGGGTCACCACATGACTTTTCAAAGGCTTGAATATGAAGGGTCATACAAGTTTGGTGCCATTTTCCATGAGGATTGAAGGGTCATAAAGGGGGAAGACCAAAGGTCATTTGGAAAACTATAAATAAAGGCTTGAGAAGCCATTTGTAAATATGAGAGATAAATGTTGATTTGATATTGTAATATCTAGCTTAGAAGAGCAATTGTGAGAGATGAATATGATTTGTATTTGTTATATTTAGCTTAGAAGAGCAAAGGTGAGAGAGAGGAAAGAGATGTTGTATTGATCTATCATTTGTTGAGATAGAAAAATTGAGAGATAGGTGTGTGGTATACATAAAGGGGTTGGTGCTCACGAATTATTGTTGGGTTTGTGCTCGGCAAAGGGGTTGGTGCTCATGAATTGTTGCTGGGTTGGTGCTCGGCAAAGGGGTTGGTGCTCATGAATAGTAGCTAGGGTGGTGCTCGGCAAAGCGTTATGGTGCTCCTACTAGTTTGGCTTGTGAATATTGTTTGGGTTGGTACTCATTCATATACTTGAGATTGTTCTCTATGGTTTTTCCCACAATGGATTTCCACATCTGGTGTCTCTCTCTATCTTGTGTGGTGTTTATTTGTTTGAGTTTTATTGCATATCTTGAATGTTTGATTAGGTGAAATTTGGTTAAAGAAAAGATTAATAAGATATATGATATATTGATTCACCCCCCCCTCTTAGTATATCCCATGCTTAACATCAATAATTCTCAATATGTCAACACTGCTAAGGTGAATTACCATCATAAACTGGCTCACAAAGATCCCATTACCAATCCAAAGAAGCCATCTTAGAGGAAAAACTTCTTAAATATACTACCACTACTAATATTTATTTAGAAGCTCAAGAGGAACCATCTCCTCCTTCTAATCATCCAACCATATGTATTCTTCTAAAATCTAATCTACCTCCCAAACCTCATGCTGGTTCTTCTAAATCTCATTGGATTTCTTGAAGAACTTAACTCTATGCCTTGTAAGATTCCACTTATGGAGTTGGTTCATAATTCAACTTATCATCATAAATTCCTTATGCAATGACTTCAAGAAATTGAAAATCCTTCTTCCATAGTTGAAGAACCACCTTCTATCGATTCTCAACCTACCAATGTAAATAACACCATGTGTCTTTCTTCCAAACCCTCTATTTAATTCCTTAAATAAGATGTGATCAATGATGAAATTATTTTTTATGTCGATGATCCGCCACTATTTATCAAAGTAGCCAATACTACCACTCTTTTCCAAAAATTTATAGTTGATGAAGGCTCTAGTATTAATGTGACATATTTATGGCTTATATAACAACTTGGTTATAAAAAGGATCAGCTTAAGCAAACCCATCTTACCTATCATGGTTTTGATAAGACAAATCAAAATCCACTTGGTTGTGTTTGGCTTACAATAACCATAGGACCTAAAATAGTTCAAACCAAGATTATGGTATTTGATCTACCTTTATTCTATAACATACTCCTTATTCATCTATGGACTCATCGAATGAGGGCCATTGCTTCTTCTGATAGTCAATGTATTAAATTTTTACATAATGGAAAATTGTATAAGCATGAAGCCTATCCCAATCCATAGAGCATTTAGATTCCCAATCATAATATCATATTCCTACCATTCCTAAAATCAATAGTCCTCTTTTACTCAAGTTCATCAACATGAATCCTAATTTATAAGCTATTCTTATGGATTTCGATGATGATGAGCCCAATGATTTACAACATACTTGTAATACTACTAAGCTACCTCTATATATTTCACAATAGATTCCTCCTTCTATCTTACCAATAGATCGTATTATTCCTCTCATTGATGAGATTACCAATTTTGCCCCTCCATGCAATGCTCACGAGCCTTCTATACCAAAATATGCCTTCACTTATAATGATTTTAGAATGGCCAAGTTATTTCAAGATCTTCTCATCATGTCTCCTTGTACATTTAATAATATCAGGAAATCATCCTCTAAAAGTCCCCCAGATTCTCAAGCATGTACGATTTCTCAAACATATGATGATAAATATATAATGGCCCAAGCTCAATCTAGAGACTTGGATGTCTATAATTATAAAAAAAACTTATCCCAAATTCATGATTTTAATCAGGATGTTCATAACATTTTTTTGGATCATACCTTAGATCTTGAGGGTCATGTGCCTCCTGCCAATTCTCCTCTTATTGATACTCATTGGGTGGTAGAGCAAATTATACCTTCTAAACCTATAAAATTTTATAAATTTTCTTTACCACCTATCAATTCAATAATTACATATAATAATTATTTTGTCATTATACGCATTGATATTCTAACTCCTCCTACTCCATCTACTTCTTCTACTCTTGAAAATTACACTATATGTTAATGCAACCAATTTTCATCAAATATAAACTGAGTATGATCACCATGGCAATACAATTTTAGATCTTGAAGTGGATGTTTATTATTATGGTCCTATTCCTACCTTTCTTAGTGATGAAGCTATCCTTGAGTTACTTTATTCCTAATAACCTCAACTTCCTTGATAGCATCATAAACTTGGAAATTTCAAAAATAAAACTCCATGCTTCAAGAACTTCGTCGCTAGCATTGACCCTAAAACATATCCAATTTTTTCTTTACCCAATTCACCATACCACTTTCAAGATAGTAATTCCATGATTATTGAAGAAAATAATCACATCAAATATGGTACACCATCTTGTCCTCAACCAATTATAGTTTCTCGAGAGCTTTCAGCCATCAAACATGATAATTTTATCTTATTATTTGACAAATATCATGAAGATTTCACTTGGTCCTACAAGGAAATGCATGTCATTGACCCTAACATTATGGTTCATAACATAATTACTTATCTTGATGCAAAACCTATGTCAAAAATAAAGGAAATTTCCACCTGAAGTTTCTACTCTATGTCATAAGGAAATCATCAAAGTACTCGATACTAAATTCATTAAACTAGTAAATTATTTTGAATGGGTTTCTAACATTATTCCCACTTAGAATAAAGTCACTATGGTCATTCACATTTACATTGATTACCATAATCTTAATATTGATTGTACCAAAGACAACTTCCCTTTACCTTCAATAGATGTTATTGTTAATTTCATGGCTGGTTATGAAATGTTATCTCTAACAGATGGTTTCTTGGGATACAATCAGATTCATATCACTCTAAAAGACCAACATAATATTTATTTAACCATGGAATGGGGCACCTATTTCTATGTCAAAATTCCCTTTATCCTTATAAATGCTAGAGCAACTTACCAACAAGCAATGAGTTGCATCTTTCATGATCTCATTCACAAAATTTTTGAAACCTATGTGGATGATCTTATTATTAGATCCAAACATTGTAAGAATCATATTTATAATCTTGATATCATATTTTAACATCTTCTTAGATATAAATTTATACTTAATCCTTAAAAATGTGTCTTTGGAGTCACATTTAGAAAAGTGTTAGGATTCTTAGTTTCTCTCCATGGCATCGATGTTGACCCTGCCAAAATTAGTGATATCATCAACATGCCCATTACTCATTCTATTCCTGACATTATTAATTATTTAGGTAAACTTGGGGAAGTTAGATGATTTATCCCCAAAATGGCATATCAAATTCACTCTGTCAATTCCCTTATTAAGAAAGGTATTGCTTTGGAATGGATGGATCAATCTCAAAAATCCTTTGATAATATGAAAGAGTCATTGCTTCATCCACCCAAACTTCTTCCTCTTTCCAATTATAAACATTGGATTAGATATACTTTTCCACACTTATTTTGTTTGGGGCAATGCTTTCCCAACAAAATGATATCAAAAGAGTGTATGATATCTACTACATTAGCTGAAGCATCATTGATTATGAGACATGTTATACCAAAGTTTAATTTGATTTTCTTGCTATCTATTTCATATCTAAAATTCCTCATCATTTATTGCTTTAGTAGACTACTTATGTCATCATTCATTCATACACCTTCATCATTTATTCTTGAAAGCCTTTCTTCATAGAGATCAAATTGGAAAATGGATGGTTCTACTTATGGAATTTGATCACTGCATCATCACTCAAAAATCTATTAAATGGAAAATCATAGTTGATCAACTTGTTATAGCTCCCATTCCATCCACTTATTCTCTTCAAAATGTTCTTCCAAATGACAATATCCTTTACATTGAAGGTCTTAATCAACCTATCTCTCTCCAAGATTACTTTCATAGATTTACCACCAATCTTGATGCCAATCAAATTGATGAACATTCCACTCCCTCTAGTACTACTAAACTAAAATTAGTTATCGAGGAGATCCCTAAAATTAATGTTAACATAGATGAGGATACTTGAACCCTTCACTTTGATGGTAATAAATGACTTCAAAGAGCTAGGGTAGGTTACAATGTCACGAGTCCTCTTAGCAAGATTATTCCTTTAGCTTTTTGCTTCAATTTTGATGTCAACAATAATATGGCCAAATACAAAGCTCTTGTATTATGCATGAGAGCTACTCTTGATTTATACATTCAATACCTTCATGCTTTAGGTGATTCTTAGATTATTTTTCATCAAGTTAGTGGTGATTATCAATTTAAAAGTGAGAACCTTATTACTTATCATTAAATTGTAACCATTCTTGCAAAGGATTTCATCTCTTTCACTATTGAGCCTATTTGTAGATATCAAAATTCCATTGTTTATTCTCTTGCATCTTCATCATCTCTCTTTCATCCACACCAAGTCATTTATGATCCTAATTTTCTTATACAAATAACTCCATCATCTATTCAACCATTAGATTCACTTATCTATCATATTGAGGCTGTTACCATTTGATAAAACCCTTGGTATAAAGACATCATTCAATTCCTAAAACATCAAACTTATCCTCCTAATTTAGATTTTCATGAAAAGACACGTATTCATAAACAAGATTTCAACTATGTATTTTGACATAACATCCTTTATTATTGCAATATTGAAGGTACTTTGCTTCACCATGTTATGCAAGATGAGGTTGCTCCTCTTCTTGAATAAGCACATGGGGGCATTTATGGTGGCCACTATAGCAGACATGCTACAACTTGTAAATGCCTATGTATGGGTTAATTTTTTAATACTCTTGAAAAAGATGCAATTGAATATGCTAAAAAGTGTAATCCTTGTTAGATTCATGATCATATAATCCATTCACCTCTAGCCAAACTTAAAACTATCGAATCTCCTTGGCCATTTTGCATATGGGGATTTGATCTCATTGACAAACTATCTTACTCCCATGTGGGCATGTCTTTATCATTACCACTAACAAATATTTTACCAAGTGTGTAGAATCCATGCCCTTTATTAACGTCACTAGTCCTACCATTTCCAAATTTATTTTTCATCAAATCATTTTCCACTTTGGTATTCCACATACCATCATTTTAGACAATGTTGGTAATTTCAAAAACAAATGTTAAATAACTTTACAACAAATTCAATATCAATCAAAAAATTTCCATGCCTTATCATTCACAATGCAATGGCCAAGATAAAGCCACTAATAAAATCCTTCAAAATATAATTTATGAAACCTACATAGATTGACATCTTCATCTTTACCCTCCACTTTGGGCCTATTGAAACAACATACATACTACCACTAAGGAAACTCTATTCTCACTAGGCTATGATTATGAGTTGATTCTTCCTTAAGAAGTCAAGGTTCCCTATCTTCATACATCTCTTCATGGTATTATTCCTAATGAGGAATTATGTTAATCTCATCTTCATGCCCTTGATCTTCTTGATGAAAACCATCTTTCTGATTTACAATATAAGAACCAATACAAGGCTTGTATTGCCCGATAACATAAAAAATGTGTTTAAATTCATACTTTTAATGTTGGTGATCTTGTCCTTCAATTATAATACACTCATGATAAAGAAGGTAAATATGTCTAAAATTTTTGGGGCCCATATTTAGTTAAAGATATTCCTGGTCCAAGCACATACCACCTTCAAACCAATGAAGGCCATGGTTTAAAGGAGCCCACCAATGCATAATTCCTCAAAACGTTCTTTGCCTAATTTTGATATTCTTATTATCACGTTTTTTATCTACATATATCTAACACTTTTTATAGGTTACCTAAGGCCAGTTATCTCCCTTAGCAGCAAATTCCTCCTTTCACAAATCTTTAGTCCTCTCTTTTGGTTTCTTGATGTACCATAGTCTTCTTTATCTTTTTACATTTTCTCTTTTTAACACCCTTTGAGATTTTTTTATGAGTTGATTCATAAGACCATGTATATGACCCAAAATTCCTCACAAAACTACCATCTTTTTTTTTACCTCACTTTGTCTTTCACTTGCTTATTGGAACCCTCATGGGTTTCTCTTTTATGAAATTTCAATGTAAGACCACAGATAGAACTCGACACTCGTCATAAAATTACCATCTTTTCATATTTTTACATCTTTATTCTTAAACTTTAGCTTTTTCTTCTTTTTTTAAATGGAATTTTCATAAAAAAATTATTTTAGCATGTCTTCCTCCATTTCCCTTATTCTTATGATAAGGAATCACACTTTACTATCAATTTATCCCTTTTTCCCTTTGTCACATTTTCTTTTGTGATTTGAAGAAATTCAAATTGTTACATGTGTAATTCTTCTCTATTTTCCCTTTCTTCCACTCCATATTAGATAAAATAAGGTCAAAGACAAGATATCACTTTTATTTCACTTAGATTTAATATACTCTTAGATCCCATGCTCTTTGGTGTTTTGTCTCTTAGCAACCTTGTCCCAAGTATTCAAGTGAAAGTCATCTTTAGCACCCATGTTTGGTCTTCCAAATCCGTATGGAGGAGGAATAGAAAAATACATATAAAAATTTAAGATCCAAATCATTTTAAATATAAGGAAATTATATATAAAAGGAAACATACAAATCTCAAAATTCAACATCACACCAAAATATGTTATTACAAGCACATCTCCTATCTCCAATTAAAGCTCAAACTCCACAGTTGACCTCGCATAGAGCCAAGGTCATTTGGGGTATTATGTATACTAATTACCTAATGATTACTAGATTCTTGAGTCTGATTAACATTAATTATCAACCTACGGTGTGTATGCTTTTCAAGGATGTTAGTAATATATATGCATCATTGATTCAAAAATCAACTTGATTTTCTAGTTGTAGTACAATAAACTTATATTGAATTCACCAAATAATTATATGATGAAACTATTATGACATAATTATAAAACTAATTCACACTTAGGAATCACACATGCATCACACCTATATAATCAAACTAATAATAAAATCAACTGACACAACACGCTAAAACTAAAGAGGGTTAGGATCTTTACTGCAACTCCTTCCAAGGGGGTCCTTCCTCATTCAAAACTTATCTCCAATCCTTCTCTAAGAGAATTTAAAAAATTCTTACAAAATCAACTTTATTATTACTCATTTATATAGAAATTAAAGATTACTACAGAAGATTACAATATTATGAATGCAATTGCTATAGTTTCAATACTTTTGCTATTATCTATCCAGCTTAACTAACTCCTAATCTGATCTACGCTCTACCATTAATTACATAAGTTAGTTTATTAATGTTTAACAAAAGACTCCATTTTAATAAAAATACAAATAATTTAGAAACTACCCCAATCAACCTTCAAGTGGTTGGTAACCAAAGTTACTTGTTTTAGGCTTGACTAGGTTAAGGATAAGGTATACTATTTTGTTGTTTTATTTCTTTTTGTCTCTTTCACATTGTCCTTATCTTTCTCATCTTTGGTATCACATCATAATTTACTTGTATTTATGGAGTCTTTACAAAAACTATGATCCTTTCCAATCATCCATTCAGTTCCCAAGACAATTGGATGTGTGCTTAAAATCTGATCACAATAATAGATATATTTTGCATAGTGGTTATGGGTAACCTATAGGTGAAGCCTACAGTTTCTACATGCACTCTATAGTAGCTATGAGAAAAAAATAGGTGAATCCTAAAATTGCTTTGACCACTTTGTAGTGGTTACGAGTAACTTGTAGGTGAAGCCTATAGTTACTATGGGCACTCTGTAGTGGCTATAAGAAACTTATAGGTGAAGCCTATAGTTGTGGGAACCTTGTAGTGGCTACGAATAATCTATAGGTAAAGCCTATAGTTATTATGGTTAGGCTATAAGTGTTTTTCCCTAAAAATATCATTTAGACTTACATTATCCTTTAAATTCTTGTTAAATAAAGTTACACAAGTATAATTTAATCAAGGAAGAAGCATCAACAATCCATAACATAACATAACGTAACATATATACACACACACATGCACACACCAATACATACACAAAATTATAAATTCATTCATTTGCATAATTCATGGATAACTATGGTGTTTACATGGAAAAAGATATAAAATAGGTATGGATGAGGCTATAAAATGAATCAATTGGTGACCTCATCACACCCCCCTACTTAACCTCTTGCTTGACCTCGAGCAAGCCTTGGCTACATTTTGAAACCACAAAATCTTCTAAAGTCTAGGGCCTTAGGGCAGCTTGACCCTTAAAATATGTAGAAACCTTTAGCATTCTCAATGTGTCCCCATCTTTTATTCGCTATCTCTCTGTTAGCTACAACATTTCCCTCCCAGTCAGGAATTGGGAACCAGAATATAGGGGGTTGAACATCAACCCCAACCATTGAATCCTCCACTTTATAACAAGTTTAATATACAAGTATACTCTATGGATGGCCTCCCTAAGGTTTTGTGGGGAGTAACGTTCCTTTATTTTCAAATCATCTTAGAGTTATACCCATATGTGAGAACAAGCAACCAAAATTTTCTTTCCATCTCTTTTTATAAGACTCAAGTAATGATTCTAAACTTCTACCTATTTTTTGATAACCCATTCCCGTGGAGTGTCTATGTTCATGAAGGAGATCCATTCATCTATTACACCATCTAGATTTCTTGATTCACTCCTAATCATCAGGGTAGCTTATTTTTCTTTTTCTTGATATTCTTCCATTTTTTTCCATCTTCCTATTTCATTCAGAACATATGAAGAAAATGCATTTAGCAGGACATCCCCCAAAGAGATGTTTGGATTCCATTATATATCACTAGGTAAAACATATTGGTGGATGTAAAAATCACATAACTGAGCTTGGAGGTTAGGATCAACATGTCTATATTATTTAAAGAAAGATTTGGGGTCACAAACCATGTAAGATTGATCATTATAGATCTTGTCATACCTAAAATTAAGCAATTTCTCTTCCAAGTACATAGCATACACCCTAGAATGTGGTCTGTACTTCATCAATAATTTAGTGGTTTCATGCATTTTACAAATCTTTTCCTTTAGATACTTGATCTTGGTTTTAGTTATTTCCAATTTTTCTTCCAAGTCCACTTATTTTTCTCTAGTTTCAACATATACTTTAAATCTTTGGCCTAACTCCTTGTAGTAAGTTTCATCATCACCAGATTTTCCCTTAAAAAAATGTAGGGGGTCATTAGTTTCTAAGGGTATGGTAGCTAAAATATCCACATCAATAAATTCTTCTGCTATAGGTGTTTTTTTAGTGGGCAATGGAGGAGGAAATCTATTATAGAAGGGTATGAATGCTAGAGCATAATCTATTACAGGTTCTTCTACGGCCAAGGAAGATGAAGTTGTTATAGGTTCCTCTATGAAAGCTACTACAAGTTCCTCCAATACCTTTTTTCTATCCGTATAATGTTATACAAACTCTAATACTCCTAGAAGTATTTAAATGCCTCTTTTTTCTTTCAATTTTGTTATCTCATTCCTTAGCCTATATATTTCCTTCAAAGCTTGTTCCAATGTCTAGAACTCCTAGGTATGAGGAAGTATTTCTTGTTTTGATTCTTTTTCCATAGTATATTCTTTAACTAATTCCTATTATAATGCATGTTGATCTACTATTATCAATTCTTATTCTGTATACCCAATGTCTCAAAGGAGATCAATGTCTTCCTTAGTGAATCTGGATGGCTGAGGTGACTGTTCTTCTTCTACCTTGGTAGATTCCTCATTAGTAGAGCATACTTCAATTTTAAACCCATCAAGGGTCCTCTAAACCTTAGGCTCTTTCTTTGGTTTTTCATCATCACTGATAGATATGGTTAAGGAGGATGTATTGGTCTTTTTCTTTTTAATTCTTTAAGATCTCCTAGGAGGAAGTCTCCTTCTTCTTGACACAATAAGTTTATTTTATTTAGTTTTAATTTTCCTTTCATGAGGGATGATTGATGGCACTTTTTCTTCATGTGAAATAGTTGATATAATAAATTTCTCTTAACCTGAAGGATCCATGGTGGAGGAATAAAACTATGGTGAGGAGATAGTGGGAAAAGGAATATGTTGTTGTAGACTTTCCTCCTTTGTGTCAGAAGGAAGTAGGACTAGTTTCCTTCTCTTTCTTCTCCTTGTAGCAATTTTAGATGGAACCTCAGTAGCTACAAGCAGGCTAGTAGCACTGGTGACCATAATAGATTCATATATAATTTATTGGGCATGATCCTCAGGGGATTACTTTTCATTATTACCCTCTTCTTGCTAAGGTTCATTATTCCATAGGGCTAGAAATTGCTCCCAACTTAGATCAGGTATGCCAGAGTGTATTCCTTGTTTAGTTATCAACCACATTAGGTAAATATGGGATAAGGATATTTCAATACCCTTCTGGTAATCTTTGGACATCCTTTTTAAAATGTTTCATAATAAATTTGGAATATTAATGGTTTTGTTATGCCTTAAATGATTCAAAAATTTAAATGGAGGGTATAAATTAGGGAATACATTCCTTAAAATTTCATATACCTAATGATGTATGATGTTATCTCCCTCCATGATGTAGGTAAGTTGAGTCTCTCCACACCACTTGTCTTCAATACCCATCTTTCATTCTCCTAATAAAATTATTGTCTAGCTTCTTGGCCATTGAGCTTGTCTTGCCAATTCTCTCCTATACTTGGCAGCCTAGTTATCTAACTCACTAGTTCTTCAGTGAATAGGAATGTGATGCCATATATAGTAGGTTAGTATACATTAAAGGATCCTAAAAATTATCTAGAAAGAGGTTCGGATAAAAATTTTAACTTCTTAAAATAAATGGTCTAACCCATTTTATTACAGACAACTCAGATGGCTTGGTCTCCCTAAAGTTGCCTATGATACGTGGGTTCTCTCCTCACAATTGACCCTCCCATCTTGGTAATTTTAGCTTCTCTATCAATCCTTTGAACCAATAAGTGGAAACACACTCTTGTTTTTCTTATGAAAAACCTTTCTGTAGCAAAGTAGAGTTTGTTACAATGGCAAATGTGTGGTTTCAAGTTACAAGGTTGCAAGTTGTAGGGTTGCAAGTTATGGAATGTTGCAATTTTATGGGAATGGTTATAATTACAAGTGGGAAGAAATGAAATTTATTTCTTTTCCTATAGGATGTTATTTCATCCTTATCACATCTAATCCCTTACATATGGTTCTCATAGTGCATGGTATTCTCACCCACAATATCCTCCCCACCCCACTTAAGCTGTCACATATTGTTAGGTGATGTGGATTGAATGGGAAGGAAAGGATAGAATGGGGTCATAATTAGGGGTATAAGTGTGGGTTTAGATGGGATTTGAAATGAATTATGTGACTCATGATTGAATATGACTATTAATATCATACATGCTATATTCAAATAATGAATTATTTTCAATGATTAAAATATATGGCATACCTTTTTGTTAATAGTGTACTAGGGGTGATGTCAAGGGTTTGCATGTGTGTGTTGGAATGTGAGTGTTTGCATGTGATTGAGTGATGTAATGCAATGATTGTGTTAGCAGTTAGAACTAGACTAAAGTGGGCCCTTTTTGATTAATTATGAGATCATCATATGTTAGGCTTCCATGGTGCCCTCAACTCACCTGTATAGAACTAAAATAGGGGTCTTAACTTAAATGAGAGATTATTGTTCTCTTACCACAAGGTGGTTATTTCAGAGCTAGGTGATCCAAGTCATGTGATGTATGACAATGAAAGTTGGTAGCTAAGGGTTATGCTAATATGTGATCTTTCTCTACATGAACCTGTTGATAATTATCTTTGTGTTATCTTATGCCCTGTAGCTTTTGTGCTTGGTGGGAATGTATTTTAATAATCAATAGGATATTTAAACATGGGGCCTATGTGCCAAATAAATCTAAGATCTCACTGTTTAACATAGTGAAATTACCTCCATGAAATGACCAAAAATTGAAAGTGAGTTATGTGTGTCCTTGTAGGCATAAATTCTAGTTTGCAACACTCCAAATAGATATTGAAAGCATTTTATATTGGTGTGGCTATTTAGATTATTATTTAGGGGTAATTATAAGTAAGAGGTTTGACTTTGGTTCTCCAATCCTCTTTCACTCCTCTACAAGGTTGTCTGATGACTTCCATGCATTGCTCAAAATTCAATAGCCAAGTCATAGCTTATATTTAGGAGGATCTAACTTGCATGCATTATAAAAATGAAAATAGGCAATGGAAGGTACCTAGAGCAACTACAATTATAACATATATCAAGTTTCAAAGTGATACCCAACTATGGAAAAGGTGCTCGTAGTAGCTACAAAATTACCTATAGAAACTAGACAGTTATGCTTAAGATGATTATATTTTCTCCTTAGTTCTTTCCTTTTTTTGACCTGTAAATAGCCAAGAAACTAGTTTTCTTTTTAGGCCCATTTTATAGTTTGGGGCATCTAGAAGGGTAGTTTTCTACCTAAAATCTACTAACAACACCTAAAAATGGGTTTTCATTATTGGATGCTTTTTTTAGTCTAGTTACTGCTTGCATTAGAATGTTTATTCAAGGTCCTTACCAAGCCACCTGGAAAGGTGACTATCAAGAACCAAGTAAAGGTCTCATTCATCATACCAGAGGAGGGCTAGGATGTCCTCCTCTCCTTCTTCATCTAAGTGTTGGCTAGTGATTCCTTTGTTTGGTGAGACATCATGCCTATTTAGTACATCATTGTATCCATATTGTAATTGCTAATGTATGTGCTTGGTAAACTCCTGCTGAGTGAGTGGCTTTTTATACAACTTTAGTCTATGGCCATTAACCAATAGATGGAATATTATTAGATCAATGTTTTAAATTTGAACTGCTCCATTGTCATAAATATGCTCAATATCAAAAGGTCCAAGCCATCTGGTCTGGAGTTTTCCCTTCTGATCTTGGTATTTGGAGTAAAAAAGAAGGGCACAATCTCGTACATAGAATTTCCTAGTCTTAATGTACTTGTCATGCCACCCAATCCACTATTGATATACAAGGTCTATGTTCTATAATGAATATTGTCTATATTAATCTAAGGTATTCAATTATAGAAGCCTTTCTTTTTATGCTTCAGATATATCCATCCCAAGTTCTAGTGTTGTTCATAAGGTCTTGTGCTCAAATTCAATTGACAAGACAAGTTTCTTCCCATAGACCAACTCATATGGTTTGAAGCCTGTAGTGGTTTTCCATGTGATTCTATAAGCCTAAATAGCTTCAATAAGTCTAGCCTCCCAATCCTTATGAGACATAGTAATAATTTTTGTCAAAATATTTTCTAACTCCTTGTTGGTAACTTCCACTTGTCCATTTTACTATGGATAATATGGAGTTTATTTCTTATGTTTAATCTCATATTTTTGGACCAAGATAATAATTAAGTTAGCATTGAATTGGGGTCCTTAATCAGTGGTTATTTCTCATGGCACACCATATCTTATGAATATTTATTTATAGAGAAATTTTTTGACCTTCTCATCCTTGGTATGTGTAAGATCCTTTACTTCCACCCATTTAGTGACATAGTTAGTACATACAAGGATGTACTTTTTGTTGTTTAAATTTGGATCAAAATGTCCTATAATGTCTAAGACCCATTTTTAAAATGGTTTAAGCACCATTTGAGGCTTCAAAGGCATCTCATATAAATGTGTAGGTCTCTCCATATGGTGACATTTGTCACAATGAGCAGTATGCCTTATGGCATCTTTATGGATTGAGGGTCAATAATATCCTATATTCAAGATTTTTACTATTGTATGCTTCGCTACAAAATGTCCTCCACAAGGTTCATCATGGAAATATTTGAGGATATCTAGAACTTCATCTTCTCTAAGATATCTATTGATGATGGAGTCAAGCCTAGTATAGAAAAGAAATCCAGATAACCATGAATATCTACCACTTTTCTGAATCAAAGATCTTCTTTGTTTAGGGATAATGTGATGTGAAAGTAGCCCTATTACAAGGTATTTCATAATATCAACATACCAAGGTGTAGTAAGGGTGAGGGAGAATAGGTGATCATCTAGAAATGAGTCATCCACTATGGTATCTTCTTCAAGGAATTGTAAGCATGATAAGAAATCAACTGTGACATTATGAAATAAGTGATGTAGTGATGAAACTTGTTGATAGCATAAACTATTTCTACGAACTCTTTTTCAGTAACTATGTAATTTAATTCTGATGCCTATAGGTTCTTGCTTATAAAATATATGGAATAATTGAGTGATTCCTATTTTTGGCCTAGCATAGCTCCTAGGGTAGTATCTAAAGCATCTATGTAAATATGGAAGGGAATCTTTCAATCAAGACTAAATATAATAGGGGTGGTGGTCAATAATTCCTTTAATTGTTTGAAGGCTATATCACAAGCAGGAGTCCATAGAAATTCAGTATCTTTGATCAAAAGAGTGGACAATGGTACTAATACCTTACTAAAATTGTTGATAAATCTCTTATAGTAACCAAAATGTCCTAAAAAACTCCTAACATCTTTTTGTTTCTTAGGAATAGGTAGGTTTTTTATGATGTTGATTTTTTTAGAGTCAACATTAATTCCTTTAGCAGATATGTGGTGGCCTAAAACAATGCCTTCTATCATAAGCATATAGAATTTCTTGTGACTAAGAGATAGATGGTGCTCCTAATCACATTACAACACTTTCTTCAGATTCTTGAGGCACTCATCAAATGTTTATCCATAGACAATGGAGTCATCCATATAGATTTCTATAGATTCATTAACCATATCTATAAAAATACTCAGGACAACCCTCTAGAATGTTGTAGGAGTGTTACACAGCCCAAAGGGTAATACAACATAAGAATAATTACCCAAAGGACAAGTGAAGGTGGTATTTTCCTAGTCCTTATGAGTGATTTTAATTTGGTTGTAACCACTGAAGCCATCTAGAAAGACAAAATATTTCTTTCCTACTAGTGTGTCCAACACTTGATGAATGAAGGGTATAGGAAAGTGATTCTTTGTGGTTGTTATGTTAAGTTACCTATAATATATATTCATACATGAAATTTACCATTTTTATTTGGTATAATTACCAATGGTGAAACCCATTCACTATTCAAGATGGGATATATAAATCTAACAGTCAAGAGTTTTTGTAATTTCACTTTAACTATTTCTCTAAGAACTAGATTCATCGTACGTTATGGTTATCTAATTGGTTGGCACTCTTATTTGATGTAGATATGATGTTTTCATGTTTTTATCCTGATTTAATGCATATCCTCATAATCTCATTCAAAATCATGTTGGTTTGCATGCAACATGTTGACTAGGTGATTTTCTTTATTTAACTCCTACTTGTTATTAGTAAGCAATATTTTTTGCAGAGAGATTTCAATTTGTTGTGAGAGTGTTTTTATCATTTATATATTGTTAATGGATCTGATTTGGTTGTAGCTATGAGGTAGCAGCTGATGGAATATTTCTTGTACATATGCATTAGATTTATCTACTTCCTATAGGCTAGAAAATGGGCACTCAACACATTGCAGATGGTTGATATTTCTAGAATAAGTTGGGTAATTATTATAGAGAATGTTGTAGAGAATTAGATCATCTTCTTAATCAACAAAGGTGCATGCATGATATATGGTGAATACACGAATACAAGGAAGCTATTCTACCTCATCTTCTTTAGCTCATAATGTATGTTCTGGTGCCAAGGTTGATTGTTCTAGGGGATAGAGGACCAACCTCTTAGTGTGGTTTCCATTTGAGATGAACATGTCACTTAATCTCCAACTAAATAAGGCATCAACTATGGCAAGCAAAGGATGTCTTAAGATAAGAGGATATCCACCCAAATTAGATTTAGGCTACAACATAATGAAATATGTAGGATACTCCCAAGAATCTACAATAATAAAAAGATCTTCAATTATTCCTTCTAGTCTGACTATAGAACTATCAGCCATTTGTAACATTGTAGATGTGAGATGAATATTATTCAACTATATTTTATACATAGTTTCAATTGTCATTACATTTATTGTAGCCCCTAGGTCTATCAATGTATTGGAAAACTATTGATCATAAATCTAGACTGTTATTACTAGACATCTTGGATCTAAATATTTCTCTGGCAAGGTGTTTCCTAACATAAGGTGTGTTAGCTAGCCAATCACATACACTGTATTGGGATCCTTCATCTTCCTTCCAAGTTTTTATAGATAGAGGTCTCTAACAGGTTTGGAATATATGGGTACATCTTTGATGGTCTAAAGAGGAATTTTTATGAAAAGATTCTTGAGCTGCCCCATGAACTCAAACTTAGGTTCAATTTCATGGCGTTGAAGGCTAAGATGTTCTATGAATGGTGGGGTTGTTTTATCAATAGCTTTATTTCTAGTTCAGAGAGTTCTTGTGGTGATGAAGGTGGGTTAGCATGATATTTTGGGGTTTCATGATCTGAATCCATTATTATAAGTGGTGTTAAGGGTGGTATAAATTTCCATAAATGTATGTGAACTTCATTGATGTTCACTATGAATTCCAAATACTAAACAAGTTCAGTACCGAATGTGGGTAGCACTAGCTTATTTATAAGATTATACATGGGTTGGGTAAGGAGTTGGTTAGGCTTGGGTGTAGCTTGTGTATTGGGTATAAGAGCAGGAGGTTTTTATAGCTATTATGGAGGGAATCCTTCTTTAGGGCTTCCCCAAGGCTAATTGGGTCTATAAGGTTGTTGGCATTGGTTTGTGAAGGGTGGGCCTTGGGGTGGTTGCCAAAATTATGTCCAAGATAGGGATAAATTTGTGGAGTATACTAGGAGGTGATGGGGTATCTTTTCTGAGTTGGTTTTTATTTAGAATTAGGATGTGGGACATTCATCCAAGGAATAGTCCAATTGGGAGTAGTATTTGTAAATTGTGAATTAAAAGAGGTAGAATTTGCAAAAAGTGGATATTGTCCCATACCTGAATAAGATGGTCATTGAACCCATGGACTTATTTATGCAACAAAGAATTTTTTTTCACCATCTCCTTCTACAATGTGTAGCTCTACTATTTCTGGTTCTTCAACTGTGATGTTAGCTAATTTAGCCCAAACCTCGTGACATCTACAATCTGCCTTCTTTTTCTTAAAATATAGATAATAAATGGTCAAAGATTGATATAAGGTTGTTTAATTTTGCCTTGAGTGTAGTTTATCTAGTTGGGTGGCCAAGTGACTAATGATATCCTATTTCATGTCTTGTAACAGGTTACTAACTTTAGATTTTGATAGGCCATTTATAGCTGCTAGTGGAAGTTTGATGTATAAACTTTATTTATGGCAGACCTGAAATAATTTTTGCTCAACTCTTTGATTTCAATGAATTTAATTTGAGAGATATCTCCCCAAATAATTAGTCCCAAATATTCTAGACAATCTTCTCTAACTCCTTTTAGGAAGATGAGTTTTAAAGGCTCTTCTCTAAGTGCACTTTGCTTGAATTTATATACACTAAACATGAATTGTTCAACATAGTATTCCAAAGATTTGTCCCTTTATTGAGTCATCTCGAAGATGTCATTTATTATATAATTTTTTCCTCATCCATAATCCTGATACTTAGTTAGAAACTTATTTTTCATGTCCCCCCAAGTGTGGACTGAATTACTACCTAGTCCCATGAACCAGTGAAGTGTTGAGTCTTTGAGGGTGGTTAGAAAAAGTTTCAATTTTTGTGCACCCTTCCTATATTCATAGCTTCAATAGAGGATATAAAATTAAAACAAAAATACTTCTAAGTCTTCTGATAATGTACCTCTAAAATTAAGCAAGCTTGAGGGCATGATATTTTTCATTTGTGTTACACCTGTTGCATCTAGAATAGGAAATTCAAAAGTAACTATGTTTGGAGTCTTGTTGTTATCCAAAAAGTATCCTTCTCCTTTCATGATGGATTTTATTTTAACATAGATACCAAAGGTACATAGGATCTAATCCTTAAATTCTATATCAATCTATTGGTCAGGATGCTAGTAAATGTCCATCTATTGATCCTCAGTCTTTTTACTGAATGAAAGGTTTAAAGATTGTCTTGAGCTTTCTTTGATTTGATTAAGAAAGCCTTGATGGAATGTTTTAAATATGTTACTCTATAAAGTATATGGTTCATGTATTTCCTCTCCTTCATTTCTTCTTACTAGCTCATCTAATGTTTCCTCTACCTCTATTTCCTTTTTCAAAGCTAGTATTGCTTCTTTTGCAAGTTGCCTCCTTTGATTTGTAGTGTTCTCTTCTTCAAGAGCCTTTTGGATTATGATATATTCCTCAAAAAATTTATTAGTTGCTTCAATTATTTGTGGTTCTTTCCTGGTATCAACTTTTGGCTTGTTTGGTAGGAATCTCCCTCAAGAATCTCTCTCTCTCTCTCTCTACATAAACATTATGCCACTCCTTCAGTTGTCCTATCCCTTCCTACACAAGGTTAGTTTTTTCATTTTTGTGTGTTCCACGGGGTTGTTTCAGAATAAGTAAAAATAATGCAAAAAATAAAGGAGTGCATAAATCAAAAGAATAGGAATTAAAATTTTACTTATAAAAATCAATAAAATTATCTACTAAAAGTGGAAAAATTATCCTATAAAGTAGGAAATAAAAGCAGGAAAATTATCCTAGAAAATAGGAAATGAAAGCAGGAAAATTAAAAGCACACTTTGCAGAAAATAAATCACTCTTGTAGGAAGTAAATTTGAAAAATATGAACTAATAAACTTATGCACCATTTACTTCCAAAAACATAGAAATTTAGCATAAGACATCATGATTCCCTCACTTGACTTCCTCGGCTGGAACTATATGTCTAGGAACTTAGACATCTGGCATAAGATAATTCAGTGTCCTCACTCAACTTGTTTGACTAGGTATAACAGTGCATTAACCAATCTTAAAAAGACAATGATTGATTTTAGAAAACAATAATTGACACCCTCCCCAAAAATGACACAAAAATATTATACAAACTAATTACCCAATAATTACCAGATTCTTGAGTCTGATTAACATTAATTATCAACCCAACTTTCATATGTTTTTCAAGGATGTCATCACTATTTATGCATCATTGATTTAGAAATCAACTTGCTTTTCTAGTTTCAATATAATGAACTTATGTTGAATTCACTAGATAATTATATGATAAAACTATTATGACAGAATTACTTAAAACTAATGAATAAAACATGAATCACACATATTTAATCAAATTAATAATAATATCAACTTACACAACACACTAAAACAAAAGAGGGTCAAGTTATTCACTACAACTCATTCCGAGGGGGCCCTTCCTCATTTAGAACTGAGATCCAATCCTACTTTTAGAGAAATCACAAACTTCTTATAAAATCAACTTTCTCATTACTCAATTATGTAGTAATTAAAGATTTCTACAAAAGATTACAATATTTTGAATGTAATTGCTATAGTTCCAATCCATTTTCTATTATCTATTCAACTTAACTAAATCCTAATCTGATCTAGGCTCTGCCATTAAATACAAAAGGTAGTTTATTAACTTTTAACCAAAGATACCAAATTAGGAAAAGTATAAATAATTTAGAAACTACCCCAATCAAACTTCGAGTGGTTGGTAACCGAAGTTACTTGTTTTAGGCTTGATTGGGTTAAGGACAAGGTATACTATTTTTCTATTTTATTTCTTTTTGTGTCTTTCCCATTGTCCTTGTCTTTCTCATATTTTAAAACACATCCAAATTTTCTTGTATATAAGGAGTCCATACAATAAATATTATTATTTCTAATCATCCATTCAGTTCCCAAGACAACTAGATGTGTTCTTAAAATTTGATCATAATAATAGCTCTGTTTTACATAGTGGCTGTAGGCAATCTATAGGTGAAGCCTACAGTTGTTGTAGGCACTCTGTAGTGGCTATGGGAAACCTATAGGTGAAACCTATAATTATTGTGGGAAATATTTAATGGCTATGAGAAACTTATAGGTGAATTCTATAATTTCTATTGGCACTCTACAATGGCTACAGGCACTTTGTAGTGGTTATGGGCAATCTATAGGTGAAGCCTATAGTTACTACAGGCATCCTATATGTGTTTTGCCCTAATAGGATCATGTAGCCTTATATTATCCTTCAAATTCTTGTTAAATAAATTTATACAAGTATAATCTAATCAAGGAAGAAGCACAAATAATCCATAACATAATATATATATATATATATATATATATATATATATGTGTGTGTGTGTGTGTGTGTGTGTGTGTGTGTGTGTGTGTATGTATATATATATGTATATATATATATATATATATATATATATATATATATATATATATATATATATATATATATATATATATATATATACATATACATACATATATATATATATACATATATATATATGTATATATATACATATATATATATGTATATACATATATATATATACATATATATATGTATATATACATACATATATACATACATATATATATATGTATATATATATATATATGTATATGTACATATATATATGTACATATATATATGTATATATATACATATATATATATATATACATATATATATATATGTGTATATATATATGTATATATTTATATATATATATATATATATATATATATATATATATATGTCTATATATATATTATGTTATGGATTATTTGTGCTTCTTCCTTGATTATATTATACTTGTATGACTTTATTTAACAAGAATTTGGAGGATAAAATAAAGTTATACAAGTATAATCTAATCAAAGAAGAAGCATCAATAATCTATAACATATATATATATATATATATATATATATATATATATATATATATATATATATATATATATATATATATATATATTCATTCATTCATTTGCATAAGCCACAGATAGTTATGAGGTTTACATGGAAAAAGATATATACTAGGTATGGATGAGGCTATAAAATGAAGCAATTGGTGGCCTCATCATGGGGTATGGTAGGCCAGTAGATTGGAATAGGGGAATTTAACAAACTCTATGGTGCTACCTACTTTCTCACGCAAGTACCCAATCTTCACAATAGACCAATAACTCTGTAAGGGGTCCTAAGAAATAGGGAACACATTGTGGGAAGGTAGGTCCATTTTACTTTTCATGCATATAGCCTTCATGGGATGATATATATACTTAATTTTTTGACCTAATAATTTTGTGGCTAATAGAAGTTCTTCATAGTCATTAAGGTTGAAAGTCATTTTGTTTTGACAAACCTAATTTGAGTGTCCTAACTTCAATCAATATTTATTCTACCTTGGTTTTTAACTCTTTCTCCCCTCCACCCATTTCATGCCCCCCCTTGAAGACAAATTATGATTCCAATTATATTTTCCTGTCTTCTTTAATTCCTTCTTATTCATCTTTTAAAAACATGTTATCACTACTTTGTTTCAATTTTTCTATCCTTAGAGAAAAACATGTTTGAACAACTATGGATTAATTCTTTTTATTTACACCACGATTTAAATTTTTAGACTTTTCTTACTTTCCCTTTACCATCTATCATTTTTTGTACTATCCTTTTGTTATGGACACCTAATTTTATACCCTTTTTCCATTGTTGATTGAGATAAGGATTATTACTTCTCACTCATCAATGTTGTTTTATCATTTTATCTCTTTTTTATCATTGATTTGTTTGATTACCATCCTGTTTGACATGTATCTTTCATTTGAATTGGTGAATTTGCCTTTCCTACTTAAGGATAACTTTTTTTGATTTTCTTAGTCTTTAGTAGCCTTAGCTTTTTGGTTGCCTAATTTACTCTTATTATTGACTTGGTAATTTGGTCTAATAGAGCACCTATCACCCTAACTTGCCAAATTTCCCATGTCCCATCCTCATAGCACTAGCTATCTTGGATTTTTTTGCATTTGTTTGTTTTTCTCTTTATTTTTGTATTCTTAGGTTTAACAAAAGTAGTTTTTGCACCATACACAATCAAAACTAACAACATAATAGAAAACCGTCCCATAATAATGGTAATCCATGGTACTCATTGTATTTACTTTTTAGTTATTTACTTTTTAGTCATTTACTTTAAATTATTTTCTCTTTAATAGACTACAATTTTTTTTTAGCATTAGTGTTGTGTGTCACTATGTTTTTTTTTAAAGCACCATCCCCTATTACACCTTAGTGACATGTGATGAGATTCAGGTGGGTCACATGTATATACATAATATTTTCAACTTTTATCAAATACTGATGCTTTACATATTGTAGGAACCCATCAAGACCTAATCTCTCTAAGTGCATGCCTTAACGGGTGCATTAGGAAAGGGGTGGGTATAAATTTGGTGATTCACAAGTTTATTGTCCCTTATTTCCACATTATTACCAATTCAAATAGCTCTTAAAAACATTCCCCAAGCTATTACTCCTCCCTTGCATATTCCTCCAATCTTTTTCCTCTTTCCATCCTCCTTTTATTTCCTTAATTCCCTTTTGGATAGTTAGTTATACTAGGTTGATTGTAGGAACCTTGTATGGTCTAGGGGTATTGTCCAATTTTTGAGTTTGTTAGCCTTTCAGTTGACCTAGCTCAAACCTAGTGAATTATCCCCCAAAACACATAGGGTCAACTAGGTTAACCTTGTATTGCCAATTTTTCCAAAAGGATTTAGGGTAAGATCCACCTATAAATATATCATTTCATCATTATTTCATATAAGCAATCAAGAGTTATTAATTTCTCATGCTTCTTCACATTCTATTCTTCCACCATTCTACTTGATGAGTCTTAGCCTAGGGTTTGTTCTTAGAGAATCTAGTCTTGAGGATAAGTCTTGGATGCTTTGGCATTTCTTAGTTATCTTTACAAACCATAATAACCTCTTTAAAATCCCCTTTGGATAAGGGAGAGATTGAGTATTGATGGGTTCACATTCAGGTAAGTATATTCTAAATGTATTCTCCTCTCTTTAGTAGATAGAAGTAGCATAAGTGTTGTCTCAAATAATATTTCTCTTCATATTCCATGTATTAGGGTCTTACTCATACTTAGCTTAATTTATATTATATTATACATATTTTGATTGCTTCTAACCCCCACTTTGTGACACAAGCTTTGGTGTGTACTAGATTAGATTTACTTTCTTGTTTATTAGAATAGAGTGAACATTAAACCTTAAGACTCTTTTAAGGTTGTTGTGTGATTGTGTTAGACTTTACACTTTAGAACCCTACCTCACATGGTGTATTTTGACAAGTGATCCCCTAATTGGGTCTATCATATCCCCATATTGGTTATGCTCCCACTTAACAAATGTATTCCCAATTAGAAGTGTAGGTATTCTCTATCTTTTTCAAGCAAGGATTGATTTATAGACATGATGCATTTATGATTCCATATAATATTTAACTATGAATGCATCAATATCCCCCAAATCATCTACTATAGGTATCTCTATCATAGGATCTCAATCCATCACTAGAATCAAAGCCAACTCAGTTAGTATAGGTCTCAATCTACTTCTCTAGTTCACTAGGGCCACAAAATCCTCAACCACACCCATGGTGTGGGTGGCACATCATGGATCACACGAAACTATCATGTCACCCACTCATAATGAAATATCTCAATAACATGTAACCAACTCACTCAAATCCATCTCAACTAAATCTCATCCTCAAGCCATCCCTAAAATACCCTATGGGGTCTCCAAATAATATCTATGATTGTCACTTGATCCAATACTCATCAATAGTGTAATGTGCTCTTTGATCACATGGTAGCCATGCTATTCCATATATCTACAAATACCTATGGGTGTGAACAATATGCGCATGGAAAAACCTCTAGTCTAGCCATTTCAATGTGATCATAAGCCCAACAATATAAAAATATTGATGATCCAATCCCACCATTGTACAACTCCTGATTAAATAATAGAAAACCTGATATAATTGGGCTACCATAGTGTGACCCCATGAGTATATGGTCCCGTGATTCTTTATGTCTTGCACAATCCCATGCATCCTTTATGAAATAGATACACCACTACTATCAATAACAACAAATGAAGCTAGTAACACAGACAAAAACTTCTACAACTATGAACCACTATTTTTAGTGATCAAAGATAATAACACATCACTATTAATTTCTTAATGATGGGTCCTTACAACAAAAAATTCTGCTACCTCCTATAATATAACCCATTGACTAGTAATGGGCAATCTAAGTATCATGTACACATCCTCCAAGGTAAGAGTAATATCTATGGTGGGAATCTAAAAGTATATGTATCGATATTACACCACTCACACAATGTATTCATCATATCTAATCTTATGGTATTGGTTTAAGTGATGCCATGTAACCCAAACTAAACCTATCCATAACTACTCTCTCATCATTTATCAATGGTAGCCTATATAAGCAATCCATCATTTAATCACTATGAAACTCCCTCATGTGCACATCTACCTAAAAAATACATAGAATAAGACATTAACATCTATATATGGAAAAATATACATGTTAAAAAATCATTAAATATAAATTCAAACAAAAAGAGTCAATGTTTAGTCTATAGGATATTAGTGCTACACATAGGACTATAGCACGGTCATAGACAATAGTGAAATAGACTAAGACACTAGTGTTATCCTTAGGATATTAGTGAATCCCTCATAAAAAAATCCCTAATCTAGCTCAAATGACATGAAAAATGATGAAAAATGGAATCAACAAATAAAAAACATGGAAAATGATGGTATTATTACTTGGGTGACCTCTGCATCAGCTTGGATAAGGCCTCTACCTCTTTGTAATGTACACATTCACACCTCATTTCCTCAACATCTTCTCTTTACTCAAATAAATAATCATCCCAAAGTAGAAATATTAAATGATTTTTGAAATCAATCAATCAAACCTATTTAACCAATGTTTTAAAAATTCTACCACCTAAGGTTGACCCCACGTGCAAATTTATCCAACCATTACCAAAATCTTCCAATCATGATATCTTGAGATCCATGGATCCTATTTCTAATCTATTTCTTATGTGTTGAACTCGATGATGATATCCATTGCACTATACTAGTTACACTTTTATCCCAATTAACTTGACTCTGCAAATGCCAATACTCATTTTTACTTAACAAACTCACAATAGACCACATGGATATCTTAGTCTCCATTTAAAAATAGTTCTTCTACAATTGTCAAAATAATTGATTCTGTAATCATCTTATCAATACTAACTATTCACTAACATGCATATCAATATCATTTTTGGATTGATACCCTTACCCAAGGTTCATCACTCTCACCAAAAGGAGGGCATATAAACACTATTCAAACTGATACAATTTGGATTAGAAACATATATTTACTCAGATATATAGACACATTTTTATTTACTCAAACATTCAGATACTCATATAACCAGATACATAGTTGATTCATATTTTTTGATTTAGTGACTCAGACACACAGTTTGGCTTAGATATACAAATTGCCATAGATATTATGATACATAGATTTATTCGATGTCTTAGATATATAAACACACATTTTTATTTAATTAGATACTTAGATACTCATATAAATAGATACATAATTTGACTCAAATTTTAATGTTTATATGATATTGGTTCAGACTCTCAGATATTTTCATAAGATTTCAACATAGTTCAAGACTTGGATTATGACTATGGGTCACGTATATAGTACATTATCCCTATATATACATATAACTTTGAGCACATTTTACACACCTACATTACTTAGATATCACGTTTGTGGGTATGATGTAGGGCACATGTTTTAGATCACATAGGATTTCATTAGGTTATACAAATAGAATGGAAAATTATACCATTATCAATGTACAAGCTACCATATAACACTTAGATTGTCAACATGATTTTATTAATTAGGTTATACAACCATCTATAGCGGTTGATCCATAGTTTTCACTAGACCCATATTACATAGGTTGAGTGATAGTTTTGAACACTGAGCACATTTATTCTTAGACTCAGTTATATATCATAGTAGAGGAAAGCATGGATTATTTTTCCACATTTATAGATTTATTCTCAGATTAAACTACATATCAAAGTGAGGACAAGTAGGGCTTATTTATCCACATTTACATATTAATTATTAAAATAAGTCATATATTAGAGTGGGGACAAACATGGATTTATTTTCTCATAATCTAGTTAGTTACTCATATTTAATATAAGGGACACCCACATTGTTGATTTTCTCTTCATATCCAGTATTCTAAATGATAATCCACTTCTCCAGCAAAGAAGTGGGTCATGTCCATAACACATCAACACAAGTAAATATAGGTACACATTTTTTTTTACTTTACTCTAGTACTCTCATTTCCATTTAAATATTATAATAAAAGGGGGGAAATGTACATGCCCTAAATAGGTCAAACAAACACAAGTTATATGTCTTTTGTAGCTCTTTCACAAGAAGTTATATATGATGAATGAAGGTATGGTTCGCATGGTCACTTTGGTATTTTGGTCCTTATTATGACTTTTCTTCCCATATTTTTACAACTCTAGTGGTATTATGTCATTCATATCCTAGTCATAGGGCTCCCTAGCCAGTTTATTTCTGTAACAACCCTATGTTTTGCCTACATGCCAATAGCACAATGTTGGATAGTAGTGTATTGTACTAGTGTCCACTTCAAAGCTAATGTCTAATGGTCATATTTTAATATCATTTTTTATCCTTACCATTCTTTGGGTCTCTTCTTATTATTTTATTTATCTTCTCATCTTGTTAGCCTATAAACAAAGATCTTACATCTAAGCATCAAACAAACATCTATTGTTTTAACATTATTATATTCATTAGTAGGTTTTTGATTGAATGATAATCCTTTATTTTTTATTTATTTTTAATTTCACTAATTATTGTTTCCATGCAATTTTTTTCATTTTTAGAGGATAAATAATCATGTATATTATCATTGTCACTATAATTAAAAACCATAAAATTTGAATGTGGAATTGCATTATAATTTGATACACTATCAAAATTGAAAACTGGACTTAAAAAATTTGGTGTACTATCATTATTTATGGAATTCAATTCATATTTTTACATCAGTAGACGCCTCTAGTTCCTTCAGAGATACTCTTGATTTGGAGATAGAAACCTACGTAGTAGGCAGGGGCCGAATGGCTACGGCTTCACACTATTACTTTAAACACACACTTACAAACTTATTACAATGCTTGTTTCAATTTCTGATTCTCAGGATCCATCTAAAATGGGCAAGAGAAGAGCATACTCTTGTAAGCAAGCTACTAGATTTTCACAATGAAATTTTTTTGATCATCTAATACTAGCAGAATGGTCTATATATAGCAATATTTGGGAGGTCCTGCCTGCGCACTAGCAAGGCGGTGTCTATCCCATCATGCTTTACAGTGAAAAAGTAATGCTACAGCGAGATGCTATTTGATGCGTTGGAACCACATGATGATGAAGATGAGGTTGAAGGTTGGTTATGTGGGCCCAACATGTCTTCCACTTCGGTTACTAGGTCATCTTCAGAGATAGGATCAAAAAGACATCTGATTTGAAATGTGCTTTGGAGATGCCAATGTCGACAATGAGGGGGTCCCGCTTCACATGCATTGTGTCTTGGAGTGTAGTGGAAATAAGATTCCCACTCAAGATATCGGTGGATAATTGTATGCACGACAGTATCTTGGTCATGATTTTCTTCCTCGTGAATGCGGTGAGGGCCATGCCGAGCAATCCATCGGTACAGATGTTCATTAAAGGCAGATCTGATCTTGATGCACCATGTCCATAATGGTCACTTTAACAGCTCAGTGAATTGATGGTACAAAAATTCACTATTGAGTCTCTCAATGATGATGACACCTAAATTTTGCCGACGTGTAGCTTGGATTGTAGCTGCTACAGACATTTACAGGTCTTGTCCTGCTGCATATGAAATCCTAGTGTAGCGAGGATGAAGGCCTTCTCATAATATCTGTTCTTGCAAAAGGATATTTAAAGAATGAAATCCTTGGTTAAGAATTCTAGTGAGGTTGAAACCCGAAGCAGGCTGATGCATAAGTGTTGTTGCAGGATTTCTGCTTAACCAATCTGGTATTACATTATTAGTGCCCTTTATATGTTCAACAGAGAAATTAAACTGATTAAATAAATCTTGCCATCGCACATATTTACCATGACCATCTTTCCTACCATGATATTTTTCTCTAAAGGTTAGAAAATCTGGTACAATCAGTAATTACAACAAAGTGTGGCAAGTGGAGAAGTTTCAACATAAACTTTTCCAGACATTTCTTAACAGCATAAATTTCTTTGTCTGAGGAAATCCATTTTAATACATCAGGGCTAAAAACACCACTCGTAAACTCACAAACAAATTCTTTACTATCATATATACAAACTAATACTCCTCCCCAGGCGATATCAGAAGCGTCAGTATAGACCTTCATTTGGTCAGACTTTGGAATATGTAGATCTGGCAGTGCTGCAACTTTGGATTTTATCTTTTGTATTGTGGCCATATGTCATTCTTCCCAACTGAACATTCTTTTCTTCTGAAGCAGTTCTTGTAAGATGTACCTGTCTTCACCAGCATTAGGATAGAAGCTATTTAAATAATTTAACAAACCCAAGAATGCTTGTAGTTTGTGTTTATCCAGTTTCTCAGGGAAACTAAGAACCTTTTCTTTAATGTGCGGCTGCAGCTATAATTTTTAATTGTGAACAATCATACCAAGAAAGTTGCATTCTATTTTGTAGAGTTGGATTTTGGTCTCTGACAAAACTATTCCTGCATCTAGAGCTAACTGATAAAACTTTGAGAGGTGAACCTGGTGGTCAACCAAACTATGACTAAAAATCAATACATCATCTATATATACACAAAGAAAATCTGATGTGCCCTGGAAGATCTTGTCCATATGTGCTTGATAATAACCAGGGGCATTCATTAGGCCGAAAGGCATGACAGTCCACTGAAAGTGGCCAAATGGGCAACTAAATGCCGTTTTCTCTCTGTCTGCTTCCTTGACTCAAATTTGATAAAAGCCAGATTTGCAATCAAACTGTGAAAAGTATTTACATTTTACAACCTTTTCTAAGAGATAGCTCTTATCAGGGATTGGATATGGAAAGGGCTTTGTAATAGCATTCAATGGTTTATAATTTATTACCATTCTCTTCTTTTCATGTTTCTGCTCAGAATGCTTGTTGACCATGAAGGCGTAACAACAGAATGGAGAAGTGGATTTCTCAATAAAACCATTGATTTCTAACTCTTTTATTTGAGCTTCCATATCTGTATAATCTTGAGCCGGAATAGGGATCTTCTTCCCAATCTTTATGTGTTTGCCTTCAATGAGATTGATTTCCATCTCAGGCATACCTTTGGACCAAAACTTTTGAGGATTGTCAGAACAGATGGTGTTCTTAATTTGGTCACCTATTGTTTGAATCTTGGCTAGGATTATGTCTAGAGATTGAGTCATGGAGCTAGGAAATTGTTCTGTGGCATATATCAGTCTAGGAATTTTAACCCTTTCATTCCCAATTGTGAACATGATACTCTTAATAGTAGAGCCATATGGAGAGTATCTGTCTATGAATGATCCTCCTAATAAGATGTCTATGGGCATTTTTTCTAGGGCAAAGAAATCTGCATGGAAGACTTTATTTTGTATTCTTAGGGGTTGTTGGTGTTTATATCTGGTACAGGTAAAACCATTCCCTTGAACATCAATGCTCTTGTAAGCAAATCGTTCATCCAAGGTCTCCCAATCTTGGATAAGCTGAGGTTTTGCAAAAGAAAGAGAAGCACCAGTATCTACTTGTGCATCAACCAATCTACCATTAATTTCTAAGGTGAAGAACTAAGCAAATCATCCACTAATCAAAGAATTTAAATATGCTGGCATAGGTAGTTCTATGGGAGGTATACTGGTACATACCAATTTTTGTCTCCCTGGATCTTGGATGGCAAATTCTTCTGTGTAGACAGGTTCTGCTGGTTCTTCTTCTCCTGGTTCAGCTTCTTCTATTTGATTATTGCATTCTCTAGGGTAGTAATCTTGGTCAGAGTAGAATATGCTTCTGACTTCTTCTTATTCTTCTTCTTCTTCTCTTGGAAGGAATACGTCCCACTTTGGCTCATCAGGCAGTATCTTAATTTCTCGTGGAGGTTCTGTATTAGCAAACTTGTTTTTGATCCATGATTCGCTTGGCTTGAATGAACTGGGATACTGCATAGGAGGCTGCTATGCTCTTTGCATTGTGGGTGGCATTCTTGACATAGAGGGTTGTCTCCCTCTAGATGGTTTTGCTCCTCTAGAATAACCTCTTCCTCTTTGTCTTTCTAGTCGCTCTGGTACTTTGTGATGATGTCGTGACCAAGCTCCATAAGCTTCATTCTGCAACATAGACCAATCATGATGTCTGGGTCTATATGGCCATTATGATCACTACATGTTTGTCATGGGCTGTTCTAAATCATCGGCTAATGATTCAAGATCAGCTGCATCATTGTCATCATCGAAGTCACCTTCTGGGAGATCATCTAAGACTGGTTCATAGATGTCATCTTGGAGATAAAGGTCTTCTTCGGGATCGATGACATCCCACCACGCTGCTACGTTGGAGGTAAAGACAGCTTTCACAGCAGGATTTTTACAGGAGCATTGCGGGGCAATGTGACCAAGTTTGTGATAGATATAGCAAATAGGCTGCTTAGACGGAGGTCGAGCAGTGTGGTGTTTGCAGAGAAAATGCTAAGGAGGTGCATAAGAATGATGGTGAGGAAAAGAGAGACGCTTAAAGGAAACACGGCGGTGACACTGCTTTTGTTGCTTACGCGGCTGGACAAATAGCCGACAGCCAAAAGGGGCTGTTTCAGGGAATACTGGAGCAATATTAGAAGCTTGATGCTTGGACAACTTCTGCATAGAGCGAGTCTCAGAAACAAGTGTCAAGACTTGTTGTTTAACAAAGTTAATCACATCAGAGAGTGAAAGATCTTCAATAACTAAACCTTTGAGATCAAGATAACCAATGAATCGATCAATCAGATTATAAGGAAGAGCAGGCAGAAACTTGACTTTGATTTTCGTAGAAGCATGGATTCTACAGTCATAGGCTAGATGTTGGAATTGATTTGCAAAAGCATAAAACTATTTAAGATCACATAACTCCATTTTTAGAAGCCATTTTTTGGTTTCAAGCTCACGGTTGCCAACCGGTGGTGCAAATTCACTAATCAACAGATTAAACAAAGTACCTAAAGAATCAGTATGGTTATGTACATGCTCATATTGTTGAGCTTCAGTCATGGAGCTCCACCATTGGCTGGTAATTCCCCATAGATATTTTGTAGCAAATAAAGTAGTGCCGATTTGGTCAAGATGGGCATTAATGGTCATAACTCGCATGGCATTGCACCAGGCAGTAATTTCATTCAGAGGATTTAACAAATCATCTATGTTTAAATACCATGGTTGCAAATGGACATGGGTTCTTTGCATAAGGGTATGACTGTGGCTAGGGGATTTTTTGACAGATCTAAAACTGGAGCCAAAATTGTCTGAACAAAATGGTTTCTTACCAGAAGATGTTTCTGCTTCTTGGTCCTGTTTAGATAACCAAGTTAAACTATCATCTAAGATATCTATCTTAGTATCTATGGCAGGGACTTTTGTCTCTATCTTTTCAACCTTTTCTTTTATATACATAACATCTCTGCATAAATCATCAAAATTTTCTATAAAATGAGATGTAAATCTAGTAGTGTAATTATGCTGCTTGAACTCATTTGAGAGTTCTTTCTCTCCTTGATATGCAGTAGAGAAATACTGCATAGTGCTAGCTGGTTGCTTATGTACACCTTTGGGAGGTGGCCATCTGCCGCCTCGATACAGAGTAACCTAATCTTTTGTATAGAACTCAAGACTCATTAGTGTACTTGGAAGATCAGAACCTTGATTTATCTCTTCATTCTCTATTAGAATATGACCTATTTTAACAGATTTTTGGGATGAAGCTGTAGATGGTCTGGATGGAGATAAATGAGAGGAGGACATAGATAAGGATCTTGGCAATATATTTACAGTTCTACCATCATTGTGATGGACTGTGGCTTGGCCTTTCATTTTAGGGGAAACATTTTTTAGCCAGTCTAGTTTCCACTTAGAAGGGATTTCTATGGATTCAATATGGCCTTTCTGCAATTGCACAGTTCCACTTAATCTACAGGCATATGGTAGATTTTCTAAGATTTTGGGGTGGTTAGTATTGGTCATACTATAAACAACAGAGATATTCAAAGCAGCATATTTGAATTCTCCAAACATATCTAGACCAAACAGAGAGGTAAATAGTCCCCAACAATCTAAAGATCCATCCTTGACTTCTTTACATCCTCTGTCATGGACTGCAACTGAAAGATTCAGACAAAACTCATTAGGGATAATATAATTACTTGCATGATTTATTCACATTCATTTCCTTTGTTTTTCTTCATCACTTATAGTTCATCCATCATTTTGTACCTTAACATTTTCTTCCCACTAGTATGATTTTAGTCATCCATGATTAGACTAATTTTTGAAATTTTCAAGGTGGGGACAATGATCAAATTATTAAAAAAAGGCCTAAAGTATATAGTACCAAATGGGGACAATGATCAAATTATTACAAAATAGACATGCATTGTGCAGTTAACCATGATTAGATAAAGCTTTCAACTTTTGATAGTGGGGACTATGATCAAATAATTAAAAAAATAGACCTACACTATGTAGAATGAAACATATCATATTAGGAGACAAAACTCTTGATGTGACAAAATAATGATGTTGGTGCATGTATATTTTTACTATTCATAGGACAATGTATGTGCTTGTATGTGTTCCATAATCTATACATTTATTACATAGTTAACCTTAAACCTAAATTATAAACACTAAAATATTTAAATCTAAGTTCTAAAAAAATTAACTTCACATGACTCAATTTGGGCCAAATTGCATCACCAATTATCCCCAATTGAATAATTGGCTCAATCCATGATGGCATTGGGGGTAGTTGAGCCTAAACTCATATTCTGTATCTATAAATAGGTTCAATGAGTTAAAATTGACATGAATTTCATTTTTAAATTGCCCATATACCTTAAAATACAAAATTTAAACACTAAATGATAATCCCTAAACCCTAAAAAATAAATCCTAAACCAATCAATTTAGCTATAGTTAACATCCTTTAGACTAAGAATTAGGTTCACAAGGACCAATTTGGCCTAAATCATATCACTAATTATCCCAATAAACTAGTTACCCAATCTATGATGACATTGGGGCTAATTGAGCTTAAAATCACATTTTTAGTCATAAATAGGTTTAATGAACTTAAACTAGCCCCAATTACCTTCACAATTAGACACTATATCCTAAACCCTAAACCCTAGACTATAAACCATAAATTATAAACCCTAAACCAATTAATTTATCCATAACTAACTTTTTTAAGATTAATAATTAGCTTCATAGGGCTTAGTTTGGCCTAAGTCACATCACATATTACACCAATTGACTAATTGGCTCAATTTGTGATGATATTGAAGCTAACTGAGCCCAAAATCATATTATGTAGTCACAAATATGTTCAATGTGCTTAAATCGGCCTCAATTACCTTCACGATTGGACCTTATGTACCCTAAATCCTAAAAACTAAGTCCAAATCATTCCTAAGGCCTAAAGTGTAAACCCTACATTAATCAATTTAGCACCAATAAACATCATTTAGAGTAATAATTAGGTTTACAAGGCTCAATTTGGCCCAAATTATATAATTGATTACCCCAATTGACTAGTTGGATCACTATGTGATGAAATTGGGGTAAATTAAGACAAAAATCAAAATTTGCAGTCATTAATAGGTTCAATAAGCTCAAATTAGTCTTAATTACCTTTATGATTAGACCCTATAACCTAAAACCTAAACCCTATACTTTAAAATCAAAGCCATAAACCCTTAACCATTCACCCTAAATAATAAACCCTAAACCAATATATTTAACACTAATTGACATAATTTAGAATAAGCACTAGGTTAACAAAGGTCAAATTAGCCCAAATTGCATCAAATATTGCTTTAATTGACTAATTAGGTTAAATTGTGATAACATTGGGGATAATTGATCCCAAAATCACATTCTTTAGCCAAAAATAGTTTTAACATGATCAAATTATATCCAATAGGCTTCTTGACTAGACCCTATACCCTAAACCCTAAGCCCTAAATAGTCAACCTTCAACCCTAAACCAATGTATTTATCCCTAATTAACATCCGTTTGGAGTATGAATTTTATTCAAAAGGATCAATTTATCCCAAATCACAACACTTATTACACTAATTGACTAATTATCTCAATATATGATGATAGTGGGGATAATTGAGCCCAAAATAACATTTTTTAGTCATAAATAGGTTTAGTGAGATCAAATTTTACTGATTTGCCTTTGCAAATGGACCTTATACCCTAAACCATAAACCATAAGCCCTAAAACCTAAACCTCAAATGATGCAAAAATATCATTGAAAATATGATGAAATGGTGTTTTAAAAAGCATTAGAGCCTTAGAGGGTCATCTAAACTAATAATAGACCTTTTCCCCATCTTAGAAGTCATTTTAGGTAAGTTGGCAGTCTTGTATAAGTTTTTCCCCCAAAAACTCAAAATTTGATTTTTTTGAAGTTTCTTTTGTAATACATGAATATTTGTAATGGATAAATGATCATTATTAGTTTTATAGGGATATTATGGGTACCTAAATGTGTCTAAGAGTCTATTAAATGTTTTCTCAGTCTAAGTTATCCAAAGAACCTAATAAAAAAAAATGTAACTAAAGCAGTTTGCAAACAAGGTCATTTTCTAAGTTGAGAACAAGATTGTTTAAGAATAATCTAAGGCAAAGATATAAAAATACAAGTTTATTACATCTTCATAAATTTTTTCAAATTATAACCTAAAAATAATAAGGATTTTTAGATCAGAACAAGCTTAAAAAGTGAAGAACTCATGGCTGCAAGCAAAGAGTGACAATCAATCCTTGTAAAATAGGGGTATATATGAGAAGAATAAAGATTTTATTCAAAATAAATGGATATAATTTTATTTAATAATTACTATAATATACTTATAATATGGTTGAGTAAATTTTAATTAAATTTTGAATTGATTTTTCTCTTAATTTGAGTTCTTATTGTTAAAACCTTCAATACCCTATTTTCTGTCTATAATAATTTATAAAATGAATGTAATTTTTGAATACATGATTCTGAATGATGTTTAAGGATGAAATTACATATTTTTAATATTATAATATAATTTTAAATAATCTCAAAACTTTCCTCAACTTTATGAACAATCAATTTGAAGCTCTCACCCTCTATACACATAATGGAAACCCTAAAATAGGATTTTGAGCACCAAAAGCCTCCTAACTCAAAAATTAAGCAATAAATTCCAACCAAACTTTGAGGAAAGATTTTATAAATATTTTATAATATATTATATATGGTTTCATTTTCAAATTCACCTTATTATTCTTTTTATAGGTGATTGTGTACTAGTATACCTATAGGTTGTCATCGAGAAGGCCTGAGAAAGTAAAACTTGACTATGTTTACCTTGGTGATTGAGTCAAAACGTCATTAGAATGTTTATTATAATTTAATGGTAGTTTAAAAAACTTTTTTTGAGGTCATAAAATTCATTTGTGATTATATTGAGGCAAGACCATTTGAAGGAGTCAAAATAGGTTTAAACAGTCGTAAAGAGAAATATTGGCATTGAACCTTTTATTGAAGAAAATAATAAATGGTTTGGTTTATAATCTATATATAAATTATATAATTAAATTTATAAATCCTTCAATAAGTTATTAAATGAATCCAAGAAAAATTAAACTCTTTTCAAGACCAAACAGGCCTATACACAGTCTTGTAACATTTAGGATTGACCCCAAGTTCATTGTCATTTAGTGGAAAATTGGTGCCATGAACTTGCATAAAGACATATATAGGCACATTATTATTTTATTAACCCATTATATTGGTCATTAAATCCGAATATTCCTTGAGCATTCAAAAAATAGAGGACTATGTGTAAGAATATTGTAGGTGGTCATTAGGTTAAGACATTAAATAGAGATTTAGATAAGTGCTTCTTGGAAATTGTAGTATCAAACTTATACAAAGGTGTATATGTTGTTTTTCATCAGTGTAGCCTTTTCTTAAGAGATGGTAAAATATTTTTAATTTTGAAGTTGGTTATAGTCCTCAAGAGACAAAATTAGGCCTAATAGGCCTATAAAGGACAAATTTGTAATATGAGTTGTGAGATTGAATTTCTTCATGATAAAATTATTTTGAGTATAAAACATAGATAAAAATGTAATAACATTATACAATAATTGAGCATGTGTGTTTGGATTGTGTTAGAAGTGGACAAAAGGGCCTTGTGCTAAGGTAGATCATTGTCTTGAGTGTGAATACTCTATTTAAAGTTAGTGATGGTGTCTTTTATCAGAATACAGAGATTCAAACAATTGAGAGATAATATTAAAGATTAAGTTAATTGGTCTTCAAGACCGATACCCTAAAGATATTATTGTGGAAGAAAAAGAGATAGTTTATGGTCAGGAAGAGACCTATTTGCAAGCAAGTTTCAATAAAAGATAATGAAGTAGATCAGGTTGAGTAAGTGGACCACTTACACTATCATCATTAAACCTTAAATTATAAAATTTAAACCCTAAACTAATCGATTTATCCCCAATTAACATACTTTAGATTAATAATTAGGTTCACAGGGCTAAATTTGGCCAAAAGTACATCATCAATTACTATAATTAGCTAATTTTCTTAATATTTGATGCCATTGGGGCCGATTGAGCCTAAAATAAAATTTTTTAAGCACAAATAGGTTTAAAAAGCTTGAATTGGCTTCAATTTCTTTAAAAATTGACATTATACCCTAAATCCTAAAGCCTAAGCCCCTAAACCATAACATGTGAAACTAAAAACTGTAAAAGCCTAACCCCAAACCAATCTATTTAGTTGGGTAAAGGATATCAAGATTATATTTGGAATTAGGTCTACATATTTTTTAAGTAAAAAATTTCAATGTTAACAACTAATATCGACTAAGGCCAAGCACGAAATTTGAAAATTAAAAAAAAATGATAAAATCAATGAGATGATCAAATGCATGTTGGTATAATAGTAAACTATTTCATATATATGGTAATTCCACATACGTGGTTATGATGTTTGAAATTTAAAATATATCCCTAAAGGTTTAGGAATGACTTGAATTCCCAATCCTAAGGTATGGACCTACAAACACACTATTGAATGCATGCTTTTGACTAAAAATTAAAAAAACACAACTTCTACCATACTAGACGCTATGAATTTTAACAAAATATTTATTTAAATTATTATTACTACATCAACCCCCCCACCCACACACACACACACACACAACTTTAATATTTTCATTTATATTTATTTCTAAGTATGTTGTTTGATATCACTATATGCTACACTATATATCTTTATTTTTTTAATGTATATTTATTTCTTTGATTTAAAATGGGAAAAAAATTTATGTTTACAAATTGGACGCAATTATATACACATTCAAAAAAATTCTAATTTTTTATATTTTTTGTGGTAGTTTGAGGGTGCATTAAAAAATTAAAGGGTTTTAAAAAAAGTAAATGATATTCAAAAAATGATAGGGTGCATGGCAGAATATCTACTATGATTTTATTTTTTTTAATTAGTAAAATATTTTTTATTTTTTTATGTTTAATCTATTTATAATTAACTATTTAAAACAATTATTAGTATTTTATAAATTATATTTAAAATTCTACAATTTTTTCTCTTATAACATCTTCAAAATTTAAGTATAAGTATCTCAAATAATCTATATGATTTAAAGTTTATTTTTTATTTTCATGAAAAAACTTTAAGACGTCCTTTTGGTTTCCCAATTCCATGTATTTACCTATATTTATAAAAAAAAGTTATCCATAAATGAAATAATATCTAACTTTAAAAAAGTATAAAAAATTAATTTCGCCAAAATTATATGTGTATGTGTCTCAAATTACAATAGATATATCCATAAACATTTAATTAATCCTAAACAATATTAACAATAAACCAAACCTAATTTGTTTTTAAAATCAAAGAATTAAATGACAAAAAGGGGTTATAAAAGTAGTTTTGATATCCAAATATTTGGAGGAAGTTTTTAACGTTTTTGAATAGAAATTAGGATTTTTCGCCAAGATGTTGAGAACTTCAAAACTCATGGCAAACGGATATTTTTTTCCAAAATATCAAGTGTTATTTTCGGTTACAATAAACATCCAGAGTATGGTTCTAAGAAATATTAGGCAAGTGTTGTTTTGAAAACTACATTTTTAAGATTTGGAGATCATTAAAATAGCTCAATTTTTGGAAACATTTTGTTGATCACATAGAAACTACATATTTACTTCAAACCTTAATTCGGCACTGAACTTAAAAATGGTAAATAAAATATTATTTTTTAAAGCATGAATTATACTAGGTAAAATTACAACTTCTTTGGCATTTTTTTTTTTTTGACTTATTCATGATGTACATTATAAAATAATACCATATAGATTATATGTAATAACTTTTCATTTATGAAAGCAAGTCTAATATAATATGTCATTAATACAAATTCTACTATTTCAATAAATAATATCTAAATACTTAATTGATTTTTGTTTTTTTATAATACTTATAATTGTTCAATATATCTCTATGACTCTAAATTATATATATATATATATATATATAAAATAAGATTTATGTATGTCTTGAATTAAATTTAAGAGCTTAGTAATACATAAATTGATATAAAATGATCTAAAAAGTAGACAAAGACCTCAAATCTCATAGGCAACCTTATGGATCGAGACATCCAAAGACACTAAGAAACATACTTAGTATTTTTATTTTCTATAGAAATGCACATATTATGTTTTTGCAATGGACTAAAACAACAAAAGGAGAGCAAATGGGAGGGGAGAGAAGATAAGGAGCTATGATGAAAACTGACCAAACACACCAATCATGCATAATATTAGTGATATTAGAAGAAAAGAAAACATGAATAACAATAAGTGATCTTGATAAAGATTTGCCATGATGATGATGATGATGATGATGATGATGATGATGATGATGATGATGATGATGATGATGATGATGATTGAATTTATATAAAATTAAGCTTAACATAACTAATATTGTTTGAGGCGTTTGTAGCTCAATGAGAAATCATTACAAGACTCAACATTTATTATAAAATATATATATATATATATATATATATATATATATATATATATATATATATATATATATATATATATACGCCAAATTGTATATCAAGAAGCCAAAAGGATTAAGATACAAAAAATACGCTATCATGTAGAAAAACAAATACATGACTAATCATAATGTGGATTTAGTATTGCTCCACATATATATATATATATATATATATATATATATATATATATATATATATATATATATATATGTGGAGCAATACTAAATCCACATTATGATTAGTCATGTATTTGTTTTTCTACATGATAGCGTATTTTTTGTATCTTAATCCTTTTGGCTTCTTGATATACAATTTGGCGTAAAACTTATTTTAATATATTTATCAATTCAATTATCTAACTCGACATAAATAAATATTCATTGCATGAGGGAAGTATTAGATCCACATTATGAGTAGTCATGCGTTTTTATTTTTTACATGATAGTGTATGTTTTTTATCTTAACCCCTTTGACCTTTTGATATATAGTTTGGCTTACAATTTATTTCAATATATTTATCAATTCAATTATTTATTTTAAATATATAATAAGATGTTTCCTAAAATGTATAAGACTTTTAACCTTATATTATTTATCTAGATAAACTTAGTAGTAACGATTTATTTCACTTTGATTTCCATTTATATCATTAGCATTCAAATAATTTAAAAATAAAACATATTTGTTGCACTAATCCACTTTTATGAGTGATCATAGATTTTTCTTTTTACATGATAGTGTACTTTTTGTATCTTAACCCCTTTGGCCTCTTGATATACAGTTTGGCTTATAACTTATTTTTTCTTTTCTATATGATAATGCACTTTTTGTATCTTAACCCCTTTGACTTCTTGTTATATAGTTTGACTTATAACTTATTTCAATATATTTATTAATTCAATTATCTGTTTTTGGGTATGTAATAAGATGTTTCCTAAAATGTATAAGACTTTTAACTTTAAGATAAATAAATTTAATAGTAATGATTTATTTCACTTTGATATCAATTTATATCATTATCATTTAAAAAATTTAAAAATAAAACATATTTATTGCAGCAACATTATCTATATTTTTTAATCATCCGTATTACAATTTAATAAAATATAAATACATGCATACATATATTTAAAGTGCCTTATGAATTTGTCAGGAATCAGTTTAACATATAATTTATTTATTTAATTTTAATGTTGTAACCAATCAATATAAATAAATAATAATTTTAAAAAAATTATTATCCTTTTTGAATTTAAAATATGCATTATATAACTAATTATTAACATAATACATGCTCTATTAATAAGACGGTCGTATGAAAGCACATGTCATCGTATAATATAAGAATTAAATTAAAATTACAATCTAAAACTTGCAACAATATCAGTCCAAAATTATATAATAAATGATATCAGTACAAACTATAATATTATTATTTTACTGATACCAGCCGTCCCAACCTTCTAATTGGCTGGACAAAGCCAAAACAAAAACAAGAAAAACCATATACCTACAAGACAGCCATGCTAGTTGGGCAAGATCCAGCAGGCAATATTGTTTTATTTTTGAAAGTTACAGTCTGTAAAAACGAAGGAAAGGTTTTTTCAAGGGATTTTCGGCTGTGGGTTTGAAAACAGGGAGGGTGCCACTCAAGTTGTTATCACTCACATCCAATTTCTGCAAATGGTGCAATCTAGCAACCTCACTGGGTATTGGCCCCTTGAACGCATTGGACTGAAGCGATACCTCAGAAAGCGAGGTCATTTTACCAACAACATCAACCGACCCTGAAAGCTTTGCACCCACCTGGTTATTCAACGACAGGGTCACCAAATATGAAGTGGATAATGTTACGGGAATGGGGCCTGTTAATTTGTTGAAGGCGAGTCCTAAAACCTGCATGTTAAGATGCACCTCACCAATAAAGTCCGGGATGGAGCCCACAATCCCGGCGTTATTCGCAGTAAAATTTACTATATTTGGTGAATCTTTGATGCTGTCGGGGATCGACCACGGGCTAAATGGGTTATCATCGAGAGCTATGAACTGTAGGCTCCTTCTGAGAAAAAGTCGGAAGGAATGGAAGTAAACTTGTTGCCGTTTAGGAAGACTTTATTCAACCGTTGCATGCCTTTGAATGTGGGCAATGCCCCGCTTAACTGGTTGCTCTGGAACGCAATATTGGCCAAAACTGTTAGCTGGTTGAAATCTGAAGGAAGCGTTCCTTGAACATTTTTGTTATCCATCTGAATCCCCACCACTCTCCCCGATTTGCACGCCACGCCTTCCCACGTACAAGGATCGAGCCCCTTCCAACCCAACTTAGTTTCTGCGTCCACCAAGCCTTTTCTCAGCTCCTGCATAACCCTCACGTCTGTAGGGTCAGTTATGCAAGCCACTGCATGAAAACAGGAAACAAAGAGCAAAAACATTGGCCACGACCACAATCGAAAGTTGCAAGCCCCGCTCCCCATTTCTTCAAAGTACAGTACACGTATTCTTGATTGGTTTTCTAATTGAAAGAAAGAAGTTGCCTGCTTTCGGAAACAGCGATACTCACCCTATTTATAGTGGCGAGAACACAAATATTGACACCCTATATTTATTATTGGCGAGACACTCCATCCTCAACCCACTTTGGGTTTCTATGTACTACATCTCATTAAATATTATGGTGCTGTCACATTTTATTTGAACGTAGAATCTTAAGTTTTTATTGGCGATCCGTATGAATTAGCACTCCATCCTCAAGTCACTTTGGACTTCTATGTACTACATCTTATTAGTTATTGTACTGTTCCCACATTTAATTTGCACATAGAATCTTAAATTTTAAAAAAAAAAATTAATGAAGATGTAACACATTTCATATGAATTATATTTATTTAAGAAATTTCACAACCTATTAATTTTGATGTGTTTATCTTGAATTTTTCACATAGTATATTGATTAATTATTGTATTAATAGAAAAATTCTTATTTGATTGTGAAATAAACATAAAATTTCAAAACTTTTCCGAAAACTTGAAATTGATGTCAAATTTAATGTCAACTATTTTTATTGACATCTCACAAACCACTCATAATTGTTATTGGAGGGTATGCTTATAAACATAATAAATGGAATACAACTAAATTAATATAAACAAATCGACTTATATTAAATAAACATCGTATCACTTATCTAATACACAAATAATGCCTAAATAATTATTCTAAATCCATTAGTAGTGAATTCACATAAGGTTTTGTTACTTATGTTTAATAAATTAGGGTTCTATGATAGTGCCTAGAATTAGATCATACAAACATGCAATAATTATTATTACAAACCTCATTTACAAATATAAAGCCCATAGAGAATGAATTTTTAGAGCATCATGGTGCTTCTGACAAGTAAAAATACCTTGAAATAATTTTACAACTATATTCACTTATCCATGATCTCCATTTTCTAAAGGTGTCGATATATGGAAGTATTGAGAATCAACTTTAATTTAATTTAAAATTGAAGCTATATATCGACCAATCTATTCCATAATTACTAGAAGTTAATCTAGTTACATTATAAGTGTGCTTGTTAAAAAAAAATGTATTGAATAAATTCAAAATAAAAAACATATCCTTTTTTGTTTTCCTTTCTTAATGCTTGTAATAAAAATCAGAGATAAAAATATGAAGAATGAATTTATAAAATAAATTATTATTTCATACTTGTGCAAAATCTTTTATTAATAAATAATACTAAAACTAACCAATTACAAGATAAATTACATAAAAATAAAAATATAAAGTGAAATGTAAATTAAAACATTTAATTAAACACAAAAATAAACTCTAAGATATCAAGTTTAATTTAATGATAATATATGGATATTATGTAAGAAACCTCTTCATGAGTTTAGCAAACATGCATACTAAACAAGTGAAAGTCTAAAATTAGAATTCTAAGAATAGAATAAAAATATAATTTAAAAAAAAGTAAATTTAACATTTAGTTAATTAAATATTCAGTGAACCAGACTATAACAAATACTTATAGTTATTTTTAAGGAAGTTCTTAAAAGGTATTTGAAATTGACCAAATAACTCATTTTAATACAAAATTGAATTAAATAATCTTAGTAAAACACTCAATAAACTAAATATAACATTAAACAATTACCCATATGGGCATCATATTCAACATCCTCCTTTGATGAAAATGGAAATAATGACTATCATATTATTAAGTATCCAATAAATCTGCTTTTGTATTGCCTTTGTGAGAATATCATCAAATTGATCTTAACTTCTCAGATAATCAATGATAAAGTATTTATCATTGACCAAGTATCTAACAAAATGATATTTGAGTTTAACATTTTTTTATTCTAGCATAGAAAACTAAATTATTGGACAATTATATTTCTCTATTGTTAGCACAAAAAATCTATATTAGCTCAAGTTGAGCCTCTTTGAAATTAGCTAAGATTCTTCTCATCCATAATCATTATATGTAAGTTGATATAACTATTGTATATTCAACTTCAGTAAAGGATAATGCAATTATAACTTATTTATTTTAAGACCATGAAATAAACCTACTTTTCAATATGAATCAATACCCTAAAGTTAAGTTCCTCTCATCAAAAGATTTTTGATCTAAATATGTGTATCTAATTAGACATAATGAACTTATTGGTCTAAAATTAATACAATAATCATAAGTACCACTTACATATTTGAAAATTCTTTTCACTTCATGAAAATATTTGATTGACATATTATCCTTAAATATAGAAGTTAGTGAGACCCCATAATTGATTTCAAGTCTAGTCATAGTGAGATACATCAAACCTCCCACCATTCTCGTAAAATTATTTCCATCAAATGAATCACTCCCTTCCTCTCTCATTAAGTTTTTTCAACTTAAAGTTGGACCATTTGTAGGCCTTGAAACTTGAATTTTGTAGTTATTTAATGTGTCTTGGGCATAATTGGCTTGATAAATGAATACTTCCTATTTATTTTATTGCATTTTCATTCCAATAAATTAATTAATTATGTCTAAGATCAATCATCTCAAATTATTATTTAATACATTTTTTGGAGTCATTCAGCATCTTCATCTATAGATACATATAAATATCAAGTTATCGACATATAAAAAACATATAACACATCAAAACCTAATTCTTGTGTGTATAAATTTGGTTAATTTTTATTGATTACAAATCCTTGATCCATTAACCAATTATCATTTATTGAGTACCAAGCTCTTAGAGCTTGTGTCAATCCATAAAGAGCTTCTTCAGTTTATATACCTAAAATTATTTACCCTTTACCTCGAAACCTTGTGGATACCCCACATATACTTCTTGTTTAGTCACTCCATTTATGAATACACTTTTGACATATATTTGATGTATTTTTCATACTTTATGAGTAGATAAAATAATAATTAGTATTATATTATCTTAACATCTTATAGGTGGATAGGTTTCCTCATAGTCAACCTCATATGTCTGTACAAATCCATTTGCAACTAGAAGCATTCTTGAATTTGGTCTTGTAGAATCACTTGGTTCAAATGAAATATTTATTTAATATAATATAACCAAGAATACAAATGTCATAAATCTCAAATTAATCCATCTCTAATTTGATAACATAAACCTTTTCTTTCTTTTGACTAGCTTCTAGATAACTTTATGCTCAATAACACATATGTTAGTGCAAACATAATATTTTCATAAGAAGTAGAAATTATGAGTAGTTTGATATCAAATTATATATAAATAAATGAAAAATAATATGAACATATACTTCCTAAACATTCTTGTATAGAGGAGACAGAGTTAGAAAAAAAAGGCCATCAAGAAAAAAAAAGAGGAAATTAAAGAAGGGGATAAGGCCACCATATCCACTACCATAGGATTTTAAATAAACATATTTATATGTTGAAATAATGTATAATAAAAGATAAAAACATGATTAATAAAATTTTCATGAGAAGTGTACAAAGATAAAAATAACCCAAGAACCCCCATGCATATATGCACAAAAGCTAGTTGAACAAGAAATAAGGAATGACACTTCCTACACAAGTGGAAAAAAACATAGAAAGAAAGGCACATAGAACTATAGCCAAGTGCAAAAGGAAGGCATGAATTAGAAATGGAAAGGGAATAAAAATTTCATGCAATGATGGACTAATGAGTGGATGCAACCATGCAATATGCCAATGACATGGACTCCACAGGAGACCCTCAAAATGAGAATCTCATTGAAGAAGGGTTAGAACAACTAGAAGCCGAAGGAGAAGAATAAAAAGGGAAAGAAAATTCCTAGATAATATTTGTATAATATATCCCCCTCATGAAAGATAAGAATACAAGTAAGAAAATACCTACAAAAATAACCAAAGGGGTGTGGAAGAAGAAAATATGTATTTTTTGGACAATATGAAGCCCAAATGTGTAACATTAATAATGTGAAAGTGAATATATTTTTACATGTAATTATAGAGAGAGGAAAAAAATTTATAATTACCATGTTTTTAGGAAAAATCCTTTTTTTGAAAGCCCACAAAGGTTGAGAATTTTTCTCATAAACTCAATGAATATGAGCAACATGCAAGAATGAAAAATGTTGATGAAGTTTTTATTAGAATTTACTTGATTTTTTATATAATATTAATCTAATAATAGAGGAACACTATGATATAATTATCCTAGACACTCAAAGAAGAGGCAAAGAAATCCCATGTCTAGTTTGCTAATCAATTGAAAATTTTCAAAGATACATTGACAAATCTCTCTGACAGCATAACTTTGATGGAATAATTATTTTTGGGTTTATATAATCATATGATTATAATCATCATGCAGCTATATAAATAAAATAAATAATATTAATATATAGTTTCATATTTATACACCAAGGCAATTAATGATGATCATACAAAACTACTATAACAAGTGGAAGAGCCAATTTTCACAATAAGTACAAAGATGAAAGATATAAAGCAACACTTCTTATAAATACATATGAAGACTATATATAAAAAAATATTTCTCATGTAATTTATAAATAAAACTACTGAGTAGCTAATAAGGGTAACTTAATAATCCAAGCCACTCCCAGAGTAACCACCAGTTTTAATTTGGTTGGGAGCAGAAGCAGTAGTCATCAAGGAAACTATCAATAATAGACTTAAGATATGGGACAATTTTGAGCAATAAGTTAGAAAATATTCACCAAAATTATTTCATTCAATGAAATAACACTAATTTTTTTAGATTATTTAATTCTTTGATACATTGATTATTTTAAACTCAAAATTTTAGCTAAGTATGGGTACATGCTAGAGTACCTAAAGCTTGGCAAAATAATGTGTGAAAAATAAGTATGGTGGGATACCTAGATAATCCTAAAGAATGAGAGGCCTAAATTATATCTAATATGTTTGATGTCACTAAGACTAAGAAAGAGACACCCAAAACCACTCAGTTTGTGCATGAATAGAAAGAAAAAAATAAGGTGAGACATAAGGAACCAAAATAAGGAGTGGGTAAATATGAGAGGATGTAGATACTAAAATCTGATTTTATATAGTATCTAAATATTATACACTTTGAAAATACCTATCATGGCTATACCTTCCTATTTATTAAAGGCTTGCATTAACTATCTCTTATTCCATAATTACTTATCTTTTAGTCCAACCATTGTTATTCTTATGACCCAGTCATTCTATACTATAAAATAATATCTAGACATGATAATTATCCTTAAATACAAATTTTGGACATATGCCTATTTTATATCTCTCTAAATACTTGCATCCCAGGTACACACATTCATTGACACAATTGTCCATTTTAATACAAATTTTCCACTACCCAAAAGTCATCCAGATTATAAAATGAATAAATCCAAAAGGTTGGTCTTAATGCTTCAATGTGAAATATTTATAAAAGGGATGTGTATATATAAAGATCAACCATCAATCATTCCTCACTTATAAATAACATACAACTCATAAGGAAATATACCAAGAAGTACTCAGTCAAACATTGAAGTGAAAAAAACTGTTGTCTTTTTCCTTATTTCCATATTAGTCATAAGAGTAGTATTTATAAAAGTTTGAAACATTTAAAGAGCAGTCCATGAGCCATATTTTCCAAATTACAAGCTAGTTTATTGCTTGTATTTACTTGTCACAAATTTCACCCTTATGCACACACAAGCCAATATGCAGGGGATAACTACATCAAATTGAGGCCCTCCTCAAAGTATTTCCTATGTAGGCAATGCCCATTGATAGAGGATACTTTGATATCAATTCAATAGTATGATCCCACTAACCCATTTATCTAATAGTCACTAAAAAGGTGAATATATAGAGTTTGATCATTTGAAAAAGAGTGACAACCTATGCACACAATCTAAAGACATCATAAGAAAGGTGATATAAAACATAGAAGGCTCATGCTGGTCACATCCAGATGAAGCCAGTATCTTACACAAGACACCTATGATAAAGTTAGACATGTACATTGATGTAACTTTCTAGATATGAATAATTCATCTAAGGTTAGAAGAAAGATATTCAAAAGATATGATGATTATTTTAATATCTTATAGTCCACTTCTAGCTTGGTCTTTCCTAGATCTACATGTGCATAGTAAACCAACTAATTACAATTGATTTAAAATTTATTTCAATATCTATTAATATCTATACTTTAATATTTTTATCAATCTTTGTTGTATAAATTAATAATATTATTTGTTTGTTTTTTCTATTAATTGGCCTCCTTATTAGATTAGTTTACCACCCTTGTGTAAAATTTAATCTAATCCTCTTAGCCCTAGATACCCACCCATATCTAATTTTAGGGTTAAACATTTGGTGAATATAATTTGAACCTGACCTTTGGTATCCAAACCCTAGTTTGACCTATAGTTTTTTGCTTTATACTTTCTAATTTTTGTAATTTTTTTTTCAAATTCTAAAGTTTTATTTTATAAACAATGGAAAATGTCAATTTTTTTTCAAAATGGAAGATAAATAATCATTAGTCACTCATCTCAATACTAAAAATTACTATTTTGATGCATTTTTGTATGTTACAAGAGATGAAATCAGTAAACATGCCAAGGCTAAGGCATTTTTCATTAGTGATGGTGAATCCTTAGGTGGTACTACAATTGATTCCATTCCAATCAATTTCTCTAGGAGAACATCATAAATTCCTAAATCTAATGGGGGAATGTTCTATGTGTTTACATCATTGTTCTCCAATCTAGATACTATAATTACTACATCCTCCATGGGAAACATTGACACTTCAAACTAATTACCATTTTCAATTACTATATCAACTCAAACCATGGGTAAACCTCATTTGGTGACTTATAAAAATTCAAATCTTAGAAATAAAAATGTGCAAGATCTTTTCCAAAATATAAAACTTTTGCAAGATAAGGCTAATAATATTTAGAAAAATTCTATGAATCCACCTTATGCTATTGATTAATATGAGGCAAAACATAACCATATTACACTTGAAATATCATGGCACCCATTTCCAACAAGTTTTTTTTACCTATGTTCACATTTTATAATGTTAAGGGTGATATTGGAAAACAACTCCCATATTTTTATGTGGCATGTCTTGATTATAACTCCAATGATAAAATCTTGACTAAACTACTTCCAAGGATCCTTAGGGACTAACACCAAGTAGTTATATATTTTACCAATCCAATAAGTAAAATCATTAAAACCTCTTTCATATTAATTTTGGCATAGTTTTATATAAACATTATCTAAAAGGTACCATATGCCCAAATTGGAAAGATAAAATAAGGAACCAAAGAAATTATCAATGAATATGTCTTAAGGTACAAGATAATGTTGGCCAAAATGAAAAATAAAATGCCATAAAATATATTCATGACATATTCAAGTGAAGTTTGCTTGCTTAGTTACATGACTCAATTAGTTTTAAAAATTCAAAACTTTTGATGTCTTATGCCATGTTTTTCAATATCATGAGATGAAACTTATATCATTAAACAAGTTTATGTATAAAACACACCAACTACATAAACTTCCCAGTTTCATATCAAACCAAGATACAAGGCCAAATCTATATAACCTAAAAATTAAATAATTACAAATATTAATTTAGTGTGATAGTAACATAATCATAATGTATTATCTAATGCTCCAAGGAGACAACATAAATTATTACATGAGCCTCTATCTTGGATATTTATTAAAATCATATATTATCATCTTATATCTCTCTTTCATCCCATAGAGGTTGATATAAGTAGACCTCAACCTTGTGGATATGATTTCAATGCTTATTGTGACTATCACCAAGGCTCTAGGCATTAAAATAATTAATGTTATACCTTGAATAATAAGATCCAACACCTTCCTGATAATAAGAAACTTACATTTTAGGATCATCCAAAAGGTTCCATTTTAGATAATTTGGACTTATCTATGGTCTAATTGAAAAACAAATATCAATAATAATCCTACAATATTCAAAATTTTATAATTTTAAATTCTCTCCAATATAATAAATGGGGAATAGATCCAAATTATTATCATACTCTCCATGTGCAACTTGTACAAACCTAAAAACAATTCATTTTCAAATATTATCTCATATCTAATTTAGGGACATAAGTCCATATTATCTAAAATAGTCCTTCAAAGGATTTAGGGTCATAATCTGGTGATCATTAGAATCAAAATATGTTTAGTGATCGATTAAAATATCATCCTTAAAACAATCCAGAAGTGAAAATGGATCATAATCCACATCATCCTCCACCACATTATAAGCACCCATTAGATGGTACTATTGGTACTTATACATGTCATATACCTCTTATGGTACAAAGATGCTATATTAATTTTGATAATAGTGGGATTGCAGATGATAACTAAGATATTCATTCATTATTAATTTGAGGATATATTAATCACCAACCTATTCATAATGTTATGATTGATAGTGGTGCTAGTAAAAATATTTGCATCATCAAATTACTTGTAAATTAGGGATATACACATGATGATTTGCACCATTCAACCAAAATGGTCAAATTATTTGATGGGACTTGACATCATGTTCTTAGTGAGATTGACTTACATTTACAGGGTGGCTCATCATATGTGGTCACTAGCTTATTGTATATACCATACATGGGATTATTTCATATGTTATTAGGATGATATTAGATATATAAAATTTGTGCAATAGTTATTATAGTGTATGGGTGTATTAAATATGTTCATGCCAACATAGTACTCATGATTCTTGGAATTCCATATGTTGGGCCCCTTTTCTCCTAAGTATGGACCCATGTTGACTCAAAAAACACCTCGGTGTGAGGTAATCATGTCAAAAAATTTCACTTTTGGTATCCTTTGTGTTAGCTAGAGGAATATTCGTAGATCTTATGCCAATTGGAAAGTAATTTCTTAACACCTAATTTTTAAGGGCAAGTTCATGAGTGATTACACATGGTGACTAGAGTATGAAGGAGGAAATGTACTGGAGTGAGTGGAATGATCATCCTCGGTGATAGTTCAACAACTAGCATGCACCCTTCACCTTAGCCTAAGGATGTTATTTACATGATATAAAGGTGATCTTGAATCAAAGAGAGGAGACATAGATTTGATATAATGAAGCTCTGGTGAAATTAAACTAGATTGTTAAAACTACCATAGTTAAATAATTTAGCATGGATGGTTATGAGGCTACGCATTGTAATGCCCAAGATCATTTGTGAGCATCTACGATGTTTAATATTTTTAGCTTAAACATATACTCGTTTTATGAATTATGGACTCTATTTTGTATTGAAATATTGGAGTAATGGGAAAGAATGATTGAAGTAATTCATGGTGTTCTTAGACATGATGTCTTAGTTTGTTTATGTAAATGTGCAATAAATGCCATGTTTAAAGCTTTGTAATTTTAGTCTAAATGTTATTATTAATATTTCATTTTGGCCCGTTAATGGCATTTTTATGCCAAATATTAACGTCAATATACTATGTAGAATAACCTAAGTATGGGAATGGGCATGCACCTAAGATTTGACACCTACATCAAGAGCATTAGTTCAAGCATAAAACCCATGATATAAACAATCCCTTTGATCCACTAAATGCCTGAATGGCACTTAGATTACTAACCCAAAGGCTTATACTTCTGAGGACCAAAGCTATCCCTATATAGACTTGCACCTCTATGACAAGAATTAGGTACCTATAATAGGTTTTTGCCTATAGACTCTCAGCCTAACCCAAGAATAGATTATGCCAATAAAATTTCTAGTACCCTATGCAAATAACCAAGTCCATTGACAATTGAGTTGTGTCATGGCTTGACTAGCCCAAAGTGGACCCTGATCCTTTCTATGCTATGCTTCAAGTGAGTGCATAAGGTTTACTCCTTATGTGAATTAATGCCAGTATATTATATTGTTAAATGTTGTGCACTATAGGATTATGCTACATGTGCACCTAGTTGTAACAAGTCAAGACCTGACTTGGATAACCAACTAAGCACTAGACAAAGCAAATGGATTGACCCCTTAGAAACTACAACATTTTGGATCCATTGTTGGGATTCATGTTGAATTTTATTGCTGTAATAGTGAAATAAAATGATTCTTTGACTTTCGCTTGAGAACATCAAGCACTAGCTAGAACAAGTAGAAGATAGATTCACATATAAGCATCCAACCTACCAAGGGTAGAATTCAAGGAAGTGGGTTAAAAATAACCTATATAATGCTCTGTATGAGGTATTGTTTTATGAGTTACCTAAGTATGTATATTAGTGGTTGGCTGCCTATATAACCCATATGATACGAGGCTACGAATAGTTTTTTGAGTGGATAAACGAGCACGTAAAAAGGATCAAGAACCTAGATTCCATTTGAATGTGAGTTATGGATAAGTGGTAGAACAAATCACTGAATAGTTACATGTTATAATTCATAGTGTCACCTTAATCCTAACTTGAAGAAGAAAATTATGTGTTTTTTATAAACTAAGAGGTGCATTCATAAGAGAGCTCAATGTAGAGCTAAGGAAATTACTAGTAGATTATGGATTTGAAACCATAAGGATGGAAGGCTAAAGTAATCTCACATATGACCAAGTGTAGAAGGGGATAAGGGTAAGTGTAGGTGAAGCACAATGGATAGGGAGGCGTAACCTAACTCACAAGAGCACTAAAAGCATAATTATAACAAGAGAAGGCATAGAATGATAGAGGACCTAATACCTGAAAGCGTCAAGAGGACCCATAGTAAGTAGGAAGGACATGGGGAAGGATATTTTAAATTATAGTACCACCAAGGAGAGGGAAACATTGAAGCTATAGAATGAGCTAATTAGTTGATGGGTGCAAAATGCTTTGGGTCCCTACAAAATTTGGCCATTGAAGATGCACCCAAAATGCCTACTCCCTTTAAACTTGTAGTTCAAGATCATGCACTATATTCCCCACTAGAAGAAACAAGAGTGATAGCTGACCCTATTATCAATATTAACTTTGACTAATTTACTGATTTAAACTATAACTTTGTAATTGAACAAGTGGTTCCTTACTAGGATCTAAGCCAAGAAATCTCTAAACCTTTGGGCACTAGCTCGACTATATAGAATGTGAGTACTAGATCAAATATATAAAACATGAGTGCTAGCTCAACTATATAGAATGTGAGTGTAAGCTCTCTAGTTCAATAAATATTAGCTACATAGATTGGACAATAGCCCATAAGAAGTGGCTTAACACCACAAGTGAGTAGTACCACATCATCTAATTTAACAACATAACAAATAACTACTGGGTTAACATTCAACCCACCAATTAGAAGTGATGGAAGACCATAACCATAATAAGTCCTTGGGGGATAAGTGTCTCAAACTCTAGCAACCCCCCCACAACAAATATATTATAAAATGGTAATGCACTAGCTAGAATATTATGACATAGAGAATGATATAGACCATGTGTAGAAATGTGAGTTTTAATGGTGCGTTCAGGGTATAACCCAATCAGAGTGTAAAACAATAAAATTCATGACAACCTTGATTGATCATGATCATACTTGGTATAGGAAATTTGATTGTAGTCAGGCTATGATTGACTATGACACCCTAAAGGAAACCTTGAATGAGTTAAATATTCCTAAGTTTGAACAATAAAGCATCACAATGCTTAACGAGATTAGCCAAGGACTCTTAGAGAGCATGTGCCTATATGATGTGTAATTAAAAACTCTCCTCTTAAACCTCTTTAGAACATATACCCCTCCCAACACATGCAATGGTTCATTAGAGGATTGTTAGTGCCATTCAAAAGAACATTATCCATGAAGACATTCATAGACCATCAAGAATTACTTGAAGCCACACTTTGAGCAAAAGTAGTTAAAAGCACTAATATGGGAATCATCCTATTTATGGAGGCATAGATTGCATCCATGCCCAACCAAATTCATAAGCTTATTGCTAACTTGGTGCATGATAATTAAAGTAGGTTATGATCAACTGAATATGAGTTAGAAAGACATAACAAGAATAAGTTCACTCAAAATAATGTACATGCATTACTTCTAAGATGTGAATTTTGTCACAAAGTGTATGAAGCTCATAACTGCCCCTTATTTTAATGCACCTATCATGTTAACATAACACTCTACTATAATTTGTATGAAGCCTACACCCACACCATAGCTAATTTATCAGTGATTGATGAGATGCACCAAAATATGGAAATGGGTACAAAGTAGGCAACTACAATAGCCAAAGGCTAGATAAACCAAGGAAATGAGGCTTATCGCCAATATAATGTTAGCTATGGGAATATAGAGGCACTTGAGGGTGAGGTGGAGGACATAGTAGAGGAAAATTTCCACCGTAATCATGTTACAAGTGTAGTTCAATTGAGCACTATCAGCGTAACTACACATGCATCCAATGTGATGGTATTATTGAGGACCATATTCAATTTAAGACTAACCCAACTTGTATAATAAATTAACTCAAGGCTGGCCTAGGGTAGACAAGGGTGTAACAATGATACAATGAGATCCAAGAATAGGTAAATGGGATATAAGGCATAATTAACCTACATAAAGCCAATCAAATTGTAGTCAACTACCCGCAGTGGGTTCACCACTTAGCTACCAATTGTGCCATCTCTAGAGTTGCACCTAGAGTATGGAAAACTAAGTTATACTGAGTATATAATGTGGCCTGATCCCAAAGTTGTGCCCTATTCTGACCTAACACATTAGAAGGATGTCTTGTAACAAGCCATGAGTGCAATACAAAGTTTTCAAGGTAAAATATAACTAGTAAGAGATCTAGAAGCACAAGATATCACCTCATGCAAAAAGAAATATAACTAGGAGGTTGAATTATAGTAACTAATAGAGATATTTTAACTCCTGCAAATGGAAGGGATGCTTCCCTTGATAAAAAACATACACTTAGAGCATAGAGGGAGAAATCCAAATCAATTTATTATGCCCCAGATGATTGATGTTTCCACACCCCATATAGAAAGGGCATGAGAAGTAAGGCATACTCAAAATACACAGTATGATCAAGAGATCCTAACAAATTCCACCATCAATGGATGGTCAGTTTATGAGGTCCTTGTAGACACTAGTGTTGAGGTCAACATTTTGACAAAGATCACATGGGAAAAAATGGGTAGGCCAACCTTAAGGCTTCCCCCCATGTGTTATTCATGGCTAACAAGACAAGAGCACATACCATTAGGATTCTTAAAAGTGCCATTATTGATATTAAGGGTACCAAGTTCCACACTAACTTTGAGGTCATCAAGATGGATGAGCATGATAATTACCCAGTACTCTTGGGAAGGCCATGGTGCTACGTAAATAATGAAGACATGATTTTAAGAAGCACTATATGACTTTTGATAATGGGAAGGATAGGGTGGTGATCCCCCTCTCAAGTGACTAGGGACCCACCTATGTGGAAAGTGTTGATCTCAAGGGTGAGATCAACCACATTTATGACATCTTGGTGAAAGATGTTGAAAAACTTAAGCCTAGTGACCATGGAGTGATTACATGGGAGGATGGCCAATCAGCTTCAGACATAATTGATGTAGCTTGAAACTGATGTTTTGAGGAATCTTATGAAACTATTGGTCAAAATGTTTGCCTAGTGGGAGCAATGGATCCAAAAAAATTAAAAATGAGCTTGATTTGAATTGATCACACTAATAAGATATGGGTCTCCTACACCAAAAATAAGGGGAAGAGGGTGTTTCATTTGAGTAAAGGCAAACTTGAAACACTCCTAAAATTTGAGGGGAGCAATCTAGTATAAAAATATGTTTATGACATTGAATCATGCATCCTAAAGGAGGTATATATAATGGGTGCACTACTGCATACTTTAAGGAGCACTACCATTCATTGGTGGGTAGTGTAAAGTGTAGCTTGCCAACTTGGCAAAACATGTAAGAAACATTATGCTCTAGGTTTGGAAAATTAAATGAGGACTTGGATATTTATACTTATTTATGTTACTCTAACTTGGTAGTGGATGTGCACTTACGTGAAGAGACATGGGTTGTTTGTAGTAATGATGCCCAAAGGAACCTACGGGTGCATACGTTCAATAAGACCTTAAAGACCTGGGAACAAGCATGGTACACCATCAACGAGATGTGCCATGAGAAAACAAGCTAGGATATTCTTAAGGAGAGGTTTATGCACACTTTTTCCTTTTACTTACCAAATTTATAACTACTCAAACCACTACATATCATTCACAGGGTAGTGTTTGAAGAAACTGCAATCCTAGAAAAGTGCTTAAGTGAGATTTTTGGGGAGAAATTACTATCACTGCTAAATTTATTTGAGGAGAGGGTACTCAATAGTGAATCAAGTGAAGATGATGATGAAACCTAGAAGGAAAACAATTGAAAGGCCCTGATAGGTATAAAAAAACAAGTTCACCATTTAGAGAATAACATCCTAGATGAAGAGAAGCTGACTCATGTTTGAATAAAAACAACTGAGAGGACCAAGTAAGTTAAATACTCCCATTAGGAGATGAATGATCCCTACTATGTACCACTCAATACTACCAAGGTACACATCATTGCATAGGGAGAACTAAAGATTGCCACTTTGGGCACATACTAGTTCGACATAGAGATGGTACGAATCATGGACCTCCTGAAGGAATTTCAGGACTTATTCTCACAAATAACTATGACATGAAGGGCACCCACCCATCCCTTGGGAAAATGGGTATTAATTTGTTAGATGGTGCATGACTAGTCAAGAAGTGCCCATATAGAATGAACCACAATCTATGTCCTAAGTTAAAAACAAATATTAATGGAATGCTGACTGTAGGGGTCATCTACCCTATACACAAATCTGAATGGGTGAGCTCGATGGTCATTAGAATTGAAAAGGATGGGTGAATCCACATTTATGTTGATTACAAAATTTTTAATGTTACTTTCATAATTGATCCCTTCCTAACTCTTTTCACTAATGATGTACTAGATGATATCATAGGCTATGAGATTTATACTTTCATCAATGGTTTGTTTGGGTACCATCAAGTCCAAATCAAAGAGGCGGATAAGACAAAAAAACTTGTGACTAAATGGGGTTATTTTACCTATAATTTTATGTCCTTTGGACTTAAGAATGCACCAGTCTTGTTTTCCATAGTGGTGATGACTACATTCAAATATTTCATCCATAGATTCTTCCAAGTATACCTTGATGACTGGATTGTATATGGCCTAGTAAAGGACCATTATGATAACCTATGCCTTATGTTTGAGATTGATAGGTAGCTAAAAATATATTTGAACCTAAATAAGTGAATCTTTGTGATCCACTTTAGAACCTTGCTTAGGCACATCATTTGCAAAGATGGTTTATTTGTTGATCACAAGAAGATAACCATAATAATCATGTTTCAGACCCCTTCAATGTAGAAAGATGTTCACACCTTTCTTGGCCATTGAAGCTATTATAAGAAATTTATAAGAAGATATGTGAATATTTTGGCACTTATGGAGGAGATCTTGTGAAAATTTGGCTCATTGTATTAGGGCAGAGCTCAAGAGGAGGCCTTTGAAATGTTGAAGCTAAAACTAGCCAGTGTACCTATTCTACAATTTCCCAACTAGACAACACCTTTTCATGTGCATGTCAATGCTTTTGGATTTGTGATTGGTGCCATCTTGGATCAACCTAAAAAAGGTAATATGGATCATCCCATTTCCTTTTCAAGCATAAAATTGGCATAAGCAGATCATAATTACACAACAATCTAACAGAGGTGCTCGCCATGGTTTATGCATTATAAAAATTTTGGTCATACCTATTAGAAATACCATTCATATTTTTCAATAATTGTGAATTGCTCAAGTACCTTGCGAACAAGCATGTTTTACATGGGAACATTTTTATATGAATATTTATGTTATAAGTATTCCAATTTTTAGTTATTGTTAAACCTAGAAAGTAGAACTTTGGCCCAAATCATTTATCCTACATTGATTCTAGTGATGACGTGGTGCCTATTAAGGATGATATAATGGATGTGAAATTTTATAGAGTTAATAATGTACCTAAGTACTTGGTAGAGATCACCCCCTTTTAGCTCCTTGGTGGGGAACTGTATAAGCTAAGCAGAGATGAAGTACTACACCAATGTTTATTAGATCATGAAAGTGACTCCATATTACATTAGGTGCATGAATTAATAATAGGAGGCTATTGTGCTAGAGATATAATAGTGCATAAGGTACTGGAGTTAGGCTCATGGTGGTCAAGTCTATTCCAAGACACAAAGGATTTCATCAAGGCATGTGGCATATGTTATTTCATAGGGAAGCCCAACCATTGAGATGAAATTTATTTCATCCCTATTATTTCCTAGGTTCCATTCAAAAAATGGGCCAATGATTCCAATGATTTCTTTGGGCAAATCATTCCCACATCTAGTCACACAAGTGTAAGATATATCTTGATGACCACTAATTATTTCACTAAGTGGCCAAGGCTGTAATAAAGAAGAATTACATAGCCACCATATCTATGAGGTTATTTTTGGAGAATAATATTAGTTTTTATGGGTGCCAAACTCAATCTAACTAGTGAGGGGGGTACACACTTCATCAATGAGATAGTGCACATCTTCTTGACTAAATACATGGTGGTGCAATAGAAGATAATATTGTATCATACACAAGAAAATGACACAATTGAGTCATTATAAAAAATATTAGTAATATAAATCATAAGAATATGAAACATTGGTCACAAATATTAGGATAATCAAGTATCTATAGTGATATGAGCATATCACACAACGTATAAGTGCCTAAACAAGGATACACCATTCCAACTAGTGTTTGGTGTTGAGGAAATTTTACTGATGGAGTTCTTGGTGATATCATTGTCCATTTCATGGATTAGTCTCTTGTATGATAAAAAATATGTAATCACAAGATCAGAGGACTTAGAAAGCTTGGATGAGAATTATGCCTAAGCTAGATGGAGTTAACATATTGAGAAGGCTTATCAGAAACTTTGTCATGATAAGCATATAAGTGAAAGTTCCTAATTGAAGTAACATTGGTTTTTCTCTATGACTCCAAGTACCTAAATCACCTAGGTAAGTTGCAGATAAGGTGGATGGGCCCATATATTATCCACCACATATTAGAGATAGGAACATCCAAGTTGTACATGTTATCTGGTGAAATGCTCTGTCAAAATTTTAATGGCAACCAGTTAAAGCCATATTGACAACAAGATAGATCTTGCACAAAAAACACCAACTTATTGGTCACTATTTGATTGAGTTGTGAAAACTAGAGTGAATTTTGGTACAAACTAAACAACTCCTTATATTTTATTTGATTGTTGTGTTGTGTTGATAAGTGAATAAGTGACACTTTAAGGCTTGAAAATATAGTTTTATGTCATTTTCATGCATAATTCCATTGATGTGAGTTGAGAACTTTCCCTTTTTAATCACCTAAGTCTAGACATCTAATTGGTGGGTGCGTGAAACATGTTAGATTTAGGAAATGAGGTGCACCAGATCCCAAATATAGGGAACTTTTAGGCCCCCAATAAAAATTTTGTAACCCTTTCACGCATAATTATGACTATGTAAATTGAGCACTTATGATTTTTACGCATTTGAGGATAGACATCTAAGTGGTGGGCACGTAAAACTTGCCAGACTTAGGAAGCATATGCACAAGATCCATGTGTGCAAGATACATGATGCAAGGATCTTTTAGTCCTAAGGGAGGACTAATCTAGTGATTTCACACATAATACCAATCAAGTGAGTCAAGCACATTTGATTTTTAAGCACCTAGGGCTAGACACCTATGTTTTTAGGTATAAGTAGGTTTCCAAACTTTGAAGATTTGAGAATTATGTGACAAAGGCACACAAGATGCTAGTACACAAGAAATCAAAGATCAAAATAAAAAAGAGAAGACACACAAAATGAATATGTGTATGAGATAAAGTGAAACTTCACAACATGATTTTGCAAAGAGAACGAAAAGAGGAGAATGAAGCATTAGAGGGCTAGTGTAAGGGATTTGTTTGGGGTAGGATATGTTAAGGCAAGATGAATTGTAAGAAACTGACCAAGATAAGAAAGTGTGATTGAAAAAAAATAAAAACAATAAGAGAAAGTGGAACAATGGAGGTTGAATCATGCACATGTGAGGCACTATGCCCAAGTTACCATGAGGAAGGTGATGTTCATGCCAACTAAATAAAGTACAAGAGGAAAATTATAAAAGATAGATGACATCCACCCAAAATGGGGTAAGAAGTGACTATTTGAATTACACATCATGTCACCAAAAATACTATTAGAAGCATTTATTGAGGTGATGGTGGAGGCACAAACATCCAAATTGGATGCATTAGTGGCAAAGGATTTTACTTGATTTTGCAAAAAAATTCATTATTCAAGAAATCTAGGCTTCACCACATCTTTAATCACTTGCATTAATAAGGTTAGCTGAAATTAAGGTATAAAGTAGAGAACATATAAACAATTTAGGTTACAAACTTTGAAATTATATTTTCACCTATAATGTAGAGTGAACCAGCAAGCCAAGAATTGAAGAAAATTAACACTACCAGATTGAGATTTTAAACACCAATAGACACCAAAATTGAATAATTGTGTAGAGGGAGAAATTATGTTCATGTTGAGATTGGTATAAAGAGGTGTCAAGAGAGAATAATGAAAAAACTAGGTAAGAGGAAAGTGGTTTGATGTTGAGGCTACCATTAATGGCATGCAAAGCTCAGGAGCTAAAGGCACAGTCATAGACCTTATGAATATGAAGTTCCAATAACCATTTGATTCTTCAACAAAGTAAACCAACCATGCTTCAACACTAGATGGTTTAGGATGGGTAAAAATCAAATGAGTTTGGGTCCACATTAGGCACAAAAATAAAATAAGAGAATGTGAATAGTAGAAAAAGTGGCCACTACAAGAATAATAGTGTCACTAGTAGAATGGTTTAGCATTGCCCAAGTTAATCCAAAGGCTCTTGAGAAGATCTCCTATTGGGACATGCAGTTCCCTAATGAGGTGTTGATGAGAGAAAATTAGGCATCATTCACACATAACTATCACTTTAAATATTACAACCATTAGACCTCCAACAATTTATAAGATCTAGTGTAGGACTAGGTGGTAGACATAGGGGTAAAGACACTCACAGGTGCAATAGTCTTTAATGTCTCAATCCAATATAAATTGGCCACCACTAACACAACTCATCTCTATGAATTTTTGTGCTTTAAGAAGCTAGAGTAACTCATATAGTTCCTCCTCTCGTGAGTCTATGGGGACCACTTCTACTTCACAAAGAGGTTTATGAGATTCTCTATAAAAATTATTGCCCAAATCATACGACTCCCAACCTCTAGCATGGACATCTATAAAATGATGGTAGATGATGTAGAGGTATAATGGGTTACAAAGCTCCTAGGTTACTATATGGGAAGCTTCACATTCCCTATCAACAAGATCAATGACCCCAACAGGAGGGTGGAAGCATGCTTCATAAGTTTAAAACTATGCCCTAGCAGTCAGTGGGAAGATGTTACGAAAACCTACCTATTCATCATATATCAAATGGCATAGGGGTGAAATTTAACATCACTAAGTTTATGGTAGATGAGATGATCAAGAATGTACTTGAGTGCCATACAGTTTTAGAGACATTTTGATGGGTTGATTATGATTATGATGGAGGAGAGTGACATACCCAATGGGGACGGTGATAACCTATGAGTCTTCCTAGTGTATAATGACTCCCTAATGCTCAAATACAAAAATTACAGTCGCCCCCTTACACTCACCCCTAGGTGTAAGGCTCAAGTCATGGGTTGATATGTATGGTACATTAAAGCATTTAGGGAAGAATGACACATTTTGATCAACTCTTATAGACCATGGTTGGAATGGTGACCTTCATCTTGATAAAACATTTATGTGTAGTGTAATTGGTGCTTATATATGGTAACCAATCCAAATGGTTGAATCTCTCATATGAATTTTTAGCCAAGTATTTTAGAAGCGCGCTAAGGAGGATTCCCAACATGCAATAGATAGACATCCTAGTGAAGGCCATTGATGTAGAGAGATGTAGATTGAGGCACCAATATGTGTAAATTAAAGGGAAAGTGACCAAAGATGAGGAGGATGATTCAGATCACACTAACATTCATCCCCTCTAAAAATAGGTGATTTTCAGGCACATCTATAGGCTATTCTATGAGATGAAGCTGAGAAAGAAGGGCATGTGCACCAAAAAGGATGATGACCTCACCCTTCATATTGGTGAATAAGGAGAAGTGGCACTAATAACACAAATAAAATATCCCCAAAAGAACATAGAGAAAAATTAGAGGAAATACAAGAACACCTAAGGTTGAAGATCACCTCTAAAGATGAAGCCACCCCCTTGATGCCAAAGAAGAAGCATGTGACCTTCATGTTAAAGGTCACTTCACCCAAGAATAGGGAGAAAAAGAATAAATACAAGGGTATAGTAGCAATGGAGGTGTAAGAAGTATGGGAGGAAGTAGAAGCATGGAGGTCATAGGAAGAGACAAAAGAGGAAGAGGAAGAACAAGAAGGGACAAGGGTTTAAATTATCTAAGAAGTAGGAACTAAAGAGGAGCCTAGTGCCATTGAATTTTAAGAGGCTCTCTAAGGTGGAACTACGACTGCACTTGGATAAAAATAACCATCAATCCCTTCAACTAAATATCTCACCACACAGCCTCCCTAAACCAAAGAAGAAAAGAGAGAAACATGGAAAAAGTTGGAGATGAACTAGGTTAAGATCTTGAAGGTGTTGGTACTAGATGTGAAGAGGGATGCCATGAAAAAGAATGGCATGTACCATAAGGAAATTTAAGAGATAGAGGCCAAGAAGATAAATGATGAGGAAGAGATGGCCTTAGTTCATGCCAAGAAGAGGAAATAATAAAGCCTAGGAGGAAAGGGCTAGGAAAGAATGAGAAGAAAATGTTTCCATAAGCACAGAACCAAGTGAGGAGATAAAAGTAGAGGTGCCTATCACCCACACTAAAACATTAAAATAAACTAAATCATGTCACACCAAGGTAGTGAGGGGTGCTTTGAGATAAGAGAGGAAATTATGGTGCCTTAAAGGAGTAAATGGATAAAGAAGAGACCCATAAAAAACAAGTGATGGGAGAAGCTAAAACTAATGAGGAAGAAGAGATGGATCAAGGGGAATAGTTAGTGGAATAACCCCTATTAGATAAAAAAGAGTCAACGTCAGAGAGAGGTGATGAATAATGTACCAACATTGATGAAGAGGAGTAGGAGTAGATGGAACTAGCTATCAAATAAGAAGATTTTGAGCTAAGGCTATGAGAAAAGACATAGAATGGGTTTAGTAATGAGGAAATTTATATGTTGGAGTACATGCCCTCGACATCTACCATGATAAATATGTGACATAAAATATCATTTGCCCTTGATAGTTACATGGATGAACCCTCTTTTGAGGTGCTCATAAGGTGATCTTAAGTGTAGAATAATTAGAAGAAGAGCATGATTCCCTTATTATCAACCCCTGTGACATGAATTTAGCAAGGCTAGCTAATTCCCTCCTTTGAATGGATTTTGAAGTAGCATGTAAGAACATTATTAATGATGTTCAAGCCATATAATGGAATAAGATAATGTTAGATGTAGAAGAAGAGAACAAGGCCATGAAATTCAAGCTCTAAAAGTTGGATGATTACATGGAGGAAGCCAAACCATCCCTCTTGGATGGCATTAACACTTTAAAATTTTATAAGGTTAACAAGGTTTATGTGTTAATAGAATAGATGATCTTAAGGCTAAAGGTAAAACTGACATAAGAAGAAGAAGAGGACCCCTACATTGAAATGAAGAAAGAAATCATCATGAAGCTTGAAGAGGTACAAAACCTTTTTGTGAAGCTGGAAGAGGGTGTATAATATGTTGATGTAATATTTTATAACTTCTCAACCCAAGCATCAGTCATTGATGTGTGCCTAAAAAAGGAAAAATGGGAAGATGCATCAATGATATAACCATATATTGTTAGTAAGGATGGGCACACACAGATCATGGTGTATCTAAACACTTTGAGCACCCAAATAAAGACCTAGGAATAAGACTTTGAGGAACTCTTTTGTGACTTGAAAAAAATACTAACAAGCAAGGAGTCATCCTAGATGGTTGGGTAATAAATGCAAAGGAAAGGCTAGAGGCCTTCAAAAAATAATTGGATAAAATTGGCATGCTCGAGATAGAAGTTTCCTTCATAAAAATTGATGGTGTCATTAAATAAATGAATCTTGAAATTTAGGGATTTGAGGACTTTAGGGTAGAGCTATGGGAGAGTGAGCCAAAGTTTTGTGTACCAAAAGCACTGGAAAACTAGTCCATAGATGGACAAGTAATTTTTTATGGGGTAATGTTGGACCCCTTTTAACCTAAGTATAGACTTATGGCAACTCAATAGTCACCTCAACATGAGGTAATCATGTCAAATGATTTCTCTTTTGGTACCCTTTACACTAGCTAGAGGAATCTTCATAGATTTTATGCTAGCTAGTAGGTAGTTATTTAGAGCCTAGTTTTTAAGGGCATCTTCATGAGTGATTGCATGTGGTGACTAGATCATGAAGGAGGTAAAGCAGTGGAGTCAGTATAATGATAATCTTTGGTGATAGTTAAACAACTATCATAGGACCTCCACCTTGGCTGAAAGATGATTCTTACCTACTATAAAGCCAAGCTCAATTAAGAGAGAGAAGAGATGCAGATTTGATATAGTAAAGCTCTAGTGAAATTAAAGTAGATTGTTAAGACTGCCATAGTTAAATCGATTTATAATGGATGCATATGAGACTCCACATTATAATTCCCAAGCTCATTTATGAGCCTCTAGGCTATTTAGTATTTCTATTTTATGCATATACTCTATTTATGAGTTCTAGACTCTATTCTATATCAAAATCTTGAAGTAATGGGAAATAATGGTTAAATCAATTCATCATGTTCTTAGGCATGATGTATTAGTTTTTTTATGGAAATGCATAATAAATTTGATGTTATAGCTTTGTAATTTCAATTTTAATGTTATTATTAAGATTTTATTTTGACTTGTTAATGGTGTCTTTGTGCCAAATATTGACGTCAATATAATATGGATAATAGCCTAAGTTGATGCAGAAAAAATAGGCCAACTTTATAGAGGCCATAAATTTTGACCCATATCTCTATTTGAGATCTTACACATGCTAAAATGACCATCTTGAAAAGTTTGATTATACCCTAGTGGGCTCTCTCTACTTAAATTTGATTTTAATATTTTTTAGAGGCTAAACGTGATCATTTGAGGGTCCAAAATTAACATTTAATGATATTTTTGAGAATATTTCTATTTTGAGAAATTATATATTTTTAAGACCAAATGTGAAATTCAGTTGAATTTTGTCCCATAGGTTAATTTTATTATTTAGGACATTTTGATAAATTTTTAGAGCCATGTGCACTTGCATGTGAAACTTACTATAAATAGTAGCGGCTAAAAATAGACATTTTTTTAGATTTTTGTTTTTTTGGATTTTTGCATGCCAACTCTAGATTCTGAGTTGAGAATTATTTAAGCATGGTGTGGGTTTGTAAATATCTGAAGTCCTTCAATACAAATAAAAACAAGTGATTGTTCAAAATCTTGGCCTATTGGTAAATTTATTTGTCTTGTTAGTTTTTGGGTTCATTATCTAGTATTAGAGCAATTTTAAATCTTAGAGAAGTAAAGAATGTTTAGAGGATGAGGAGGTATTTCACAGATGAACCAAACTATACAAGAGATATAGAGACAAGTTTAACAATTAATAGAGGTTATTACCAATCAGTAAAGAAGACAAGGTGGTGATGAGGAAGACACAGATCATGATGAAGAAATCCAATAAGAAAAATAACAACAAGAGTAGCCACCATCGATGGAAGAGAGGATGGTTTGAAATTTATAAAGAAGAAATAAAGGAATCAAGGTTGATTTTTCAGATTATGGAGATAATTTAATACTAAAGGATTTGATAGATTGGATGAATATCATGGAGAAGTTCTTCGAATGGAAGACTATGAGAGAAAATAAGAGGGAAAAGTTAGCATGCACAAAATTGAAAGGTCACGCAATGATTTGGTGGGATAACCTAAAAAATAAGAGACAAAGAAAAGGTAAAGAGAAGATTAATTCATGAAAAATATGGAGAAAATTTTGAGGGAGAAATTTCTTCATGTGGATTATGCACAAACCCTACACAGAAGATTTCAGAATTTGAAGCAAAAAGATCATAGTATACAAGAGTATATAGATGAATTTTATAAGATTTCCATATGAGTGGAGCATGATGAAACATAGGAGTAGATGGATTCAAGTTATGTAAATGGTTTGAAATTTTACATTCAATATGAATTAAGCATGCATAGAATAATTAACATGGAGGAGGCTTATCAATTAGCTTTGAAGGTAGAAGAAAAACAAAATAGACATAATTTTAGAAGGATATATATGGGTTCAAAAATAGGTGGATCCACTCCAATAAGGGGAAGAGATGGGTTTAATACCATAAAATTTTGATTTAATTCCAATAATTTTGAATCATCACATGGTTTAAAAAGGCAAGATGATAATAGTTAAGTGTTTCAATACCAACAAACAAGATGAGGATTTCAAAGAGGATGAGGTTATGGCGGTGCTAGAGAATGGTTTCTAAATCAATGTAGATCCTATGAATATTATATATTTATAGAAGAAGGGAATGAAGATTTTGAGTTTACACACTATAAAGATCAATAAAGGAGGCAAAAAGATCACCAAAGAGTAAATCTAGTTGAGGCTAAAATAGAAGAGCAAAATACTGAAGTTGCACCAATAAATGTTGGATATAATCTCATGATGAGAAGAACCATGATCACTCCAAGGAAAGATAAAGTGTAAAATAAATAAGGTGGTGATTCATAGCTATGATCAAATATTTTTTGAATGAGATGTACTTAAGGTGGAAAGGTATGCAAAGTAATTATAGATTGCGGTAGTTGTGAAACTATGGTTTTTAAAGAAATGATTGAGAAACTAAATTTACAATGAGAAAATCATCCTAATCCTTATCAGATTTTGTGGTTTAATAAAGGGAATTAAGTTACATTATAAAACATGTGCCTAATAAAGTTTTCAATAGGAAAAAAGTTATAATGATGAAATATGGTGTGATGTTATTCTGATGGATGCATGTCATGTGTTATTAGGAAGACCGTGGCAATTTGATAGAAAAGTAACTCATGATGGAGCAAAGAACACATACAATTTTTGAAAAGGTGGTACAAAGTTAGATTTTTTACCTCTTAAATAAGAAGAGAATATAAAAATCATGCTCTATACTAAATAATTTATCTAAGATAAGAAGGTATTAGGTTTTTGTTATGCATTAGTAGTAAAGAATGAAGAAACCAAAATGGTTCCATAGAATCCTCATCTACTACCACACAACATATCTAGTTAATGAAATAAACTAAACACATTACCATTATTGATGATTCAAATAAAATATAGAGCATAAAATGAAGGGTTACATGAACCCCTACTTGTTATATTACCTACTCAAGACCAAAGAGTCCTACAGAACCTAGTTCTAGATATTACACCTATACAAGTTCTTCGACACTACCACCAGTTTGATATACCATATTTAGAATTTAAAACACTTAAAAATGAGCATCCCTTAGATGGGATAATTTTTTATTCTATGCCTTCTCCAAATAATTAAAAAAAATTAAATATTCCAAAAATACATAAAACATTCAAAAATTGAAAAATATCAAAAAATATTCAACTTGTTCATAGTTATACTATTTACTAAAGATATTAAATTTTCTTCATTTTATTGAATGGAACATGATTCATTTCATATATCCACATTTGTTTCTCACATCATTTAATTAGTAGTTTTGGGGAATTTGATTCTTTGATCATGATACATGCATGATATATTATTTTATGATCACTTTCCATTATTAGGTTTGAGCTTGTATAATTACACATGTAGATATCCATTCTTATACCTTTTAAAGTGCACTTGATATGCTATGTAAATTTTTTAATAAATAAATATGTTTATGAACTAATATGCTATGTTCATGTTTATTTCCTATATTCTACAGTTTCATTTATGTACTTCTTTGAGTCTGTACCTTGATTACTATTGTATTGAATGTTTGATCATTTGAATATGCTTCATTGATTGTGTTCATCTTTCCTTTGTTTTCCTATTTGGACATTTAAATTTTTCATTATATATTTTATGGATATTTGATTATGTCATTATATGATTTTTTGACATTTGACTAATTAATGTTCCCTTGATTATGTGGCCGTTCGAACATGCCCCTTATATGGGGTCTCCTTAGACCATTTCCTTTTGATTTGATTTTATGTGCTCTTGTGTGTGTGCTTGATTGAATTGTGAGCTTGTATTATTACTCTTTAGATGTTTCCATTATTTATATCATGCATTGTATGACTTGAAGTGATCACATACTATGTATCTCAATGATAAATCTACTTAGACATGTTATTCCTATATGCTACATGATCCATACACAAATTATAAAGTTAAAGGGACATGTTATTCCTATATTCTACATGATCCATACATAACATATAAAGTTATGTTATCATTTCAAGGTAAGGTAACTACCATATTCTACTTCCCCTCACCACAAAATGAGGGGCATATTAGTGTGGGCATGTAAAAGAGGCATGACACCTACATTTTAATAGTTTTATATTCTAGTGGAGGCATGGATAAAATACATGACCTCCATACTTATTAAGTACTAAACATATCCATTTTATAATAGATGCATGTTATAGAAACATGTTCTCCACATTTACACACATTCTCAGATTTACCAAATTTAGTGGGATCATGTTATAGAGACATGTTCTCCATGTTTTCATTGGTTATTAGATTCTCTAAAATCAATGAGGACAAGTCATAGAAACATGTTCTTCATACTCTCACTAGTTTTGAATTCACCATATTTCATAGTTATATGATTCAGATGCATATTTGTGTAAACATTCTATTTATTTGTACTATTGTTATACCCAAATTTTAGCTTGAGACATATATGAGTTACATACACCATGGAAATAACACCTAAATTTAAAAATATAATCAATTTTATTTCTAATACTATTATGGACTATTAACATACCCAAGATGGATTTTTATGGATTGTTATCAAGCCAATCTACTACAGTGGTTTATTCACCTTTGGAAGGTTGATTTGATTAAAGCGCTTAATAGTACCAAATTTATAAGTTAGATTTGATTAAATCATATAACTCTATTAGAATTTTATATTGGATTTGATTAAATCATCCAACCTCATTAGATATATAGTGCAATTTGATTAAATTGATCACACTCACCAAATTATGTAAATATTTGGGTTGCATGATTGAGATGAAAATAACTCAATAGTTGTGTTGTAACTCAACTATATACCAATGTTTGGGAAATTATTCCTCAAATATCTATATATACATTCACTTGTATGTTCATATTTGTCCCAGTCTCTATTTCAATGCTTCATAATGAGGCATACTTTCAAATAAAATTGTCAAAAGGCAAGATTGTTGCATCAAAACATGTGTACTCCTGACCTTGCTCTTCTTACTTTCAAGAATTTAAAATTATTTATATTTCATATTTCATACACTAATTATATACTGTAACATGATCCTTGTTATAGGTCAATCACCATTAAATCACTTAAATTGGGTTCACATAAAGGTAAGGTGTGTTATACATACACAAGTATGCATTTCCTTTCTTTAAACTAGTAATTTCATTACAATATTAAAGGGGGGAAGGGAATGTAGATACTAAAATCTGATTCTACATATTACCTCAATATTGTAAACTTATAAAATACCTATCATGGTTGTACCTTTAAGTTCTAGACCTTCTCACTATCAAAACACTCACATTTACTATCTCTTTGTGCCTAATTACTTATACCTTAGTTATACCATTATTATTATGGTAACCCATGATTTATACACTATTAAAAAATATATAAACCTAATTATTATCTTTCACTACCAGTTTTAGACATGCACCTATTTTATAGTTCTCTATACACTTGTGTCTTAGGCAAATACATGCATTGATGTAAATGTACATTTTATTACAAAGTGTCTAGTGCCTTAAATTCATCTAATTTATAAAAGGAATGTATCCAAATGTTAATCCTAAGTGATTTAATGTAATATATTTATAAAATGGGTTTGTACATAAACAATATGAAACCCCATTCATTCCTCACCTAGAAATCATATATAACTCACAAGGAAATATACCAAGAAGTACTCAATCAAGTATTCAAGTGAGAAAACAACCCTTATATACAAATTTGCATTCCATTCATAGGATTAGTACTTATAGATGTATGAATAATTCAAACAATAACCCATGAGCCATATTTTCCAAAATACAAGCTAGGTCACTACATGTATTTATTTATCATAGATTGCACCCTTGTGCACACATAATCCAATACCTAGGGATAAATAAGTATGAGACCTATTCAAAATATGGGATATGCAGGAAATACCTATTAAAAAATGGGTCTTTAGGGTAAGCTTCACACCATGAGCCCAATAACATATTTTTCCCACAGTTACTCAAAAGGTGAAGAGCTAAGGTTTGATCATTTAAAAAAATGAAAACCTATGAACATGATCTAAATAAATTACATAAAAAATATAGAAGGATCTAGTTGGTTGAATCATTATATATTTAGCATTATGTATATGACACCTATGGTAGAGTTAGACACCTATGCCAATGCAACTGTGCAAATATGATGCAAGCATCTAAGGCCAAAAAAATGGCTTTCCCTAAATTTGAGGACTATTTAAAGATCATATTCTAGTCCACTTCCAACATGTTCTTACCCATACCTAAATTTGTATATTAAACCACCTAAGCATCATTTCTTCCAACTTATTTCAATATATATCAATAACTATATACTTTATTATTGTTAACAATCTTAGTTTTATAAATTTAAAATACCACTTATTTTAGTTTTGTATCAATTGGTCTGCTCCTTAGATTAGTTTACCACCCTTGTGTAAAATATAATAGAATAATCTTAACCTTAGATACCTCATCATATATAAACTTAGGGTCAGGCAATGGAAAATTCATAATAAGGATAGAAAAATGAAGAGGTGGAGAGCATGGCATGCAGAAGGACATATAAGGAAGTCTCTCAAAAATGGAGAACCAAGTTAGTATGGGGTGATGTTGAACCCATGGTTTGAATAATATACAATCAATTTGAAGAGAACATGTGTTACATATGAAGATAGAAACCTATACTAGTAGCAAAAGGGATTAGGGAATGGCACTTGTAGTCCTAACCATTCTAGGTGTACATACCTAACATAGACATTGAGATAGCATGACACAAGCCAAAAAACTCTATTCCTTTTATGCAAATAATAAAATAATAGGGTTTAAATACATATAGACCATGTGTATCTAGTTAAAATAGTGGATATCATGAAGGATAAAGGGTGGTGATAGAATTTCCAAATAGTTGACCTCTTGTAGAGTGAATAAACAATACTTATATTTCAATGATAACCATTCTTATATTCAAAAGAATACAAGAATAAATGCAAGAATTTCCTTTAGTATATTTATTAACAATAGCTTTAGGAAAGGTACATATATGTGTAAGATATGCATGACCCAACATCCTCGTATATGTGGGATTATCTTTGACATTGACCTAATAACACCTTAGTAAGCTAAATAACATGTGTAGGAAAAAATATTAAATGGAATAAAAACCTACACTAAAAACTAGAAGTTATGACTGATGGCTTGATTCGAACATATAATTATAAAGTAATAAAATATTATAGGGTAGATGAAATAGAGTATAGATATACATTATTTATCATGTGCATGGAAAGCATTAAAATTTGATGATTTACCAAGTAGTAGACAAAGATGTGTATAATAGGCAGGCACCTAATAAGGGAAAAGAGGGCAATCTAAAAATGGATAATGCAGGGCTACTAGAATACTGATATAGTTTTGAATGAAAGAGTGAGTTATAGGAATAATAAAATAACTTTCTTATAATAGTGTTAACTACCTTCAAGCACCTTATAACATTTTCATCATGTTCTCTTCAGTAATAAACAAGAACATTATGCTTATTGATGTCTATTTTATAAATATAGATTAATATTACCTCTTGATGATGTGTTATTTGAAGATACAAGTAATTGGGTATATTTGTTTTCATAGGTTGTATTATCCATGATTATGCTTGGATAATTTCATATGTAATGTTTGTTAACTTAGTTACTAGCTGCCATGCATTGATAAGATAGTCTAGACAAGTTTCTTAATAACCTCATATGTGTGAAGAACACACATGATAAGGAGAATGGACCATTTCTAAATAACCTCCACCCTTATTTGTTTACCTCTTTTTACCTTGGGTGAGTGCAGAAGTAAACTTACATGATGTGTCAGTACATAAATTAGAATGGTTAAGTGTTGGAACATGCTAAAAGAATAATGTGGGGGTGATACATATACTATCCATCATTTAACCAATCATATTTTAACTAATATAACATACAATATCATTAAAATTGTATAATCCAATCATTCCTTTCCATCTAAAAACATGATATTATAATAATAATGAAAAAAAAACCCAATTTGTTTTGTTATTCAAATGAAATATCTTATGTTTATTTTATGTTAATCAGAAATCAACTTGTCCATATATTTTCCCATGAAAAAACTTCCAATGAAAAAACATTTATTAATGAAAGTACAACATTATAGACCTATATATAATTTTTATGAGGAAAAATATATTTAAAAAAATTGGTATAGATGTTAGAACAAAATTATCACAAAAAAAAATTCTAGCAGATATATTGATTCCATCTTAATTCACTTTAAAATGGATGCATTCCAAATATATTGTCTATGTGCATATAAAAATTATGACATGATAATATTTTAAGCACATAACATGTTTTCACATAAAACCTAAGATAAAATGTAGACCATTCACACAACTATGTTTATAGTAAGCCAATGATTTCATGTCATCAAACTAGAAAGTAGTATAAATTCATGAATTTAAAACTATTATAAAAAGGATAAATATTAACCTATCATAATTAAAAAATGGATATGATAATAATGAAATCACAACCCTGAATACCTATGTAGAAGTATATAATAAAAAACATGTTAATCAAAAAATAAATTACTTTATTGTTGATCTATCAAAAGAAAACAACATTTCAAACCCATAACCTATCTTCAAAAATATTTGTTTATAGTAAGCCAATGACTCCATGTCTTCAAATAAAACAATACTATAAAACAAATTCAAAACAAGGTAACATAATCTTGCAAAGGAATAATAAAATTTGACTTTTTCAGGAAAAAATCGCAACCCTACAAACCTATACAAAACATTTATGAAAAAATAAATGTATTTATTTAAAAAAATAGGCATTATTGTAATAAAAAAATATAGAAAATAAATATGCTCACCACATTCATGTAAATACATTGATTTTAACTTACCTTACCTCACAATGATTGCATGCAAATTTTTTTTCTATGCATATCGAGCTATCAAAATGACATAATAATTAAAAATCATAATCTATTTTTTCACAAATTCTAAGAATATTTATAAACATTTGTATGGATCTATTTATAGGAATCTATAATGGGTCCAAGACATCAAAAAACATACTAATATTATAAAAAATAGAAAAATAAATAAATAAGTCATGTTTAATTATTTTGGTTATTAAAATTACATATCTTACCTAGTCGAGATAAAATAGGGCTTTAGACAGAACAAAATTGTGACCCTATAAACATGTAAAATTTTCATGACATGCAGAAATATATTGAATAATAAAATATATCAAAATAACACAATATTTCAAAATGATAGCCTTTTTTTACACAAATACTAAAAAAAGTTATAAACCGCTAATATTCTAGTACTTCCATGTTTTCAAAAAACATAACCCTTCAAAAAATTAAATTAAGTACTATAAAATAAAGATGAGGCAAACATATTTTTTAATTCATACCATATATCTTACATGCTAATGACAAAATAGGGCATTAACAATAATGAAATTTTAACCTTGCAGACTTGTATATAATCTTATGACACAAAGAAAAGTATTTATTTTTAAAAAATTACATCACTATTAGAAACAAAATTGAGATTAACAAAATATGCTTGATATATTCATATAATGACATTGGTTCAAACTTGGCCCACCACATAATGACTACATTCCCAAGAACCATAAACTATTCAAATCTTAATAAGATTTTTTAAAAATTTATTTAGAAGACAAATCTTACCTAGATTTGATACTAACCCCAAACACCTTATACTCACAAAACATGAATTTGACAAGAACAAAATCACAACCCTATAAACTTGTAAAAAAATATGATGTGAAGAAAGCTATTAATTTAAAAATATTATCATCAATATAAACAAAAACCTTAAATAAAAGAATATTCTTGTTCAATTCACAAAGTGTAATCACCTAAAAGTGGTACTTAGATGCTTAGAGCGTTGCTTGAGTTATCTTATCCATAGCTTATATCTACACCTATCCATGAGTCTTTGCTACACATTTTCAGTCATTATGCAAACCAAAAATACTTATAGTTAGCCAAAACACAGTCCCAAGGCATCTTTATCAAATCCCAACCCAGTTTGCCTAGTGCCACATTTGGGACACTAGAACCATATGGAACTAGTGTCCCCAACTAGGAACTACTATAATTTCCCCCAACTCTCTCAAATTTTTATTTTTTCTAATGTGTTCCCTTCCTAAGGTTGGCCTAAGAACATTTTATTATCCACACAAGCTAAATATATTTATAAATATAAGTATATTTTACATTTATTTAATGGATATAAAATAGATGCAAAAGCATATTCAAACAAAAGACAAATTGATAAAAATTAAGTTATTTGATCCCTATTCTACCCTACTTCTACATACTCCCATCTAGACTATCCCTAAACCCATATTTAAAATCTCAACCACATTCAAGGCATCCAAGGCCAATCTCATTTTATCAATCACATGAATTTTGCATCAAATATTAGGTGGGAGAACTACATCAAGCTTAATCCTTCTCTAGAATATTGGTATATAAGCAACTCTCTTCACAGTGAGGTGTTGAGGATATCCAACCTGTCCTACTAATGAATACACAATTATTTCTCATCCATAATTATAAGGAGGAGTAGGGTTTATACTCTTAATCAAGTTTTCCAAGCATAACACAGAGTTTCATATTTCATGTGCATATGAACAAGACCTAAAAACACAAGCGCAAGTTCTCCCAAAAAATAAGAACAATCTTATAAAGAGGATACTAGCACTACTTTAAGGACACTAAAATATTTTGGCACTATTGTCTAGTGAGTAAACACACCCTAGTTACCTATTAGTGGTACTTTGAACTGTCTAGAACTTAGTTTTTAAAACCTAGATCATCTACAATAATCAATTTTAAGATAAGTTTCTATTTAAGCCTATTTATTACTATTTTTAGAAATATAAAAGAAGTCAAAATCCATAATAAATTATTACTTAAATATTTCATATTATTTGACTAATTTAGACATCTCAACCCTTTAATCTAAACATAGGATTTACATTATTAAAAACTAAAAGGTTAAATCATTTGGTGAACATGTATTACTTCGAATATTGCTTTAGATCCTAGCTTTGACCAATCCAATTTTTTTTTTATGGATGCATAATTCTAATCTTCTTATTTATTTAGATAACCTAGTTAAACAAAATCAATTTTCATATTAGGGTTTCAATTTATTTGACATATAATTTAAATTATTACAAAGAAACCCTAGATTTAAAAAACCCTAACCCTATATTTTCTTAAGGTTTGTATCCTTTTCTATCCTATTTTCATTAGCTGCTATTAATTTTTAAGAAATCATAAATTCTATTTTAGTATCTATATTTCATTTTTTTTACTATATGCCATCTAAAAAATCTATCTCTTTCATTAACAAGAAGTGTAAGACTAGGTGGTAATCCTATAGAGCATATTTAGCTTTCTATTATCCAATTCTATAACAAGGACAAGGAATGCATTACAACTCCAATTAGGAATCCTTCACACCCTGATTATGTGGAATTTAAAGACAATGCATCTAAAGATGATCAATATAGATGTTGGACATATTTGGCCCACATATCAAACTTGTGCCCAGTTGCTAATGGTCTTGATGCAGAGAAAGAGGCAGAGCTCCTAATTGAACAAATCATCAAAATGGTTTGAACTAGCTCTAAATGGAATGAGTAGAATGGAGAGATCATGGAGCTCACAGTATTTTAAAACACTTTAACTTCACTTAAAGTGTAATTTGTTAATTTCTAGAGACTGGTATAGATCTATAGAGACCGTATAGAATGTTCAAGATAAGCATGGAAGTGTGCAGAACTCATCTAGTTCACTCATTCCATCCAAAGCTTATCTATACATTTGGTTCTAGTGGCATAAAATTTGAGTATGCATTTTTCAAGGCACTAGACCTTGCACATGTGATAGTCTCAAGAAGAAACATCATATAGGTCTGTTCATTTTGGAGGCTAGTTCTTATGCACCAAGTTTCAGATCCTCTAACAAAGCATAAAAAATATATGCATGTTCAAAGCTGGATATTAATGAATAATTGATAAGTTTTCATACATAGCCATTTTTAGACTAGACCATCATCAAGATGTCATACAAGATCACATGGAGTAGTCAACTTCAACATTTTATAAAAGGGCATAGAAAGCTCAAGTGGTCAGTGAATCAAAAGAATTTGTTCATTTCATTGTTAAGTTCATTCCCTACAAGTTTCATGTCCCCATGATCTTTGTTCCTAAAGATATAAAATTGAAACATTAGTCAAGAAATTGAAAATTCCCATGCAAATATCATTTATAAGACCCACAAAGTGATTATTTGGATCCAAATCCTTAGAAAGAACATGAGAAGGAATGCACGGATGATAAGTGTCAAGAACATGGGAGATTAGATCAAGTAAAATGGTTAGTGAGTCCTAGTAACCAATAAGAAACCAAGCTCGTGGTAGTGGGTCCCAAAGATCCTTAGTTTGCATTTAATCATATCTCAAAATCCAATGGAGCAAAATTGAGTCAAAAGGGTCAATGATCTAGATCATTTACCTGTATCCAATAACAAAGGCATGAGCCAAGATGTTTCAACAAAAATCAATAAATAATAGTAGACATGACTTGATAAGCAAAATAAAGAACCAAAACTCAATCCCAGCCCAAGTTGGCCAAAAGGTAAAGGAAAGGAGCTCTATAAAGAATTAGATGGGACCAAGCATCGAATAGAGTAATTTATATATAAATATATAAGAAAACAAATATCCTTAGATTGGTTTTCATCTATATTTAGTTATATCCAAGATCCAAGGTATAGAGCAAATATGTGACCAATGAAAAGATTATCTCAAGTCATCTCCATGATAAAGCGATATACAATATAGACATGACATGTCCCTGACAGTTTGAAGATATGGGGATCTTGTCCTCACAATGAGATCTAGTGGAAGATCAAAATCAAAAGAAATTGAGGATTTATAAAATTAGTTGGAGCATTTATTTCTAGTAGGAATGTGACATGCCACTTTTGGCAAACTCTTGTCTTCTAGTGTATCTTTCCCAATCAATGAAATGATTCAGGGGCTATTTGGGAAAATCATGAATATATCACTCATAATTATTTTTTTATTAGACAAAAATCATGGTGGAACATCTCTTGAAAGCTACAAACTCATTGGTTATTGAAATAATGTGATTATCCCTTATCTATCTCTTTTTACTATATATAGAGGCTTTTGAGTAAAAGTAATATCTTCTCTATATTTTCTCCATTCCTTCTCTTGGTCATCACCAAACTCTACCAATATGGAACTTGTAACCTCTTGAAATGAATATAAGGCTATGTTTTTAAATTCCATTATTTTGGTATAGTGTGTACATGTTAAATTTATGCATGTGGTAGAAGTTTCTCCATCATCAAATTATGATCTCACCTAGTTACTAGTTCATTTGGTTATGCATGTCATGCTTAGTGTTCTACATCTCTTGATCAAAGCCCACATATAGATAATGTGACTGGTTAGTGTCTTAATTTAGACCTTTCCTTCATTTCCCTCAGCCTAGATCATTTAGTGAACCTCTTTGTAAAACACACATGTATGATATATATTTGAGATCTCAAAGCTGGTCTTTTACTTCTTTCATTAGTGTTTCAAGAGTGAAGCAAGGTGGATTAACCTGTAATTTTGGTGCATCACCTAGTTAACTTTCTTAGGAGCCCCCATCTCTTTTTAACCCTTTTCCCTATGAAGAATTAGTCTTAGTTTTAGTTTTATGTGAGCATCAAAGAGGAAGCCAGCCTACTCCAGATGTTCATCCCCACTATAGGTGACCCACAGCCTAGGGTTTTTCCCATGTATGACTAGAGTTTGGGTGAGGAGGTTTGAATAATTTCCTCACTCAACCTAGGGTAAAATTATAGTCATTAATACTTTTTGGCATGTTTGGTGGGACTAAGGTACTAATTATTGGAATGATTTTTGGTGTTATCCTTCTGTATATCAGCTTTTGGAATCATTCTAGTAAACATCAGTGATGAATCTAAGCATCTATTCACTGGTTAAGTAGTCCAAGTACCTAATCATCACTATTTATTATGTATAATCAATCATATTTTTATCAAAATTGTTATTCTAAGCTTTAACATACTTCATATCAAGCTAGTAATGTTTTTGGCTTCACCCTAAATGGTTCTCAAGATCCTTATGATTGGTCTTCCCAAGCTCAAAATGTCCATAGTTTTTCTCTAAATTAACCCATTTCGAGTTGGGGGAAATGCTCTCAGGTTATGAAAGGTACATGATAGACCTTAATGCATAGAAGGGATGCGGTCAAAATATCCCTTATCATGTTTTACTAAAATAATAAGTGCTTTACAAAAAATAAAATAGAAATGGGCACCCATTGAAAGTGCAAATTAGAATAGCCTCTCAAGTGATATGTTGAATGTAAGTGGTTCCATTTAGAGCATTGAAGATAATCTAGAAGGCCTTGAGGGATAATATGTCTAATTTCATCAACTCATGTGTCTTCGTATACACCACCTCTACCTTCTTATATATTACCCATTCCTTCCCAAGAGACCAATCCAAGTGACCCTTTGAGTATGCCAATATCTTCATGTGTTCCTCAGACCTTTCCTCCTTGGGGATCTATATAATATAACTATCAAAGAAAAAAGGAGATTATTATAGGATAACCTACCATTGAGATCCAAGACTCCATCCTCCCTTAAGAATCCTTTGTGGATTCCTTCAAGGTTCTAAGCTGAAATCAAATGGTGAAGTCATGGGGTAGGCAAAATGAGACAAATCTAGATTTGAAAGCCCAAGATAAAGTAAGATATAAACCCATACAAACCTCTCTCATTCCTCATCAAGAGTCTTCTTATGTTACTTATCTTCACAAGTCTATTGACCAACTTAAAGAGAAGATTTTTAGAGAAAATATAAATAGACAGATCAAAGAGTTGGAACTGAAGATGAAAAGAGAATAAATGAGTCAGAATCTAGAAAAGCTAGTTGCCTATTACATTTTCCCTCATGGAAGTTTATTTATAAATGCTTTCAAAAATATGAGGTTAGAATGGAAATAATCCAACAAATATTCTTAAAGGAGGAATTAGTTGTGCAAGAAATGAATCAAGCAAACATAGACTAGCTCAATGATATTGGTGTACAAGAGTTTAGAGATTCTCTCTCCTTTCCTCAAGATATACCAAAGAATTCCTTCAAAGTTTCAAAATGAAAAGGTACTTCATAATATATTAACAAGGAGAACTCCTTTTCCCTCCCACCATATCCCTCTTGAATAAAGACCCTATTATACAGAAGATGAAAGAGAAGATTGTTGTCATAGGTGAATCTAAAGAAGAGTAAGAATCAGGTTTGGACCAACTTTCTTGGCTTGGATTTGACACTAATGATCTGAATCTTAATTAAGGTAGTCCTCAAGATGAAATTTTGAGTGAGTTTTATGAGGAAGACATCTTAAGTTCTCAATAAATGTAGCTTGAAGGACCATCACTTTGTGTAAGGAAAGAGAACCCTAAAGGTGCATAGAGTTTTCCACATAAGCATGCACTTCAGGAAGAAGGTCCTAATAAAATTGAGATCAAGCATATTCCAACAAATGAAAAGGGGTGTAAGGACTTGTTTGGGATTTTTGGAGCATGTTATATTCCTCTCCAAGGGATATATGGTCTGACTACATCTGAGAAACATGATGATGAAGTAACAAAATACAAGAGCGAGGTAAAGTCTAATTACTCAATGTTTTAATTGACAAAATAATGTCCCATCAGGAACCTAGCTTGATTGGAAGATGTCAAGGAAGACCCACCATAGGTTGTGCTAAATTCAAAGCATAAATTTGAGCTTCAAAAAGAGTGAGATTAGTTCACCCATTCACTCCATGGGGCTTGTAGGCCCAAGCAATCAGATTGGAAGGGTGAGTTCATTTTTGTTCTCATCCTTGGAGAATCTTACCATCAATTTGTTAAATATCCAATACTTCTCCATATTTGCTCATCAGCACTCAAACATGAAAAGCATAATGTGTTCATGAGAAAGGGTAGCTATTTTGTAAAACTAGTTAATGGTTTTGTATAGTTTTATCTATTTGGTTAGTTTAGGATAGGTTAGATTTCATGATTTTATCCAAGTGCCTTCATGCACATTTGTTTGGTAGATTAGTTTATTTTTATTTCTTGTAAGTGCATGCATGCACTTATCTTGGTTTATTTTTGTTCCTTTTCTTCTTCTTTTTCAAGGAAGGTTAGAGTAAGACTAACACCATGGTCAATGTGTTGGACACAAATAAGGACTCCATGCCCAATGGATAAGATAAGGCAAAATCAATTAGGTTCTCAAGCATAGTAGACATGCTTCCCTATGAGTCACCAAAGATGTTGGCCATATTTGGCCCATATACCAAGCTTGTGCCTAGTTGTTAATGGTTCTGATGTAGAGAAAGAGGCATAGTTCTTGATTGAGAAAATGATTAAAATGGTTTGAAATATATTTGGATGGAATGAATGGAATGGAGAGATCATGAAGTTCATAATATTTTGAAACACTTTAAGTTTACTTAAAGTGCAATTCATCAATTTATAAAGACCGATCAAGAGTTTTAGAGACCCTATAAAATGTTTAAGATAAGAATAAAAGCATGTTGAATTAATCTAGTCCACTCATTCCATCTAAAGCTTGTGCAGACATTTGGTTCTAGTGGTATAAGTGATAAGTAATCATTTTTAATGGCTCTAAACTTTGAAAGTATGGAAATCTCAAGAAGAAACATCATATAGCTCTGTTCATTTTGGAGTTTAGTTTATATGTGCCAAGTTTTAGATCCTTTAAAAACTTTCAAAAAAATATATGCATGTTCAAAGTTGGCTCCTAATGCAAAATTTCTTTGTTTCCATACTTAACCATTTTTAGACTAGACCATCGTCAAGACATCATGCAAGATCACATTGACTAGTCAACTTCAACATTTTATAGAATTATGTAGAAAATTTAAGTGGCCAATAGATCAAAATATTTTTTCCTTTCAGTGCTAATTCCATTCCCTACAAGTTTAGTGTACCCATTATCTCTATGCTTCAATATATAAAATTATAAATTTGGTTAATAAATGGCAGATGCCCACACGAATGTCATTTTTAAGACCCATGAAGTGCATATTCAGATCCAAAATCCTTGGTGAGAACTTGAGAAGGAACACATAGCTCAAAAATGTCAAGCACATAGGAGCTTACATCAAGTCAAATGGTCAACAAATCTCATGAACCAATAATAAACAAGCTTGGGGTAGTGGGTCCTAAAGATCCATGGTCGACGTTTAGTTAGATCTCAAAATCTAATAGAGAAAAATTGAGTCAAAGGGGTCAATAATCCAGATCAATTACATGTAGCTAATAGCAAAGGGTCAAGCTGGGATGTTTCGATGGAAGTCAATAAAGTAGAATAGATCTGACTCGATGGGCAAAATAAGGAACCCAAACTCAAGCCTGGATCAAGTTGGCCAAAAATTAAAGGAAAGGAGCTCTATATGGGCTCATATGGGACCAAACATCAAACATAGTACTAACTATATATATATATATATATATATATATATATATATATATATATATATATATATATATATATATATATATATATAGGAAAACCAATATCATTAGATTGGTTTTTATCTATAGTTAATTCAATCTAAGATTCAAGACATGGAGCAGATATGTGACTAATAAAAGGACCATCCCAAGTCATGTCCATGACAAACCACCATTGAAATAAGACATGACATGTCAATAGTAGTCTAAATATATGGGGATCTTTTCCTCATAATGAGATCTACTATAAGATCAAAAGTAAAATAACTTGGGGATTTAGAAAAGCAATTAGAGAATTCATTTCTAGTAGGATCATGACTTGCCACTTTTGACAAACTCTTATCTTCTAGTGCATCTTACCTAATTAGTGTAAAATTTCAAGGATTATCTAGGCAAATCATGAATACCTCACTCATAATGACTTGTTCTGATTAGACTGAGAACATGAGTAGAATATCTCATGAAATCTAATACCTCCTTGGTTATCAAAATAATGTGCTTCTCTCTCTCTCTCTCTCTCTCCTCTCTCTCTCTCTCTCTCTCTCTCTCTCTCTCTCTCTCTCTCTCTCTCTCTCTCTCTCTCTCTCTCTCTCTCTCTCTCTCTCTCTCTCTCTCTCTCTCTCTCTCTCTCTCTCTCTCTCTCTCTCTCTCTCCTCTCTCTCTCTCTCTACTATATATAAAGGCTTTTGAGCTGAAAATAATATCTTGTCTATATTTTATCAGCTCCCTCTCTTGGGCATGACCAAAATCTACCAATATGGAATTTATAACCTCTTGAAATGAATAGAACGCTATGGTTTTATATTTCATTATTCTAGTATAGTGTGTACATGTCATATTTACATATGTGGTAGAAGTTTCTCCCTTGTCAAATTATACTCTCACCTATTTACTAGTTCATTTGGTTATGCATGTCATGTTTAGTGTTCTACATCTCTTGATCGAAGGCCACATTTGGATACTATGATTGGTTAATGTTTTACTTTAGACCTCTCCTTAATTTTCCTCAACCTAGATCATTTGGTGAACCTCTTCATGAGACACACATGTATGATAGATATTTGAGATCCTAGACCTGTTATTTTACTTATTTCATTAGTGTTCTAAGATCAATGTAGGGTGGATCAACTTGTAATTTTGGTGCATCACCTAGTTAACTTTATTAGGATCCCCCATATCTTTTTAACCCTTTTCCCAGTGAAGTATTAGGCTTAGTTTTAGTTTCAAGTGAGCATCAAAGAGGATTCCGACCTAATTTAGAGGTTTATCCCCACTATAAGTGACCCACAACCTGGGGTCATTCCCATGTTTGATCAAAGTTTGGGTGAGGAGACCTAAATAATCTCCTTGCTCCGCCTAGGGTGTAATACTAGTCATTAACAATAACTAGGAGAAAGATGAGGTACACATTAAGAATCAAGACACTCCCTCAACTTAACAATAAAACCATAATTATGAACAAAGATGAGGTATTATAAGGATTTAGAGATATAATTAAGGAACAACCCCTTGATCTTGGACAAATTCTATAAGACATATTAGAAATCAAGAATAAGACAAACAATAGTCAATCTTCAACTCCCCCAGTTAATAATTTTTGACACCACTAGTGGGGCTAACTCAACCAACTCAGATAGCACAACCTAATATTGTTATTTAGCCATCAGTGACATATATATAAATTATGGCGATTTCATCCACTCCATATGTACAATCCCTTATGCATGAGATTCATACTTTGTAGTTTAAGGTGTTACATTTCAAAAAATGAGCAACTAGGCCATTGCATGCCTTGGATTCAAATATTATCTTGCACAAAACATTGCCACATCACATAATAGAAAATCCTTTACCATCCAATTTTGTTGCACCCAAGATCACATTATATGCTGGCAAGGGTGATGCCGAACATCACCTCAAATATTTTCACATAGCATGCTTGGCATATGTGTCCATCGACTAGCTTATTACAAAGTTATTTCCACATAGTCTTAAGGATTATGCCTAAATTGGTTTTATTATTTTCCAAATAAATCTATCATAAAATTCAATCCTTTAGTAGACATGTTGTTAGCATACTTCTCTATCAACATCAGTGATAAGATATCATATACACAAATGGCATAATTAAAGTAAAAATCAAATGAGCCTACCATTGATTATGTCTTACTATATAAGACAATATTAGCCAAATTGACTATCCCCATGGTAGGCAGAGAGATTCAAGATCTATTTAAATAAATTTTAATACCAAAACTTCATGAATATATCTTGTTCAAGAAGTTTCCTACATTTACCAATTTGTGCCACATAGTTTAGGAAAGAGAGTTTAAGCTCTTCTCAATGGGAAAACACAAATACACAAATGGATCATAATCATCTCTTAAGAGATCAAACAAACCTCCATATAAGGTAAGGTCCACATAAAACAAAAGTGATAAAAGTCCATAGTCAACACAACTTCTAATCCATCTCCTAGATTGGTTTTAGTTGTTCTTCAACACAAAGTCTTCACTAATCTTCTAGAGTCAGAAGCATGGATTCTATAATAACTATTGGAATGTAGTGTCATATCTCCCCCTCCCATTAAATATGTTGATATGACATCACCTCTTCCAAAAAATTATAATTCAAATGCATTCTACAAGTATCATAGGGCATCAAGACACATGATAAACAAATTCATTAGCTTAAAGCACAACATACAAGATCTCATTGAGGCTAACATTATTGATGTGGGAACACCCATAGAGGAAACCAAACAACAACAAATAAAGGATAGGGCACTAAATATATTTTTAGATCTTTTCCCAAACCATACATTGAATAAGGCATGGGTACATCAGGTGTTCACTATACATATAAGGTACATCCACCACCATATTCCTATAACATAGTTACAAAGGAGGCATATTCAACAAATAACATTATTATCATGTATCACACTAAAGTGCCACCTAGACCACTTATCACATTCTTAGATTGGGAGATTATGGATGATGAGACAAATTTACATGCACTCTTTATATGAGCATACATAAACCACCATCCTATTCACATTGTTATAGTTATCAATGGATCAAGCATAAGCATGGGCACTATGACACTATTACAAAACATGGGTTACACAAAGAAAGATTTATTACCCATATATACAACATTAGTGGTTTTAGTGACCATGTTTAAAGCTCCATTGGGGAGATTGTACTTCTATTATAAGTTGGACCAGCACACATAACAACTTAGTTCCTATTAGTACCTAGTGTAGGTGTATTTGATATATTATTGGGTAGGCTATGGTTACAGTAGCTTTGATCCATCCCATCTATATTACACCAACATTTTAAGTATATGCATACTAATCAGGTGGTTAAGGTTGAGGATGTCCCATATAAGTATCCTCTACCCATCCCACAGGTAGTTATAACATAGTTTCTAGTTATAGTTCCATCATAGACACTAGTTACCATTCTATCACCATTACCAAATATTACATGTTTATCAATAACAATAGAGAGCATGACTCTTATGCATAAATTATAGTGTTTGATAGAGTCATTAGTGCAGGCTATGTCTACTCCTATAGTATCTATATGTATTCATACTCTCCAACAGAGGCCATTACTAGAGAGACCCTTGCCTCAGAGATAAATCACATATTATAGAGGACTTTCATCTTATTAGTTTGTGCTGAAATTAGTTTTATTCAGTTCTAGGTTTTCTCAACATAAGGCACTTACATCACCTACAACTTCTTCTTATACTAGATGGGTTCCTAAGAGACTTACAATTTATAGGGCATCACAGTCAGTGCCACAACATCATTTCATCATTATATAGGAAACTCCAAACTCAAATTATACATCACAATAGATCATGGGCTCATAGTTTCCCTATCACACTACATACACGATCATTGTTCCCCTATTTGACATAGATCACAGTGATAGTGAGTCTCCCATGAAACTCATTGGTTGCTATAGCTCCTACTCTTATACATACTTTATTTTCTCTCTCACTCCTTATACATAGTTTATTTTTATTTTATTGTACATAGCTTATATCTAGAAAACACAAAATCAATATAGTATGTCAAAAAACATAAAATTTATAGATTGTATGCATTTTTCTATTTGCATTTATATTACTTGTCAAAAATTGTGTATTTTTAGCAATCCTAGTATATTCAATTTTATCATACACATATGCCTCACTTGTTCTTGTTGAGTGCTTATAGATTACATACATGATTCCAGTCCACTACATTGATCCAAACATGCCATCATCTACCCACTAGGATCACAAACACTGATCCAGGTTTATTTATTCAATACATCCACCCACTCGAGGGCATCTCATACACATTTTCTACTGTTAGGTTATATCCTTACATTATATGCATTCCATTTTATGCATTGATATATCCTGGTGTTGATCATTTCTACTCATTGCTCATATTTGTTTTGAACTATTACTAGTTAGACTCAATATATATGCATCCTAACATCTACATAGATTTATTCTACATAGTTATACATGCTTTTATTTCTAGTTTTTCTATATTAGACTTGATTGTGTTTCCTATGCTTCCTCTATCTTCAATGTCATTTGAATATTCCATTCATCTTTAGATTTATGCCATTTATTTGTTTGTATGCTTTGGACATATGCCCTTGTCCCTTGTGTGTGCTTTCCTACTTATATATGTGGACATTTAAACATGTCCTTCTATGTAGTTCTAAGATAAATTTATTATTGCTTGTGTATGTGGAGATTTGGGCATGTCTTTGTATGTCTTCAAATTTAGTGAATGTGTCCATGTCCCTTGTATTTTGGCCCCTTGGTCTACCTTGACATGCCTCATATGCTTTTATGTATGCTTCTTTGTATGCTTCCTCACCATGACACTTGTATTTGCTTCTTACACACACACACAAACACACACACACACACACACACACATAGAGTTTTGATGCCTTGAGGGTTCTTATGCATCTAACCATCCTACTTGGGATTCTTGATGGACAACATTCCCCATACCCTGAAGTAGTTACTTAGATTTGTTTTTATACGCATTGATTACATTTATCCTAACACCCTTATGAAATGACAGATTACAACATATATCTTACATTACCTACTTATTCTTATTCTTAAAATCATTTATATTTTGATGTTATGTTTGTATATTGTATTAGAATATCATGCACATACTTAGGCTAACATATTTTGTAGAGATAATTCTCTTGAGGGTAGTTCTTACATAGGTTTCACAACCACCCTCAAAATAGGGGACATTCACAAAGGTATGTCACAAAGATCAAGTTCTTACTTTGCTATAAATAGATAAATTTTAGCACACGAGTTTAGTTTCAAAAATTAGACATAGGATAAACATAAAAAAGGCCATAGGCTCAAAAAATAGTTTAGATCACCTAGATTTTAGACTAGGTAGACATTAGCACCTAGATTGGGACACTAGCACCATATGGCACTATTATGCACTACAAGTTCCTAATTTTTAGTAACCTCAGCTTCAGGATAACCCAAATTATTTAGACTTTTACACTAGGTACAGTAGAAATTTACACAAATACAATCATAGGTTTGACAATTAAATTCAAATTTTATTTAGATATACTCATTTCAGCTCATATTCATATTAGTTGTTTAGATTTAGGGGAATCATCTGCTACATGATTACTTCCACATTCAATTTAGTTACACAAATTTAGCTATTATACACTCAATTCAGATTTAGTATAATCAAAGACTAGATTGGGGGCAAATGTATAACACAAAGTTTCCATAAACTCAGCTACATATAGGTTGATCAGATGGAATGACAAACTCCATATCATTCTCTATTATATATAAAATTTCTATCACATTCTAGGTTGTCACCAGATTCATGCATTACTCCATATTTAATGGTTGGCATTCCTAAGTGACCTAGAGATGCCAAATATACCTGAGTGGTCATGGAAATAACATACACAATTATATTTACTTAGATACTTTTATCACTTTTCATAGTTCAATATATATGCATCTAATTTGTATGAGTGTGCAATGATGGAGTTATGGCCTACTTGAGTTCTTGATCCACCCACGTGAGATGGTTAGACACACTTATAGTCTTATCCAAGCTATTTACAGATCATGATGCACCAAGCAAAGGTGAGAAATGATGGAGTCAAAATTGAATTGAGTTCTTGAGCCACATATATGAGGATTGAGTAAGCCATCAAGTCAGTTTTTTGACCATATGATCACTATGTACACTCACATACACAAGTTGTCACTAGGTTCATGCATTGGTTCATGTACCCAATAAGGTGTATTTGTTCCATTCCTCTCTCTTTACTCAACTTTACTTAATTACTTTGTTTCAACATAATATTTTACTTTTGACCATATCTTATGTAAGGGCTGATTTTTATATGTTTCATTATAGGTCATTGGTTTGGATCATTTCTCACATACAATGACCCATATTTACATATTCAAACTTAGCTACACAAGCTTAAATTCCAAAGTAAGTCTAGGTAAGCTTCTTTTTCCTTTATACTAGTCATTTCATTTTTTTGAATTTATAGCATAAATGGGGGTGGAGGGAAAGGGGGGCAAATGTAATCACCTAAAAGTGGTATTTGAATGCTAAGAGTATCTCTTGAGTTAATATATCCCTAGCTTAGCTCTAAACCTATCCTAGAACCTTGTCTACACTTTTTCAATCATTTTACAAACCATAAATAGTTATAGTTAATTGAAACTAGTCCTAGGATAGCTTTCTCATATCCTAACCCAATTTTCTTAGTAGTTTATGAGGTGGATACTAGTGCCATATTTTGGAAACTACAGCTATATATGGCACTAATGTCCCCAACTAGGTTTTACTGTCCATTATCCTAACTCTCCTTAACAAGTACTTTTTCAAACATGTGTCCCTCCTAAAGTCAACTTAAGCATATTTTCTTATCCGCACAAGCTACAATTTTTTATAAATACAAGTTTATTTAACTTTTATTGATTGGATGGAAAATATATGTAAAACCTATTCAAATAAAAGAAAAGTTAAGAAAAATTAAGGTATTTGATCCCTATTCTACCCTACTTATGCATACTACCATCTACAATAGCCCTAAACCCATTTTTCAAAGATTTTAAAGCTCAAGCACATTCAAGGCATCCATGTCCACTCTCATTCTATCATTCACTTATACTTACATCAAACACTAGGTTAGAGAACTACATCAGGGTTGATCCCTCTTTAGAGTATTGGAATGGAGGCAACTCTCTTTGCATTAGGGTTTTTAGGATCTCCAATCTCTCCTACTAATTAATACACAATAATTTCTCATGCCATACTTTTAGGAAGGATTAGGGTTTACAAACTAAATTAGGTTTTCTAGGCACACCACAAAGTTCTAGATTTTGAGTGCGAAAGAATAGGATATAAAACATAGGTTTAGGTGCTTTTAAAAAATAAAATAGTCCTGCAAAGATAATAATGCCACTTGGAGGACACTACAACAACATGGCACTACTGTCCAGGTGGGGTGCTACTATCTAATGAGCAAACAGACCCTGGGACCCTATTGACAACTCTCAGAACTATGCAAAACTCAGTTTTCAAAACCCATATCATTTGCGATAGTCACTTTCAAGATAATTTATATTTCAGCCTATTTATTACTATTTTAAAAAAATAAAAGAACTCAAAAGCCATAACTATTCAGTACTTAATTATTGCATATTATTTGATGGATTTAGACATCTTAACTCTTTAATCTAAACATAGGATTTACAAAGTCAAACCCCAAAAGTTTAAATCACAGAGAGACAATGATTGGAGTTTAACTCACCTCACAATTATTGTGTGGCTACTTTGTAGCTTATACGTGTCAAGATAACAAAACAAAATTTCAAACTTGTTATTATACATGATGAGATCATATAAGATTAGATTTTTTAATGAATGTAATTTATTTCACCATTAGTTTGGCTTAATAACACATCAAATAGATATTCACATCCTTGTTTACATAAAAACTTTAACAAAGAAATAAATTTCATCGAACATGGCAGATAAATATGTGTAAAAAAAATTTACTAGCATGAAAAAATGTACTTATACTAATGTTGGGATTTATTAATGACACACCATCTTTTGTATGTCACATGATCATAGAATGGTCAATGCATCCTCATTGGTAGACCTTCAACCTTATGCCACAGGCGAATCAACTCATGCCATATGTTCGTAGCAAGCAATGTGAATGAAAATTTCCTCAAACTTCAAATGATGAGCATCAATCAAATATAGAATGAAAGGCACATTCCAATAGAGATGAAGTCCTCTCTATGTAAATATTTGGGGTCCATTCCCACTATTACTATTCAAAAGTATACCATTATCATTCACAATAGACAACACAATTGTTCATATAACTCCTGCTATATTTTAAACATGCGTCTTAAAATTTAATATAATTTCAATGTATTCATAAATATTAATTAGTGTCATTTATAAAGTTATTAGTTTAATAATTCCAAGGAATTTTCAAAGAAATCTCATTAATTAACTTGTATTTTTATTTATTTAATTAATTCATCTTATCAACCAATTATATGTGAATAAATTAAATTTTTTATCAGTATCAATTGTAAATATGTTAGCTCAATAATTCTAAGGATCTTTTAAGAAACTCTCATCAATTAACTTGTATATTTATTTATTTAAATATTTTATCTTATCAAACAATCATATGTGAATAAATCAAAGTTCAAAAAGTTTTTATCATATTTTTAAATCAAAATTTTAAAAATAACCCAATAAATAAATGCATTCGGAATGGAATTGTATAACTTGTATAAATTTCAAAATATTTTATTTATTATAATGACCACTCCATCTGTAATTATTTCAATGGCATGCAATTGTTGTACTGAAACCAGTCTGTAGGAAAAAGAAGAACAAAGGTTTTTTTTCAAGGTCGAGAGGGTCCCGAAAAAGAAGTGAAGGAAGAAGACCCGGGAGTCGGTGGAGGAACCGAAATGGTGTTGTTCAACAACTGTGAATTCCCATCAACAAGCACGGCAACAGTGGAATTGAAAATTGGAAACGGTGCCATTCAAATTGTTACTCCTCACATCCAATATCTGCAAACGGGGGGATTTAGCGAGCTGAGTTGGTATTGGACCCGTGAATGCATTGGACTGAATCCATACCTGTGACAGGTTGATCATTGTACCAAGAACACCAGTCGATCCAGAAAGCTTTGGACTCACCTGATTATGCAGCGATAGCTCAACCAAATATGAATTGTTGAAAGTTTCCGGAATGTAACCTGTTAAATTGTAGAAGGCGATTTCTAACTTCTGCAAGTTAAGATGCACGTCACCGAAGAATGCTGGGATCGAACCCACGATCCCGGCCCTATTAGCAGTAAATTTTACTATATTTGGTGAGTCTTTGATGCTATCGGGGATCGACCACGGGGTGAAAGGGTTACCATCGAGAGCTATGAACTGTAGGCTTCTTACATTTGAGAAAAAGTCCCAAGGAATGTAGGTAAAATTGTTGGCGTTGAGGAAGGCTTTATTCAAGAACTGCATGTCTTTGAATGTGGGCAATGGCCCGCTTAGCTGGTTGTTCTGAAAGCCGATAACTCTCAACTCGGTTAGGTTGTTGAAATCTGAAGGAAGCGTTCCTTCAATTTTTTTTGTTTTCTCTCCGAATACCAGTTACTTTGCCATGTTTGCACGCCACGCCTTCCCACGTACGAGCATTGGGCCTCTTCCAGCCCAACTTAGTTTCTGCGTCCACCAAGCCTTTTCTCAAATCTTGCATAACCCTCATGTCCGTCGGGTCAGTTGCGCAAGCCGCGGCATGAAAACAATAAATGAGGAGCAAAAACATTGACCCTCACCACAATCGACGGTTGCAACCCCCGTTTCCCATATCTCCCAAATATAATATTTGATTGGTTGCAAGCTGCCTTCTGAAACAGCAATACACCCTATATTCATACTGGCGATACGCATCAAGATTTGCACCCTATATTGTCTTGACGACAGACATCAATATTTAATTCATAGTAGCGCCAGCCAAATTAACCAACCTTTGTGTTTTGCAGTTTTGCAATTTAATGAAGAGGCAATAAACCACATCTCATTTATTATATTGGAGATGTGGAATTTCCACATTTAATTGTCACGTCATTGTTAATTTTAAATGAATTCTAATTCAATTCATAATGTAGAAGGATTTCACGCTTTGACCGCAATTCATAATCTTTCAACTATCCTCTAATATGGATCGGTACAACTATATTAAAGGTAGTTATTTAGATATGTGATCAGATATTAATTTTGGGTTTTTATTCTAGATTTTATATCAATTATATTGATTAATAATTTGCACTTAGTTCAGTTGGAAGGGATTTGGAAGGGATGTAATTTTTTATTTTGGTAATGTAGGGTTCTCTAAAGACTGAGAGTGATTTAGTAAAGGGGTTTTAAAAAGATAACTAATGTAAATTAGCGATCTAGCTTAATACTCAAAATTTATAATTACTAATTTCATCTAATCTTTTGTTCACAAAACACTGAGCAACAATAATTTAATATTTCTGGTTGAGGTAATGATGAAAAATGAGGTTATGTTCTTTCATATGACATGTCAATGTCTTATGTGGGAAGGATACTTTCCGTTTCACATGAGCTTGAGTAATGGCAAAGTGGTGGGTAAGGACAAGGCAATATATATCACTAAAGCAGTGAAATATTTCAAGGTGAGTGTGGCGGTGATAATGAGGGAAAATGAAAAGGTATTTCAAGTAATGGACTTGAATAACCCGAAGTAGATACACGTGAAAAGTTCAGTGACATGTCACATCTATCAATGCAATTTTTAGCATCCATCAAACTATTTTAGATATCCAATACATGATTAAAATAGGGGTTATCTCAATGGAAAACAAATGTCAAATATCTTACGACTCCTTTTAGAAAATATAGAATGCACCACGTGTCAACTTAAACAAGTCTAAAAATTATTAGACAAACATTATGATTATATTAATTATATAAAACCTAATTAGAAAACTCTAAAAATAATTAGACGAAAAATGGAAAGGCTTCTAAATTGAAACATGCATCTTATATAATTTATCTGACCAATGTAGGTTGCCCTATATGGATACAAATATTTCTAAGTTTTTTACATTATCATTATCAATAGCACTAATAGAAACCATTGTATTTATAATAATAGTGCTCATTTATCTTTAATCAATGATTGAAGGAAAGGTAAAATTACTACTAGGACCATAACCACTACCAATTTTGGGTAGTCTATTGAATTTAGGTTTGAATCCCTACCAATCCTTCCATTTTATCTCCATGTGGTATGTCGATATGATGTAACTCATTAGGCACCACCCCCATTATTATAGTTTTCCTCTTTGGAGGATACAACTACCATAATAAAGAGTGTAAATTATGTTAGAATAGATGTAACATTTTGTTTTGGTAAAGCATGATTTTTTAAAGTGAAAGAGTGTAAATCAATAATCATACTTTAATCGAACCTCATTACAATTATATTCATATCACCTTTTATGCATGAAGTGTTAAATAATAATACTCTTATATTCACATTAATTATCCTTCCAACACATGTTTTCCCTGATCAATGCTCCCTTAGATTTTATGTTTTTTATTCTTACAAAGATAGGATCTATTTTTCATCAACTTTTCTTCCAAAGGTTTGAGTATGGTGTTTCCATATGTTCTTAAGCCTAATTTAATTTCTTTAGGTGTTCATTTATTGGCAGCATGGATGAATGAAAGATACAAGATAGACTCTATAACCTCAATGTACTGCCTCCACATCATTGACATGACATCCTTGAATCGATCCAAAAATCAAACATGGATCCTTTTCGTAATCAAATCATCTATCATGATGTCTTCATCCATCCTTGAAAATGTAAAATAACCAATAAAAGATGTCACCACCTTTGCAAGCCACAAACACCTTTGTAAATGGATGTTTATCATGTAAATCCAATGACTACTATAAATTCAAATTATGTGTTTGATAAGGACCCTATGGCATATGATATCACCTAAAATATTATATTGTTTCTAGTCACCATTACCACTTATCTCACTTTAAAATATTTAACCACTTATAATGGCCTTGTATTTTCTTTCTAGGGTATAAGTATGGTATTTTTGTATGTTATTAACCATGATGTAATTTATATAAGTGTAAATATTTCAAACATATACAAATGAAATCTAACATATATACTTTTGTACCTTAATGTCTTGTCTCAACATGGATGACATTCTAGCATTTTTTGATTTGCACATCATATTTGTAACCTTATCATAATCAAATCATCCTCATGATGCCTTGGTTCACACTTGGTAATAAAAAATTTCCAAATGAACATCTTTCCACCCCACAAGCTACTTACACATTTACAGTGGGTATAAGTCATGTAAATCAAATAGCTTCCCTAAATATGAGTTTGGTGTAGGATATCATTTGAAATAACTTGTCATTTCCCATCACTATCACCACCTAAATCACCTTCAAATCTTTCACCACTTGTATGTTATGTTTGGCCTTGCCCTTACCAACCACTTCACCATTACTTAAGTTCACTATGAAATAAAGCATCTCCTCCTTACTTAATGCTTCTTACATAAAGGGTGACATGTGCTTGGTGTTCATGGGTCTTGAGTGAGTTATGATTACTAAATTATGCTCATTCGATTAATGATGTGTGTGTGTGTGTGCGCACGTGCGCATGTGTGCATGTGTTCATACATGCATGTGTATGTACATGTTCATGTGTACGTGCAATCGTGTGTGTGTGTGTGTGTGTGTGTGTGTGTGTGTGTGTGTGTGTGTGTGTGTGTGTGTGTGTGTGTGTGTGTGTGCGTGCGTGCGTGCGTGCGTGTGTGTGTGTATGTAATGGAATTACTTAGATGTTTCATAACAATGGAATGATATATTGCATAACTAAGATCAAAGTAATCATATCCACAATAATAATTGATGAAAGCTAAAAATAATTTAAAAATATTATTGAGCCACTTCAATGGGGAAACCTTTACAATAATGCAATAAAAGTAGAATTCATAATAGGATGATAAAATACTAACCACAACCTATTATATTTACTCTAGCTAGCCTTAGTTATTCCATAGGATGACCTTACTAGGACATCGATAAATGTGACAAGATAATATGAAGAGTATGTAAATCATACATCGACCACAAATATCCTTAGACACATTATAGGTTACAGGCGTAGCATGCCCTTTCACTCAAAAAAAATATTACCCTTAGTTTTTGTCAACTCTAGATGACCCTTAAAAATATATTAATCCTCTCATGTTGCATATTCATGATTTAGCTTCCTCCACTTGATCAAATACATAATAATCTCATTTATTCACATCCTTTTAGTGTGTAGGATCTCCTCAGGTTCCCTAATAATTATGCCTTCTTTATCTATTTATTTTAACTCAATATTAGTAGAATTTTTTTTTTCAATTACCTTCTTCATGCAAAAATACATGATGTATGCGAGTGGAGTAGGGCAGGTCCTACTTGTATGCCATACTACCAACTTTTTAAAGCATCTAATATAGGCCCTAATATTTAGGCTAAAAAAAATTATCTTTTTTATATTTCTTTAGATAAATTTACTTACTTTTTGTCCTTTGACACAACACATACTTTTCCATAAATTTGTATATCACACCCTTAAGTCCTTCCTAACATAAATAATGCTTGATTATATGATAAGTTTTCAAAAATATGAAATGCCCCCTTATTCAAAATGCATGAAACTATTGAAGAAAATTATGTTTGAGGATTTAATTATTACATAGGTATAATTCATCCCTCTTGGATAGTGCATTTACTACGTCATTCCCTTTTCCTTTGTTATAGACTATTTCAAATTCATATCCCAAAATTTTCATCACTATTTTTTTTTATTCTTCTAATGACAATCATCGTTCCCAAAAATATTTTAGACTATAATGATCAATTTTTACCTTAAATTGTCTACCCACCACATCTTTCTCATAGTTTGGCTTGAGACTATTTTCTCCATTGAGTTAATCACTCTCAAACTTAATGGGTCCTCGTTCTTACATAAATACTATCCCCATGCCATATTCTGATGCATTGCATTCAACAATAATTTTTTTTATAAAAATTAGAGGTAGACAAAACTAGATTGGTGAATAAAGCATATTTCATCTTATCAAATTCCTTTGTGGTTGTTTCATTCCAATAGAAGTAATATAAATTCAATAAGGATATGAGTGGAGATGTTATGTTATCATATTTTTAAAAAATTATGTGATAGTGACTATTTATCCTTAAAAACCCACAAACATTCTTAAGGGTCTTTGGCATTTACCATTTCATCATAAATTTGATATTGTTAAGGTCAATTTTGGCTCCTTCATTGGAAATAATATGACCTAATTACTCCACTACTTTGAATACAAAAGCACATTTAGAGGTTTTTTCATAAATATGATATTATTCTAGAACTAAAAGTCCCTATTTCACATTCTCTAAATCTTCTTCCCAAGTTTTGATTTCTATTAGGATGTTATCAAAAAACATCAACATAAACTTCCTCAAAAAAAGGCCTTAAAAATATTTATCAAACTATGAAATGTAGGTGGTGCATTTGTGAGACCAAAATTCATGACCATAAACTCATAATGAAAATCATGAGTTCTAAAAGTTGTTTTAGGGATATTATTATCTTTGATTTGAATTTTATGATACCCAAAACAAATATCTAGTTTGGTATAATAAATAATACCATGTAATTCATTGAAAAAATAATCAATTATTAGAATAGGGAACTTATCTTGGATGGTTTACTTATTGAGTTCTATGTAGTTTGGTCACATCCTGTAATAGTCATCCATCTTATGTGCCATGACCATCAAGAATGAATATTCACTTTGGCTATGTCTGATAATACCTACCTCTAACATCTCATGTACCATATTTTCAATTTCAATTTTTTGGGCTTATGGATACTTGTACAGCCTAATATGTGGTGGTGTACTACCTGGAAGTAGTGTTATGGCATGATCATGCTCTATTTTGGGTGGTATTTCTTTCTCTATAGCACCAAAAATAGTTGTGTGGTCATCAAGAATCATTTATAAATTTGGATGTGTAGACTCACTTATTTGTTGAAGTAATATATAAAATGATCACGATACAAATCCTTCATCCCCATTTATAATAATATTTGTCACCTAATGTGAACTAACCAATTGTGGAGATTTTTGTTAGTAGTAGACTTTGGAATATAAAATCATAAAGTGTATATGCATGACAACTCTGTGTGCGTGTGTATGCATGCACGTGCATGAATGTGTGTGTGTGTGTGTGTGTGTGTGTGTGTGTGTGTGTGTGTGTGTGTGTGTGTGTGTGTGTGTGTGGGTGGGTGGGTGGGTTTGGGTGCATGTATTTAGCCTATGTACATATCTCATAATATTATAGAGCATAAAAATACTCCTTTGATCTACTAATGGAAAGATAGGATGAGAATAGAGAGAGATTTGAAAGTTCTATATATAATGATCATTTATAAATAAAGATTTTTAAACTTTTTAGATTAATATAGAGATATTATTATGGGTTTTTTGAATGTGTTTTTTTACTTGTTTCATTCATAGTTTATAGTGTGTTTTACTTATGTCTATTTAATTATAAAACATGAACTGCCACTATGTATGATTCACATCTGCATTATTGAATGAACATGTTACTCTTAACTGAATGAATACTCATTATTTCTATAACTATGCCTTTATATTGAAAATTTATCTTAATTTTCATAGAAACACATCTTAACATGTTCTAATGGGTTTTTTAGGAACCTTATGTAATAATGGTGTGAACATCATGGAACTTTGAAATGATTTGAAATGTTTACTTAGATACAGAGATTTTGAGCAATGAATGGATGGGATAATTCAAAATTATTCATAAGATGAGGCAAAGAGGATATGGAACTCTATAAGAGAGGTTATAAGTGTGAATATATGTGGCGATATATATGAAATATTTTAGAGTAAATTTTTTGGCTTGCTAACTCCATAATTTTTTGTACTTGATTACTATTGATTTAAGATGAGATATACAACACATTTTTAGAGTGAATAAAATATATAAAAATAATAAATATGGACACTAATGGGACACACAAAATATATCATTGGATAAAGACTACTATTGATGGATATATTATATATTTTTCCATGCAAGGGTATTCTCATTTATAGCTTAGTATTATTTAATTTAATTTATATAAATTCATAGCTATATTTTCATCAAGGAAACTAGTTTAATATTTAGCTTATTCAACCCCTCATTGAGTTGAGTGTAGAGGATCCATTATATAGAAGACTAGTGTGCTATAACTATCTAGTTTGTGTATGCAAAAGTTGTCATGGGAAGCTAGAATTCTTCTTCTATGTATTTTTTATTTTAATATCTTTCATGTTTTTAGAGTCCATAAGAATAAGTATGTATATATTTATTGATAAAAATATATGAACATAATTTAACCAAATATTCTTTAGCTGATAAGTTTTTATATTATTTTTATATTATAAACATAAGCCTGTAACTTGAACAAGTAATTCTAAAGTTTAAGGTAACCAATTTCCATTTGAAGAAGACATTTAAATATTAATTGGAATTATAATATAATAAGTATGGCATATATTAATTAATAATATGATATTATATTGTAAGAGTGAATTATACAGCTTCAAGAAGGAGTGGATAACGTCTCTCTTTTAATGAGCAATCTTGACTGACTACAGTTGACCAAAAGAGTTATCATTGAGAAGCTTATTTTTTATATGTATTTATTTAAAATAAGTAAGTAAAACACTCTTAGTTATGATAAAGTGGAATAATGTCCCCATACCAACTAATCTTCACTTCCACTCAAGGTTGCGGCAAAGATAGAGATTTAGCCATATGAAGGAGATGTGAATTGAGAGATGCTAAATTAATATTTAGCACAACTTATTATTTTTTACATTTTACATCATATTAATGAGATCTAACATTTTTTACAAGGTTAAAACTAACTAATCATTCTTTAACTTGGTTTTAAAGCTACATGCATTCCTTCTTTGTTTAAAATCTTCCTTATCTTACTAGGCAATATGATTTCAAGACTTCAATTAAGAAACAATTCTATCATGTTTTTTTATTAGTAAGATAGGTCCATGTATATCCAATATATTTAGTAAAATCAAGGCTAAATCATGAAATATTACACAAGTTAATTATAAAATAAGGTTGTCCAAATAGGAAAATATATACTAGAATTTGAGATTTTAATTATGTTGGTGGAACAGATATAAATTTTAGGAGACATGTCATCTGGTCCAATCCTATATATTAAATGAGTATTTTTCCCATGCTCATGCCTTGGATATTTATAATAATAAGTCTCCATCTACCTCTCAAATCATGTTTGATAAATAATATGGGTCTAAAAAATGGTATAGGAAATAAAATGTTAAGCATAATATTAAAATGGTGTCTAAACATAAAACTAAAAGGATTTATGAATATTGTGATGTCAATATCATTCTTAGGATCAATTTTGGATGCTCTATCTGAAATTAAATATGTTTAATAATAAGAAGAGGAAGAAGTATATGCACTCTCTTCATGGTGAGAATATTAGTTTTAGGTGCAATATCGGTGACACATATTTTCCATATCAAAATAGAATTAAGAATACAAAAAAGGATCTTATTTTTTATTATTATTCACTAAAAATTTTGATAAGAAAATATTTATTAGACAAATTGAGGATATATGATTTCAATCATCAAGCTAATATGCTTTGGGTTAGGTAAATTTGTAAACATCAATGTGAGCAATAAATGCAAAGTTAAGTTTAGTGTTAATGAACATTTCATTCATGAAGTTAAAATGGATAGTGTGGCTATTGATATGTGTGTTATATTTTTTATAAATAATTTATTTTATGTAAATCCAAGATGTTATCATCATGAGGATGTCTTTGAATACCGTTTATTAAAGTATAAAAATATCTACACAATTTACGCATAAAAAGTTAATTTTAAAGTCACTTTGGTTAGTGCCTCTAGAGCTAAGAATATTATCAATGCTAGTGATAATTTTCATATTCTTATTTTATTAGACAAGATAACTAATTTGATGTACATGATACAAATTCTATCATGTTTACTAACAAAGGGAAAAAACATATGGGAAAGTTGGTGCAACAATTTTGGAAATTATTTTATGAGTCCATTGCATTACCACTAATGAGGCCTATTGAGAATGAATTTTAGTTGGTTCTCAATATTTATCTTCCAAATATTGGGTTACTTATAAAGTAATTTAAGGATATTACTAATGAAAAAACATGAATATAGTCTTTCATTAACAAAGGTGTAGTCTATCCTAGTACTTATCCATAAGGTTTTCCTATGTTTTAGTATCTAATAAATATGGTTTATAGATAATGTGTGTTGATTATAGAGTAATAAACAAGATAACCATCAATAATTAATACCTTATCCCATAGAATGATGATCTTATAGATTAATTTTAGTATGCCAAGTATTTTAATTATCTTGATTTTAAATCTAGGTATCACCTTGTGTGGACCAAGGGAGAGGACATCTATAAAAAAATAAAAAATAAAATAGAGCAAAGGTTGCATGAGTGGTTGGTTATACCTTTCAATTTATGAAACACACTAGATACCTTCATGTGGATGATGAATGAGGCAATGGGACCATATATTGATTCATTTTGCATTGAATACTTGGATGACATTATATTTTTAATCAAAATATTTGATGAGCATATTCAGAATAATAAATAGATATTGAATGTTTTGAAAGAGAACAAGTTAGTGTTGAATAAGAATCAATATGAGTTTTTTCAACAATCACTTAACTACTTGGGGCATGTGGTTGGATATGGATAGTAGAGTATTTATCTAAAGAATATAGATGACCTCATGAAGTGGCCAAATCCTACTAATGTTAATGATTAAAGGATTTTTATTGGATCGGTTCAATATTTTACTAAGTTCATTAAGAAATTCTCATCCATATCTGCAACTTTCAATGTTATGATAAAAGGTGGTAAGAAATTTGTTTGGAGTAAGAAGCAACAATAAAAATTTTATAGTTTTAAATAAATTATTATCCATGTTTAGGTATTATCTCTTCCTAAATTTTAGCATCCATTTGATATGGAAACATATCCTATTGATTAAGTTATAGGGGGTTATCCTACTATAAGGATGTATTCTGATATGTTATCATTAAAATATTTAATCTATCAATATTTAATTACCATACATACAATAAAAAGAAATGGAAGCAATATCTTATGGTTAAATAACCTTTTGTACATAAACCTCACCAACTTCTCTAATATTTGTAAGCTATAACTATTCATCAATTTCATTTAGTTATCAAATATAATAAATGTGTCACTAAAAAACTCACTTATATATATATGTGTGTGTGTGTGTGTGTGTGTGTGTGTGTGTGTATGTGTGTGTGTGTGTGTGTGTGTGTGTGTGTGTGTGTGTGTGTGTGTGTGTGTGTGTGTGTGTGTGTATATATATATATATATACATATATATATATATATATATGTATATATATATATATATATATATATATGTATATATATGTATATATATATATATATATATATATATGTATATATATATATATATATATATATATATATATATATATATATATATCTTGTAATTTAAGTGATGGGCACCATATCTCTTCCCAATACCTCAGTGCGTGGGTATTATATTGAGGGATATGATTATGATGCATATTTTGGGGATCTAATTATTCAATTTAATATGTCCTCAAGTGTAGGATTTGAGCCTAAAGAGGATTATAACCTTCAACATGGATTTCTAAAAAATTTGGGTAAGTTTTTTTGTGCCTAAGAAGGAAAGCATTTAGCTAATGAGGGATGTATATGATTCAAACTTTACAAGAAACTTTATTGTTACAAAGACTATTGCACATATGAAAATGAATGTTCATTAGCCTAATATGCAGCGTGATATTTCCAAGATTATAAGAGATGTGTTTTATACTATATAAGAAAGCCTAGTAATATTAAGTTGGGTTTTCATATGCCATTATCAATTATATATAGGCCATGGGAAATTATTTTCATGGATTTTATAGGATCGTTGAATGTGTCAAGGAAGAATCATGATTATCTCTTTAGGGTTGTGCACTAGTATGATAAGATGTGCATCTTATTCTTTGTAAGATGACTATTAATGGTATTAATGTAGATGATTTATTTTCGCTAATGTGGATTAATTTTCATTTGTCTTGTTATATTATTTTAGATTGGGACTCAATATTTCTTTGGAAAATTTCTCCCACATTGTGGGAGAATATGGATATTAAATTTAAAACATCTATCACTTTTTACTCATAAACTAATGGGAGGACCAACGTTTTGAATCAAACATCAATAAATTTTTTGAGAAGATACAATAGGAAGCATCCCAAGACTTGAGATTATAATTTTTTGTACATTTAGCATCCCCAAATTAAGGTCATGTGTTATTACATTAGAAAACTTTTTTTGAAAATTGTTTTGGATACTTACCTCTATATACATTTGATGTTATATTAATACAGTCATACAAAAGAAATGGAAATGTGGACCAAAAAGTCCACAAATCTGAAAATTTCATTGAGAATATTCAATTAATTCACTTTAAAGTGAAAGAGAATTTGAGGGAGACACAAACCAAATACAAAGAAAGGCATGACCAAGACAACATTGAGAATTAGCTTCCTTGTTTGAGATAACATCCGGTTGTCTTTGAGTAGAGAAGACATCCAATGTAAGGCTAAGAAAATTTAGTCTCTAAATTATAGTCCATTTGAAATTATGTAACAAGTGGGAAGTAATGATTTTTAAATTGATTTCCTTCCTTACATGAATATTTATTTCATTTTTGATGTTGAGAACTTGTATCTTTTTTAGTCTTCTATGTCAAATAATGAATATGAAGGGATGTTTTAAAATTAAATTTAAGACATCAGTCTTGATATCTAGTTGGAATGGGAGGATGATGCCTCGATAATTTTAAATGAAAGAACAAAATGAAGTGGAGTGAAAGAGAATTGGTTGGTTGGCTTAAAGTGATAACCACCTAAAAAGGTGAAATGGCTTTCCGTAGAATATGTGAAAAAGAGATTTCCTCATCTCCTAATATCCTAAAAAAATGTAGGTACTTCAAATCCTCAAATTAGGGTGGTATGATAAAAATATCGATCCATTATACTTATAATGTATATTGAATAATTCAAATGTACCCAAAAATATAATTCATTCATAATTTTAAGATAATGAAATAATACATTTCATGGAAAAAACATCAATTTACATATGTTAAAGTGGAAAATTTCAAGTCATGGTGATTCAGGCATCTCCACAGTGATGAAGTGTGGATACTTAAGCTCTAAAAAATAAGGGATTTTCTTGATATATTAAAATTTCCACTATTTTTATGGTGGTAGTTGTGCAATGGAATTTTTGATTACGTAATTATTGGTATTTGTTTGTAGATAACTTGTAACCACCCTGGTAGTTTCAAAACCATACATGTGCATATACCAATGGTTTATACACCATACATGTAACCTTAAGTTGAATCATTTATAATATTTATTATTAATACCATTTTGTTTGAGCTTCTTAGTGGACTCCAGAGATGAGAAAGAATAATCACAATTTGTGTTTAAGGCTGAAGATAATAAAAGAGTCTTAAAATTAAATTCACATTGCAAGTTAGTAATATTTTTTCTTGGTTCATGTTTTACTCAATTTTCCTTCATTCTTTAATGGTGTTTTTAGTGTTTGTACATTCTAACAAGTGTCTAAAAGGTAAAAATAAATATATGTCCAAGATATAGATAGGAAGTAGTGAAGCTCTATTTATGAAGGCCATGTTTTTTTTATAGTATATTTTATGTCTTCTATATCATCTAGTAGAAATAGAAGTGCAATAGCCTCATCGAAAAGATTTTTTTTTCCCATTTTTGGTTTCTCCATGATAAATCTTTATATTCATGTGTTTTTGTTATCTTTCTTTATCATTGATAGTTTAATATTTTTCACCTTAATTTCCAACACTTTGTATCTTTGTTTTATTCAATAAAAATAGTTAGAAATATAATATTTTTCAACCCCACGTCGAGCTTATATTAAAGAATCTATTTTACGAAAAGGCTAGAGTTATGTAACTATCTATTTTATAGATAATGAGCTATATAATATAATGTGTTTATTATATGGTGGGTATGAACATTAAATAAAGAAAATATAAAGATAAAAATGAACTAAAAATCATGTGAAAATATAATCATGGAACACATAAATTGGACCATTTTAATATAATAACTAAATTACAATGAAACAATTAGAGGGTTAGAGATATTACCTTGGTCTGAATTTTTAGTGCAATAAACTCCCTCTTTGATTTTTCCACTTAAGATATAGATGTAGGTGAGGTCAAGCTATATAAAATAATACATATGTATTTTCAAAATGGGGAATCCAAACACTATGTTTATCTTTATAGCTAATCTCTTATTTGATGCACGAGTTTTTGGGTTCATGAGCAATATTACATCAACCAAAAATAAATTAATGTTGGGTTGTCCAAGTATTTTGATTATTCATTTGTCTTGTTTTTAGTTCCTGTAAGTATTATTTACTACATAAAATAAATTTGTGATGTTTTACATCTTTGTAGATATGTGTTTGGTAATGTTTTTATGAGCATGCATATGTCTACAATATTTAGTGTGTTTTATTGGTGAGCATATTTTTAAAAATTAATTTATCTAAGTTTTAAATTAATTGGCCTACTCCAGATTAGTTTTATTCATCCTTGTGTATAGGTTATTTTACCCCTTTAACCATAAGCAGAAAATATATTTAAAAAAGGTTAAATAGTTGTAGGTTTTATTTAGTCAATGGTTCCTTCAATCTAATAATATAATATTATAAAAATAAACATAATTTATATTAGGTACTTGAAGGAATTCAAAATATAAATGTATTTTTAATTTTATTATCCCCTTACTTTTTTATTATTATAAAAAATGCATGGCTAAAAATATTAGTACAAACCCTAAGCATGCCCCAAGTAAAAATAAAATATACCTGGTACTATGATTTAACTATGGAATATTAATAGGTATGTTTGGTAAATAATTACATGAAAGCATATGCACACACGCATGCGCGCACGCACACACCCACACGCACGCGCGCGCCCACACACACACGTGTCATATGTCATTTAGGGTCCCAAATTAAATACAACTTTTGTGGGAAAAATGGTATATACCCTTTAGGGTCGTTATTGGCCCATGTGGTAATTGGTTTGTTTATTTTTTCCAATGGCATTCACCCTTTTTAATAAATTAAAAAAATTTAGAAATGACCCATTTTTAATGTTTAAAACATTCTGCATTCACCCATATAATATTATAAACTAATATATACGAAATATAATATAATGGAATTATAACATAATAATATTATATTATATCATATAATTATTGACCAATTATATTGTAATATGATAACATAACACATAAGAGCAATAAAAAACAAAAATCAATGATTACATGTTATTAAACAACATAATAATATTTAAAAACATGCAAACACAACAATTTTTTTTATGTGTTATTCAAGTGAGATATCTTACCTTGATTTATCTCTAAGAGGATGTTAACTTGTCCACATATTTTCCTACAACAATAATTTTAATGAAAAAACATAGTTTTGGCAATAATGAAATCACAACACTCTAGACATGTACAAAATTTTATGGGGAAAGAAATATATTAAAATAATATATCGATGTCAGCAACAACATTTTCAAAAACACAATATTCTCATACATGCATTGGTTCCACCTTAACTCTCTTGGCAATGGGTGCATTCCCTATGTCTCATATGTGACTATCCAACTATAAAAAATCACAATATTTAAAACCTACAATCTATTTCTACATAAAACTTAAGATAATTTGTAAACCATTTAATTAACCATGTCTACAATAAGCCATCGATTCCATGCCATCAAACAATAAATTACTATAAGAAATGAATGTACAACCATCATAAAAAAAGAGAAATAATACCTTTTAATAATAAAATAACAACATTAAATTAATGACATCAAAACCTTATTTACTAATACATGAATTTATAATAATAAAAATAGAAATAAAAAAATTGGTGTATGCATATTGATATATCAAAATAATACAACATTTCAAACCCACAACTTATCTTCACACAATGCCAAAGATAAGTTGTACATCATTTACAGTGTTCTATTTATAATAAGGCTATGATTCCAAGCCCTCAAAAAACACAATACTAATAAAAAATCTTGCTATGGAAACATGGCCTTACCAAATAATGATGAAATAGGGATTTGGTAGCAATAAAATTGCAACCCTACAGACATGTATAAAAAGATTATGACAAAAATAAATGTATTGATTAAATATAAAAAAATACACCATTGTAAGAATAAAACTGAGATAAACAAAATATTCTCTTTGAATTCAAACAAGACATTGATTCAAGTTTAAGTCACTTCATAATGAATGCATGCAAAGTCTCTACATATTCACACTGAACTATTAAAACAACATAATATTTCAAACCCACAACATAAATTTACACACATCCTAAAAAGAGATATAAACCAATCACAAAGTTATAATTACATGAATCCAATGGTTATATGCCATCAAAGAATATAATACTATAAAAATTAAAATAAATAATTATTATTGTTGAAAAAAAAAAAAAACAAAACAAAACAAGGCACACCTAGTTTTTTCTTTTATTATTGAAATCCCAAATCTTCCCTAAAGATAACAATATAGTAATTTTAGAAGAATAAAATTTTGAACTTGTGGACCTATATAAAATTTTATGGCATGTAAAAAAATATCAATTAGAAAAAGTTGTCAAAACAACACAATTTTTTAAATCAATAATTTGTTTATACAAAAAATTTAAAAAGAGGTATAAACCATTCATAGAGTTATATTTATATAAGTCAATGATTCTATGCCATAAAACAACATAACATTATAAAAATAAAATGAAAAATTACAATAAAATAATGCACACTTTTTTTTTTAAAAACACAAAAATTATTCGTTAATGATAAAAAAGCGCTTTGGTAAGAACGAAATGTGACCTTTGTAGACCTGTATAAAATATTATGACCCAAAGAAATGTAAAATTAACATCACTGTCAATTTAAAAACTGAGATAAATAAAATATGCTCATCGTATCTATGCAAAAACACTTGTTTGGGCTTAACTCACCTCACCATGATCACATTCCTAGTATCTTATATATGCACATCAAGCTATCAAAACAACACAATCTTTCAAACTCACACCATATTATTACATAAATTCTATGAAAATCCTTAAACCATTCATAGAAATATGTTTATAAGAAGCTAATTATTTGTGTTTATTAACATACAAATCTTAGCTTGATATGATGCTAACACTAAACACCTTCTATTCACAAAACACGGCTTATACAAGAAAAAATACAACCTTATAGACTTTTACAAAAGTTTGACATTAATAAACCTATTGATTTATAAAACATTTACATCACTATTAGTAAAAAAATCTTAGAAATATAAAATATGGTCATCGCATTCACATGAAGATATTGATAAGAGCTTAACTTACCTCATAATTGTTGCAAGTCTACTCTATAGTCTTTTGAGACAAGATAACAAAATGAATTATCAAACTTGTTTTCATGAATGATAAGTTCATATATAGGTTAATTTTTATCAAAAATTCCATCAATAACATCACTATTTATCCTTAACAACACATCAAAAGAACATTCACATCATTATGTACACATTGAAATTCAACATTGTTTTTTTTAATTCTATCGAATGTAGTAGATAAATATTTACAGATTAGATATTCTAGAAAGGAAAAAGTACTTGTGCCATCTTTGGGATTTATTGATCACACATCATTATGTATAGCCTCATGGTCGTCTACGGACCAATGCACCAATTCCATAACCTTCAACTCTATGATATAGGCCAATCAACGAATGCCACACATCAGTGGTAAAGCAGCATCACTGTAACAATCTTCTAACTTCAAATGATGACCATCGATCAAATATAAAGCATAAAGCTCATTTAAGTAGGTAAAAACTTAAGACATAAATATATGAGATCCATTCCAACCATGTTACTATTCTAAAATACACCAATGTCATTTCCAGTAGAACACACAATTGTTGGAGTCACACTAACTATATTTTAATCATCTCTCTTAAAATTTAATGAAAGTTCAATGTATGCTTAAATATTTATTATTTTCACTTATGAATTTGTTTGCTCAACAATTCGTAGAAACCTTCAACAAAAACTCTCGTCAATTAACTTATTTTTTATTTGTTTAATTTATTTATCTTATCAATTACTCATATGTGAATAAATTAAAGTTCAAAAAAAAAATATCAATAATTTTAACCAAACAAAATATGAGTTAATTAAAGTTCAAAATGTTTTTATCAATAATCTTAACCAAACAAAATATATTAAAATTCAAAAAATAAAAGTAAAATAAATTTTGCTGAAGAACCACTATAACTGTACAAAATTGATAATATATGATTTATTATTGTAATAACTCCAACGTAAATTATATCAATGGGATGTAATTGTCGGACTGGAAGCCATAGTGTTAGTGCTATATTTTCGGAAGTTGGAGTCTTCGGGAAAAAAGAAAAAAAGAGTTGTTTTTTTAAGGTCGAGAGTCACCGGAAAAAGAAAAGTTCGGTGGATCAGGACCCGGCGGAGGAACCGAACTGGTGTTGTTCAACAACTGTGGATTCCCACCAACGGCCACGACAACAGTGGAATTGAAAATAGGAAGGGTGCCATTCAAATTATTATTACTCACATCCAATATCTGCAAACGGGGCGATTTAGCAAGCTGAGTTGGTATTGGACCCGTGAACGCATTGGACTGAATCCATACCTGTGAAAGGGCGATCATTTTACCAAGAACATCAATCGACCCTGAAAGCTTTGGACCCAATTGGTGATGCAGCGACAGCGTCATCAAATATGAATTGTTGAAAGTTTCTGGAATGGAACCTGTTAAATTGTTGAAGGATAGTCCTAACTTCTGCAAGTTAAGATGCACGTCACCGAAGAAGGCCGGGATCGAACCCACGATCCCAGCCCTTTTAGCAGTAAAGTTTACTATATTTGGGGAATCTTTGATGCTGTCGGGGATCGACCAGGGGCTGAATGGGTTGTCATCGAGAGCTATGAACTGTAGGCTCCTTACTTCTGAGAAGAAGTCGGAAGGAATGGAGGTAAAATTGTTGCCGTTGAGGAAGACTTTATTCAAGAACTGCATGCCTTTGAATGTGGGCAATGGCCCGCTTAGATGGTTGTTCTGAAAGCCGATAACTCTCAACTCCGTCAGGTTGTTGAAATCTGAAGGAAGCGTTCCTTCAATTGTTTTGTTTTCCATCCGAATACCAGTTACTTTGCCATGTTTGCACGCCACGCCTTCCCACTTACACGGATCGGGCCCCTTCCAGCCCAATTTAGTTTCTGCATCCACCAAGCCGTCTCTCAGCTCCTGCATAACCCTCATGTCCGTAGGGTCACTTCTGCAAGCCGCCATAGGGTCATGATATGGGCAAGCCTCTGCATGAAAACACCAAACGAGGAGCAAAAACACTCGACCCCGCCACAATCGGCCGTTGCAAACCCCGCTCCCCATTTCTTCAAAATAAAATACCCATACCCATATACTTGATTGGTTTTCTATTAGAAAGAAGCAGGATGCTTTCTGAAACATCTTATAGCTATATTGGCGATAGACATCAATAATTACATCCTATATTTGTATTGACGATAGACATCAATAATTACATCCTATATTTGTATTGACGATAGACATCAATAATTACATCCTATATTTGTATTGACGATAGACATCAATCTCTGAATCATAGCACTCCGCGAGGAGTGTTCTATGTACTAATCTCAATACTTATTGAGTTTCCACATCGAATTTCCAAAACATGATTTTTAATTTTAATGCAGCAGCAATAAACTACATCTCATTAATTATTCTCGAGATACGGAATTTCTACATTTGTTTTCCAAGTGATTTTTTTTTTTTGGTTTTTTAGCTTCCAATGAATTTTTAAAAACTTAATGATGTAACGTGACTCGAAGCATTCACGGCAATTCATAGTATTTCAAGTATCTTGTAATATGGAATGGTAAAAATATATTAAAACATAACATATTAATTTTGAGTTGTTTATTTTAAACTGTATATTTATTAAATGGATTAATTATATTAGAGGTATTTTTATTGAGAGGATTAAGGTTGAGATTCGTTTACAGATTTTTTGATGTCGTTTACATCATATTGATAGTTGTGACAACAATAGGTTGACAGTAAATACGTTCGACTGACGACAATATAAGCAACCCATGACAATATCATCGTCACATAACATTTCCATTGACCAACAACAATGAAGTCGACCCACAACAACATCGTTGCCCCACAACGTCTCTATCGACCGATGACATCATCATCACTTAATGACAATGCGGTCACCTAACAACATTGTCATTGACCGATGATAATGATATCACTCGACGACATTGCCATTGCCTGATGACATTGTCCTCAATTGACCACGTTATTTTCGCCTAATGCCACTACCGTCTACTAACAACATAACAAGAACTTTGGGAACAAGATGATAAAGTTGCAAGAGCTAGAGTTCAAAGGCAAATTGGGAGGCCCTAACATGATTTTTATGCAAAGTGTAAAATACCAAGTTGATTCACATGGACGTGGCCTTTCCAAAAATGGTGGCTTTTTAGTCTCAATTTGACACATAAATTAAGACAAACTACCAAGGCAAGATGTAGTGTTAAGACCAACGAACTGTGAGTGTATGCGGGAGGAGAGCAAAAGGTCAAAAGAGGGTCCCCATTTTTAGTCTGAAAAGAAGGCATGTTGTGCAAGAAACAACAATGGTGAGGTACAATGACAAGGTATTTCATGTGATATCGGACAAAATAGAACCCATATCATATGCAAAGCCTGGATTAAGGCTAGTTATCAGATTTACATGACTTACCTATTTGATTCGCCATTGTCTATTGTTTAGGGTGGATGAGGATGTCATGAATGTTGATTTGATTGTGATAGGACTCCACATCTGATGAGTGAATTGAATTTACATGATAATTTTATTTATGTGTGGACAAGACATTGCAAATTAGCATGTCAATGTAGCAACATTGCATAATGATACATGTCAATTATATCAAAGTAAGGTTGTAACATCTTTGATTGATTATTTTTATTATCAAGGGTGAACGAAGGCATCATGAGCATTGATTTAATTGTGGTAGGGTTCCACAACTCTCTTTATCTTTATTTGGTGAAAGGAATAAGTATACAATTTTCATAATGAACACAAATGTATCCAATTTTGTGTATTTTTTTGGATGCGAGTTCAAACCTCCACCGGTTTCTACATTCTCCTTCCAAGAACTATGGAAATTAGATCCTCCCCTCCCATTTATTTTCCATAACAAGAATAGCCAGTTATATGCAAATAAGGTTTGCATTTTTTCACTTGAGTGTTTTTTTACCATAATTCACAAAGACATATTTCAATGGGTATTTGGATGAAGAAAAGGAGGAAATACACATCTTACCAGAATCTTAAGTTTTCTTGTTCGAGGTATATATATCAAAATATTTCTTCTATTGAATTTTTATTGCGCATATTTTTAAAAGGTTATGAGACAAGTTTCTAATTATTCTACAAAATCCATCAGGGAAAGACACTCAACATGTGTGCTCAACAAGTGTTTATGGTGTGACATCTCGGCATTAACATATTTTCTACATTTGCCATCATTTCCATGTGTTCCTAGGTTGACATCTTAGAGATGTTTATATGGGCCATCAAATTTAGAATGTAATGCTCATTACCTTATTTATTACCTATTAGACCCCTTTAGGTTTATCATATCCTCTACCACTTGACAAGTGTTGGGATCTTATTTTCCACGAGATCTAATTGACCTACCATCTTATATCCATTTTTTCTTAGGTCAAGAATGTAGCTTCCACTTGTCAATCCTTCATTTGTCTAGGTGGCTGACTTCCCTATTATCCTAGGAAGGGGTAGAAGTGATATTTTAGTGTACAATATGGGACCTCTTGGGTATAATATCACTTAAAATTCCCTATCATTAATCCTCACCATTTTCTCCTAACTCACTAAAAAATACTCCACATTCATAGTTTTGTTAATTGTCCTCCCAACAACCCTACCACATACTAGGACACTTAGAAGCTGCATAAGACATGGGTGAGAGATGTGTGGCTTGTGTTAGTTTGTCATGTGAAACAATCATTAGAATTTATATTTATAGAATTTGTATCCATTCAAGAATCACCATGATAGTTTTCTCAGTAGTTTGGGTTGGAGATGAAGAATAAGGGAATGAAGTCTTTCCTGATGGTATCATAAATATTTTACATGGGATATTGACCATATAATATGGATTGGAGGATGCATTGGGTATAGGAAATGCAATCAAAGCCTTTCTCCAAGGTGTACTCTTTATTAGTGGGGGAATATTTATAATGTACTTGGTTAAGTCTGAGGAATTATGTATATAACTTATTGAAGATTTTGTTTGGGTAGCCTATGTAATGATCATCCCCAATTGATTATAAGGTCTTTCTTGTGTTGACTAGGTAGTGAAAATGTATTTGGATATTGGGTCCATGAAATGTACCCTATTTCTTTTGTTCCCTTTGATAGTAGTGGTGGAAGTAATTGAATGAATCGATGGGGCTTGGGTTAATGTTTTAAAATTTTGATTAATGTAAGCATAATAAATTATTTTATTTCTAATGATACTAATATGGAATAAAATAATGTGGACTTCAATAACATTCCTATGTTAAAACTTTGTTAGATATAGCACTTGTTCTTCAATGTTTCAGTAGGAGTGACTATAGTCTAGTTGTATTTTCTTCCCCAGTTATTACATCACATGTAGTCAGACCATAAGCATCCATTAGTGTAGAAACCTTTGTAGTATTAGTATTTTTTTTGGGAATATCTTCTCCAATAGATTATTGAGTGATGGTAGAACTTATACTAGCTACGTGTTTCTCTTGTGACTCTTCAACTTCTATATAAGGAAGCAGATTGCTAGGAAGATGGCCCTCATCCTTTCTTACATTACATATTCTCTGAGATCATCTAGCCTAGTCTCCACTACTAACAATAGCTCTTAAATATTAATATATAAAGGTCATTATGTCACACTTGCATAGTTTGGTGGTATTTCCCCCACTCTAGTGAGATATTTAGAACTTGCAAAGTGGTCAGAATAGTCCTTTTTTCCTATTCTATGTAACTATTGGATGAGGATCAATAACAATTGAACTATGGTGAAGAATTAGGAGCAATATTTTCCCAAGTTAGCTATGTAAGTTGGGTCTTTGAGGCTTTCAAGGTAGGATCAGTGGGTCTCTTGAGAATTGAAGGTGTCTCTATATCTAATGATAAATCTGGAGGAGTGGCACTTAGTGGCCTTAGCAGATGTATAAATATGTTATCACTTATTTGTTAGTCTATCTTAGGTAGTGTGTTTTCTTCTCTAGTGGGCATCTTCTCATCCTTGTATCTATTTTACATCATGTGGAATTATATAAGGATCATATTGTATCCTTTGTGTCACCTTCATGGACATATTAAATAACTACATCAACGTATAGACTTTAAATTTGTCAAGTACATTTATAAATATTGGGTCATGTATGTATGTTTGATGCCCATATTTAACCTTTTTCCCATTCACATAATAATATAGAAATTTAGCAATTACCTATATTAGATACCATTATTTAAAGTCATCCTTTCTTTGGTTGAATTTATTTCTATGTTTGTTTGTTTTTTGAATATGTAATTTTTACTCTTTCCTACCTATATTGATAGGGGTTTTATGGATAATCCAAGTCCTAGTTGGTTTCAAATCTTTGTTAGGCCTTATCTTTAGTTTTCCTTGAATAAGTACTATTCGTGTGCCTAAAGAAAATGAGGAAGCAAATGAGCTAGTGCATTAGCATATCATGTGATTATTGACCTTATGAACTCACTTGAAGCATGTAGCTAAGATTGGTTCTTGTTGATTCTAATATGCATTGGTGGATAAACTTAACTCTTTATCTACACTTAGCTACTTGGGTTAGTTACATTTAGTTCTCATTACTACAAAATCATATTACAATTAATCATGTTATTCACTCCATACATTCCACATACTTATAATTAGCACTATAGCAATAGATTGACACATATTTTAGAATTTGTAGATAAAAATAGTGATTCTATTGATTTCATTAGAAAATTAAAATCACTCATACACCATATCTTAGTAATAAATAATGAAAGATTACAAATCTAATTAATTAGCATTTCCTCTTTAGTATTATCTCTTTATCCCTTTTATAAAAAAAAATTAAGGGGTATTTATACATGATCCAACCCTTCTCCTTAAGTTACATAATTAATATAATAGTGTTGACTAGCCAATGACTATTTTTAAAAAAGAAGTCATGGTGAGCCAATACAATAGAATCCTTTTGAATCAGGCCTAATGGCCCCTATATATTCTCTCCATGTTATATATTCATGCCTGTGCTCTTATTATCTCATGAACTAGTGTTATATTTGTGCTTAACTAATATCCTTCAAATCTTCCACTAGCTTATTCATAATCATTTTCGCTTCTTGTGCCCTTGTTCAAGTCTCATACTTTTATTTGAGTCTTGTGTATTTTGTTTCTCCTTATTTTTTTGTATCCTTTTATCCCATAAAATTATCTTATATGCCAAGTTCCTTTACACCTTTCTCTTATGTGACTTTCTCTTACATGTGAAGCTCCTCTGCATTGTTCTCACACCATCATTCTTTCATTCTTTTCTCTTACATGCCAAGGTCATCTGTGTTGTTCTCACACCCTTGCTCTTCCATGATATGGATCAAAAACTATTGGAATATATAAATACAAATTTTTGGGTTTAAAATCACTCCCCACATAACCAATAGTCTATCTTAGTCTATGTTTAAGACTCCTTAGATAAAATAAATTCATGTCTTTCTTGTTGCACTTGGAATTTGAATTCCTCTGACTAGTTGAGTGAATCCCAAAGAATATAAGTAATCACTTCCAACTCACCACATATTCAATTCATTTCCTCAGTCTGTTTTAAGACATAATCTACTTGAGTGATAAAAATTTTAAGATTAGAAGTGATAGCCTTGTGAATATCCTCAAGCAACTTGACTTCTACTAGAACTTGGCATCAAAGTTTTGAAAAACTAGCATTAAGTTACCAACAATGGGTGCTTATTTATTTCTCTAGTTCTTCCCCATATTAGAACACCTTGGTGTATCATGCCTTATATTTGATATTTAGTGGATCCTCAACCAACTATTGGCATTATTGGTCTTCGGGTTGAATTTGTGCTTCCATAATTTTGTTTGGTCATTCTAGGTTTACAAAAACACCATAAAAATGGGAACAGTGGAACCTAATTTGGTCAAAACAATTTTTAATGTCTATGGCTTCCCTAAATTATTATGTCTCTAACATTTATTCTAGATGAGGGTTTACTTGGATCTTTCATTTCTTTAGCAGAAGATCCACTAGTGTCTCCAATTTGTTTATGGCTTCACTAGTGAGAGGAATCCCATCAACAAGCATTGGCTCATTATTTAAGATTGTTAAAAAAGGGATAGTGTCCTTAGTCAAGATGCCTCAGTTTTATAGTGTTGGAAATTTAGTGCCTTTAGTTAATCTTCAAGTATTCACCTCTTCTCATGATCCTCTTAGTACATCTGGATGACCTCATGATGTTTTTGGTGAAGTTTGCCAACATCATTACTATGGAGAATATTTTTCCTAGTGACCTCTAGGGATAATTTTATTAGGGTCACACCTATTTGATTTATAGAAAATTTAGGTGATCCATCCAAAATAAATCTATAATATATTAACCCTTTAGTCTTAAATATGTGATGGCCTTAGGAATCCCATAATGACCTTTATCATTATATATGTCCATACTAAAAGATAGTTTATGCCATGTTCGAACGATGGATTCATTTTTGGGGAAATATTCCCACATATAAATTTTTTAATATAAGATTCCTTATTGACATAGGATTTAAGCTATAGGGTCATCATTAACCTCACTTACTTGTTTTATCTCTTCCCCTTCTTCAATAGGCCCCTTTCTCTTATTAGGGTCACACTCTAGATCTACAAGTTCAGGTCCCATTTTTATTGGTCATTTGTGTTGGAGTCTTTATCCTCAGTGATGGGAGATGTAACTCTCCCTACCTCTTATTCAATAGTTTTTGGACTCTCAATGTCCATTTGTGTATATTCATAAGCATGTTATTATTTATTAAGTTTAGGGGTGGGTTCTTTTTACAGATGCTTCACCTTATTAAGAAATCACAACTTGGTCTTGGTCTTGGTCTTGGATATATTTTTGGTAAAGAGGTTTTCCTTTGTCATTTGGTGTAAGCTCTAGGTTATTCCTCCTATGACCTATTGGAACTAGTGGCTTGAGGTCTTGGCCTCTTTTATTTTTTTTATGACCTTCATTCTGATGGTGTCTCTGGTTGAGGATGGAGGGGTTCTTTCTTTATCTCCTAGATTATTGAGCATATAATAAACTAAAAAAAATTCCCCTTGCGTGATTATCTTAAAATTATTATTATGAATTTTATCTAATTTTTTCTACTCTATGTATGCTTGCCTTATTGGATAGACAAATAAATTATGAAGAGTGTGAAGCTCGATGTCAATCTTGTTAGCTTAAATGCTTACTAGGAACACATATGCAATGTGATTAACAAAATCCATGAAATATTTGGTAGTGTATGCATAAGGAAGCTTGATCTAGCCTAACAAGTTATTATTTCTCTCCATCCATATTTACATGAGTGAAAAAGTTTGTTTGAAAACAAACTCAGCCTGGCTCCCCATCTATCTAGGAAAATTTTTGGGTACACATCACTCATTACCAAAATCTTATTTCATCCCCTCAATTCAACCCTTCATATTAATTTTGTAAGAGGGTGTGATAGTTCCTGAACATGTAAATTGTTTGAACCTATCAATAGGGGACCTATGTTCTAATGGGTAAATCTACTTAAGTTCTTTTTAAGAATAATCTATGACACCAATTTATTATAAAAAATAAAAAATAAAATCATGCCCTAAGGAAACTTATGGTTAGGTAGTCATTGGGATTTCTATGTATCTTCTTCAATTATCTCTATAAAATACTAAGCGTAATTATATTTAGTCCCCTTTTCCATTTTAATTGAGACATATAGGTGGGTCATATCCACCTCCTTACATCTATCCACACCCCCTAATTTTTTCATTTCCAAAGGCATAGCTACTTGAATGGCAAGATCTAAAAGACTTGTAATTCACATGGCATGGTCTTCCTTCTTATACTTTAGTTTCATTATCATTTTATCAATATTATCTTGATCATTAAGATCCACATGAATATCATCTATTGAACATAGTAACCTTGTTACTTTTTTGATCCATTGGCGGTAATCCTCATTAAACACCCTTGAATATAAATGTAGCTCTTATGAATGTATGAAATCAGAAATTTTACCATCTTCTGAGTTTTCTCAAAGTATGATAGTTGGAAGAATTGAATTACACCTACATCCTAAAAAATATTTTAACTATGAGATCATAGGTTACCTCGTTACAATTGTTTTAGTGCTCGATCTAGTAGTCTCATTCTAATTTTCCCTCATTCTCCATATTGAATTCAATTAGTCAACAAGTGGAAACTTTGATTTCCAAAAAATTCACATGCAAGACCATCTCACAGTAGTGTGTTTATTCTATCAAAACTAGAGGTGGAGGTAGTGTCATGGAAGCCTTCTTCCCTACACATGCAATATTTAGTGCATGTTTGACATAGGCATCTTCCACCAGTTCTGTTATGGTATCAGCTTGTGCATCATATGGTTTATAAATAATGGGAAAACCCTAACCCTCTTCTTGGATAAAAATAGGACTAATTTTCTCTTCGTCCTCACACTCTTTTACTTCCTGGATTACTAGTAATGGGTCTCTTCTCCTTCTCAACTTTTTATTTGGATGCATCAACAACCAAGGTGCCTAAAGTTTAAGGCAAAACCAATAAATTATTTTAAATGAAAACATTTTGTTTCCTTTTCCACACTCAAACACTTTGGCCTTTCTACTTCAACCTCATTCAATGATGGATATAACATTTTAAACATGTTACTCACTAACACATGCTCCCATGGTCATGTTTTCACTCTTTTTTGTTTGAATGACTTTTGCCTCAAACACTAATTTATTTTTTCCACTTAAATTATATGAAGACACTTTCTCTACTAATTTTAAACACTTGTTTAAGAACTACAATCATTTGAAGTTTTCAACAGTAAAAATGAGACTGAAAACCCTCGGTATTTTATAGATAGGAATTTATTGTAAACTAACCTCCCCCCTCTATTATAGCATCCATAAATTTTATAATTAATACTTCAAATAACATTTCACAATTTCCATTTGACACATTTACCATTTATACAACTACTTTGTCAATAAATGAACCTGTTGCATCCTTCCTTTGAATGTTGTTGCACCTTTCCTGTAATGCATGCTAGCTATAGAAGTTTAAATTTAAATTTTTATTTGTGGTAACTACCTTTTCCATTTTAATTTTTTTTTAATAGTGTTTCCTTTTACATCTTCATCCTATATTCCTAGGTCATGTGCCACCTCTTACATGCCTTCTTGTGAAACACCACCTCTTGCATACCTCCTTATCTTCTAAGCTTTCTTTGATCATACATGATTCTTCCTAATATTTTATTTACATGCTTTAGATTTATTAGTTTATCCATTTTCAAAATTACCCACAATAAAATATGTCCATGGTGTATGCAATGGGAAAAGTAGCAGATCTATAAATCAATCCTAGCTCTTAGAAGATAAATCCTACTTACACTTTTGATAGAGGATACATTAGATAATTTGGGTCATGACCAACATGGATCTTCTAAACCTAATTGAGGGATATCTTACCACAATAATATCATTAGAAGGTTTCCAAATACTCCAATCAAGTAAAACTATGTAATAACCCTAACTAGGTCTTATGTTTTTCATATTCACTAAACTAATAACAAGTAAAGTAAATATCATCTATTGCTAACCAAATATTGTAGAAAAAAGAGGGGTAATAAACATGAAAATTAAACATACATATAATTCATATACTCGTGTTAATGTATAAAGAATCTTGATGCATGAAAGATAATTTAAAATGCATATCTATCTACTTTTATAAAGGAGGAACAAAGTTAAGAATACTTACCTTTGAATACGAACCCACTGAATCTCAATCTCTTCCTTGGATAAAGTGTTTTACAAAAGGTTGTTTTGGTATGTAAGGATGACAAGGATAAATAATCTCTAGGATACATAACCTATCAATACATCCAAAAGACTTTTTCGAAAGATAAGATCTGTACCTTAAAAGGAAGTATGAAACCCTAAGCTTGTTCTTCAAGTAGAATGGTGGATAAGCAAATGCGTAATATATCTTACTTATTATTTTCTTCTCTTATAAATGGAAAAAATGAATTTTTTATATATAGGTAGATCTAACCCTAAACCCTTCAAAAAGGTTAATACAACAAGTTCTACCTAGTTGACCCAGTATCATAATTAACAAAAACAAACTAGGTTATGGACTAGGTCAGCAAGGGGTGGACCTAGATACTAATGAGTGTTTCAATAATAATACAAGGTTAATGGGGTTGAGTATGTAACATAAATTTTCAAAAAAGGGTTTAGGTTAGAGAAAGGCTAATGAAGGTGGTAAAAAGCTAGAGGAGGGTGCAAAACAAGATAAAAACATTAGGAGAATCGGTTTAGGAGACAAGTGTGTAGATAACAAGTGTAAAAAAGGAACAATAATCTTGTGAATCACCAATGATTTTCCCTCCCTTTTCTTGGTGCACCCCTTAGGGCATGTACCCAAAGAGATTAAGACTCAACAAGTTCCTATAAGATAAAGAGCATTAGTAATTGATAAAGTTTGAAAATATTATGTGCATACACATGGTACTCCATGACATAACCTAGATAGATTCATTTATCAAAAATGTAATAGTGATAAATGTAAGAGTTCTGAATACAAGAGAGCACCCAATGTGCTAAATTTAACCTGATAAAATGTATGTAACTAATTCCATGATTATTTGAAAATAAAACTAAGTAATAAGCTAAAATATTGGCATACACATTATTTATTAAGATTAAAATTGATGCATATAATGGTAAGGCTAAAGCCAACTACCATTAAAATGACCTAGAAAGAATTGGGCATCTAACCTTTATAGCTTGTAAGTGCCTATTAGGAAAATATCATGAATAATAAATGGACCATTCCACTAGATCTATAATTTAATTAGATGGAATGAAAACTTGTATTCATAAACCAATACATGAAAATTAGGATGAAAAACTTTTGTTTTGATATGTTGGTCATGTCAGGGTTTTCATTTTTGCTTCTCAACCCCTTGACTATAGTGTGCGAGAATGCATTCTTCATCTAACTGAAGTAAAGTGTCTAGTAGAGACTTTAGGTATTTTTATTCATATAATATACCAATGTATGCAATATTCAAGGATGGTATAGGGAATTCCATTAGTAATAATTATTTGGTACCAAAGACAAGGTTACAAGGAGTAATTTTTCTTAGCATTTTATATGTAGTGCAGTAACCACATGAAACTACTAAAACACTATCATCCTAATCAGTGTGATTTATTAAAAAATAGTCAGTGTATTACCAAGGACCTTATTGAAGGCTTTAGCTTTAACATTGGCTTGAGGGTGATATGGTGAGGTCTTATGGTGTGTAATCACAAATTTAGCTAGGAGGATTCACACTATTACATTGATAACATGAGTTCCATGATAACTAGTTAGACTTAACGGGAATCCATATTGTGTGATGATATGTTCCCATGTAAATATAGTAGTGGTAATAGTATTATAATCCCATGTGGGTGCTACTTCATCTCATCATGTGAGATAATCTATGGTAATAATGATATAGTGTGTGTCAGTCCATATTTTAGGAGGCTAAATGGGGCCAAAAATATCAATAGCCCATTTTTCAAATGGTTTTTGAGAAAATACTAGATGAAGGGGCATGACATCCTAGTGGTTTGGTTTTTCTATGGACTACCATGTATCATATTAGTGTGCATAAGATTTTGCATCCTTGAATAATGTGGGCAACCATAACCCAACTATTAGAACATTTGTTTCTATTACACCACCATCATAATTCCCTCTTACAATAATGTCATAGACTTATTGAAGTATATCAGTACACTCGTGATATATTACACACATTTTTAATACCTCATCATGTCCCATATTATATAGGTATCCTCCAATAAGATGGAAGGGGGTAGTGTGAATAACCAGTTGCTTCTTCTCTTGGGTGCTAAGGTATTCTGGTGATGAGCATATTGTGAGAAAAATGACATTTTATTCCAATTTGTTTTTGTACACAAGTAACTTGGAAAAGTTTAACATCAATTAAACCATCTTATATTGCACAATTGATTTTCTAGATTAAATGTGTGAGAGGTGATCTAGGCTGAAATTAATATTTCCTGGTTTCACAACCATGGAGAACTAAAACACCTAAAATAAGACAATCCATCGGCAAATGAATATGTATAACACTAGATTATTAAATAAATACTTGATCACTTACCAATATTTATCTAAGATAAATAGAGTGGACAATAAGTAATGGTAAAACGTTTAGAGAACATAAACCATGTATAGGGCCTCACTATCTATAGTAGAGTAGTTTCATTTAGTTGGTGTAAGCTTCTGGCTACAAAAGTAAACGAGATGATAAAGGTTTATTTCATAGGGTTTTTTAAGGATGGTGCCCACTAACATTCCTGAAGCTTTGACATGAATGTGAAATGGCAACATCTAATCTAAAAATTGAAGAATGGGTCTAGTCACCAGTTTTTCCTTCAAAACCTCAAATGCTTGTTGATGTGTAGCGGTCCATAAGAATAGGCCATTCTATTTGAGTAATTATTATATCAAAGATAATATGTTAGCATAACTCCAAATTAACTTATGATAGTATCAAGTGTGACCCAAGAAGGCACAGACCTCATGTTGAGTGGATAGATTTGGAAGTTAGATAATGATTGAAATCTTGGTTGAATCCACTAGTAATCCATCCTTAAAAAATGTGTCTAAATAGGATTCTAAATGGCATAATAAAGATACACTTTATTAGATTTATTTAGAACTAAATTTGATGATAGTTCTCAAGCATGAGATGAAAATGATCATAGTGGTCACATACTAAACCATACATGGTCCAATCATCAAGGTACACCTAAAGGAAATTATAGATGAAATCCTTGAAAGCTTCAATGATAATGCATGAAAACACTATCGGTGAATTTTTTAATCCAAATAACATAAAATTATATGTAAAAGAACCCCATTCAGTTGTAAAGGTTTTTTTTTTTTGCTTATCTTCCTCAATAATTTTCACTTGGTAATAACTAGAAAATCCATTAGTGAAAGTGTATATCTCACATCTAGCAACACCTTCAAAATTTTATTTTATGAATGGTGTCAGGAAAGGGTTAGTGACACACACATCATTGAGCTGAATGTAATCCTGGTAAATCATAATTCAACCATTCTTCTTGATGTTGATCACCATAGGACTAACCCACTCAAACTCATCTAAGGGAGTAATAACTCCAACATGCAACATACTATCAATTTATTCTTTAACTCTAGCATTCATATTAGGGTTCATCTGATATGGTCATTTCCTCACTGTTCAAGCACTTTCAACCAACTTTATATGCATCTTTACTAATGATGAATGCACTCCCTTAATTTCTATGTAGTTGGGTAGGAAAATGTCTTCATATTCTTGTAATAGTTTAATTATTCTGGTTAACTCAATATCAGACCAGTAATTTCCCATAGTGGCTGTTTTAATCATGTCCTTCATCCCAATATTATGTTAAACTATTTATAGTGGTGTAGAATATGGTTTTTGCTTAGAATAAATAGTATTTTTCACATCATGTTCCCCACAATTTATATGCAAATGGAAGTGGTTGAATGCTATTATTGATGGATTAGAATGGGTACCCTCATCAACCTTATACATGATCTTTTACTTTCCCTTATGTATTTATTCTTTATATGCATATCCATATTGAGATTCAAAATTTAATACGGCCAAGGTAGGAGTATCAAGTTCTTGAAATATGTCTAACTTGTCTTTAAGTATGCCATGTATGTGGTCTTCTAGTGGTGCATGATCTCTAACTACTACATGACAAATTGATTGTAAGGACAAATATAAATAATTCTATGGAGAAGAAAATGAAAACATTTAAATCAAACTACATGTGATATGCTCCTAAGTATTCATTCCGCTATGGTTTTATTGATGGATGTACCACATAGTATACTAGGTGTGTAGAGTACCATTAAATGCATGAATCCATCATAATTATAGTAAAATAATTATTTATCACTCCAAAGTCTTTCATAGTTTGTTATATGGTATTCTATAAAAGTAACAACATCATAACTTAGGGTTGTGTGAATATGGTTGTCATGGTGAAAGAGATAATGCATAGCAACACACACTTATTCCCATATCTGTAATTGGTATCAATGAGTAGACCACCATGAAGAAACTTTTTCTTGAAACAGAAAGTTTATCACATGCAAATGTTCACCTCAAATAACATAATAGTCTTTTAATTATTGTAAAAACTCCCTAACCTCAATTTTACCATAGAATCGAGGTGCATGTTTCAACTTCAAGGGTGGTAGACCAATGATACAGAAAAATTTATGGCACAAAGATAAGTTAGGGAAGGAACTTAGGTATCTATAAAGAGTACCACAAATATTCCTTGTAAGATCATAGGATCCTTAATCCCATTGGTCAAAATCAATACTTGTAGTGTCTAAAATGGATTGTGCATCTTCTCACTATAATATGTCATTAAGAGTGGGAACCATATTGTTCATTCCCTTTAGCAATAATGTTATAAGTAGTGCTAAGATCGTCATAAACATTGAAAAATCCATAAAGAGTGGCCCTTGTTCATTATTTATAGGGATGACCATGCATTGAGTGTAATTATAAAATATGATATAATACTTCTTGAAACACAAATCAACATTGTTAATATAACACCTAGGTCTACACAAGAGAGTAGTAAAGTTATCATCTTCAACAAGCTCTATCACTTCAAAGTCACCCTTAAACATGACACCCAAGATGTTAATTATGGTATCTTTAAGAATTCCTATAGGCAATGTGTGAGTATTATTGGTAATAAATAAAACATGTGGGGAATGTTTCAAAGTGGTATTCCCCATTTTTTCTAGTCATACTTTGTTAGAACATTAACCTTCATGCCAGTGCTCACCAATATATCATAGATCATTCATCCATCAATGGATTCATTTACAAGGACCTTTTTGTAACATTATGCATTTATTTTTACATGGGTCTCTTTTCGACATGCATGGTTCAAATTATAATACTCTAAAGACTTTGTCATTTGTTATCATAACCATTTATTCAAGAGGGGAATGATGTCTTAACTAAGTAATGGCTTGCATAGATCATCAAATTGATCATTCCCCAAGTCTATGTGTATCATAAATTTTTGCATCTCATTATGTATGGTAGCATCTTTATCTTTCAAGAACTTAGTTTCTCTTTGTAGCTCTTATACTAAGGCCATTATGTCATACAAATCCTCTTTTTGACGATGGGCATTTATATAGTTTTGTGCACAAAATTTTTCATGCTAAACCTTTTCATTATTTATATTTCAAATATCAGTTTGAGAATGAGTGTCAATCTGAGTAGTGATATTGATCTTCGATTTAACTAGAGGGTTAGGTTGTGATTTCCACTTATCAGTTGGATTTTTAAAAACATGTATCATATAGCACCCTTCTCATTCCATTCTTTGGTAATAACATCCTATAAGTCTAGGTATTACTCAATTCAATGGTCATTTTTATAGAAGGCACAAATAAGGTAGACCGTTTAATCGCAATGGTAATGGTCTTGAGATCCAAACTAGTAACATGTCTTAGGTGGAAAGTGACCACCTACTCGCCCATTACCACACCCTTGACCTCTAAAAGATAGACTCCCACTAGTTTCCTATGTGTTAACTATAAAATCTAGGTGAGTACTTCATGTGTGTGCTTTATGAATCTTATTGATAACCCAACATTAATTATTATCATGGGTATATGCATCACATATATTACAATATAGTGAAACTTTAGCTTGGGTGGCATGTTGAAACAAATGAAAATATTATACATCGTGGTCTTCCTTGCATATTTCATAGGACTATTTTAACATGGCACAAACATTCATTCATGGATAATTGTATATGTTATGACCCTCTACTTGATATTTAACACACTAAATAAAAATTTTAGAATCATGAGAATTGTTGGTCATAATCTTATCTAGTCGAGAAGTCATATAATAAATTTAGGCCTCCATAAAGGGGATGATTCTGGTATCCATAATTCCAATAGCTTCAGCATGGAAGGTAGCTTCTAGTGCTTTATATAGATCAATAAAGGTATTATTGGATAAGGATCATTTAAAAGGATGTAATAAACCTAATTAAAACCATTGAACATGTTATGTTGGATTTATTTTAAATGATAGCCTAGAAAGAAGGGTTTTTAAGTGAGCATCATATGCATGCACACTCTCAATGAACTCCTACTTAATATCCTTTAAAGTAGAAATAATTTTTTGCTTAATCTTGGGAATGTCAAATTCTTGAAGTAGTTTTCAACATCTCATAGTTTATAACAACTTGTTGAGGATCAAACTTTATATACCATTTGTGTGTGCAATCCAATAGGGTACTAGAAAACTGTGTTTCCTTTCATTTAGTATAATTCATGCCCCATGCCTGCCAAATGAGTTCACACTTGTGAAGATGTTTAGTTTCATTCTCAATACTCAAGAAGATGAAGAGTCATCTCATATTAAACTATAGGTACACTACATGTATATAGTGGACCATGCGGTGGTGGTCCTCTAATTCCTCTTGAGCCATATGGTGTAGGCCTACCAATTCCTCTCAATTTTCCTCTTAATCCTCCTACACCTCCAATACAACCACTACCAATATTATCTCACATGCCTCCTGAAGTAATAGGAGAACCTAAAACACTAGGTGCTAATGGAGGTTGATTAGTTAAAGTTGGGCCTATATTTTTTCCACTACTTATATTTAATCCACCTATCATTCCAATGTAAGACATATATATTAACTACACTTGAGAGGTAAAGTCTAATCATAAATTTACTTGGCCTTGTTTTAAAATGTTACTTTGAACTTGTACTCCTAGAGTCTCTTCTATGGATTCATCTTCATACTCTACTTCAAAATCCCAATATGAATATCTAAATATCTTACAATAATTCCATCAAACCTAGATGTATGACTATGTATTATAGTGACGGATTTGGGCCTAATTGGATTGGGTTCCACTACCACCAATGCTTATCATGCATCTTTCATGAAACATGTGGCAATGAATCTCATGGATACATGGTTAGGGAGTAATCATTATGCATTTTTACCTTCATATAGATTCTTGTAAATCTTCCATGATCTTCTAATTTTTCCTTAGAATCATTTTCTATCATGGCCTTACACTTGGCCTCAACATGCTTACACTTTTGCAGTTCTCACTACCTAACTTTCTTGTTGAACTACCAATCCTATACAAATGTATACCCCTTCATTTCCCCACTAATTTCACTGCTCATGTGCGACAAAGTTTTACCTATCCATGGGGAAGTTATCAAGTCTAGATTCAATAATAAATTTTTAAGCACATAACATAGTGAGAGGGAGAGCGAATCGATGTGAACTAAATCATTTACTTTCATAAATTAATGTTCACAATTAAAATTTTCACACAAGATATAATAATTAACCAATACAAGATTTATGTGGAAAACCCTCTCTTAGGAAAAATAAAAATGAAGATTTTCTTGGATCTACCATCCAAATCCAAACATAAAATAATAATTCTTTTAAAAAAAATTAGGAGGCACCAAAATACTTGGAGACACCAATACCCACTACTAAGCACCAACTTAGCTAGAAACACTAATCTCTTTGATATGAGTTAATTGCCTCCACTAAAAAAATCTTCCACCTTTTATTATTGATTCAACAATGAATGATGGTAAAATTAAATATTCTCTCTTCTCCCTCTTCTCCACTAAAATCTGCTTATGTTTTCATGATGGAAATAATTATTTCTATTTTTTTTTTCAATTTTCTATCTACCTTATATATCCTATAAAGGCTCTTCACAAAGGAGGTGTCTCATCCAAGAGCAAAATTTTCATCAAAAGGTGTGAATTTAATTTTACTTTAATTAAATCACTAATTGAGCCAATTTCCCAAGGCAGCCATATATCAAGTGGGTCAGCCTAACAATGACAGGAATTAACACATATCTTAGGAGGGTAAATTTAAGCTTTAAACAACCTTCCTTGAGCACTCATTGAAAAATTATTTAATTATTGTCCCTTCATAAATAATAACTAAATAAAATTAAATATATGTTATTTTTGGTTGGCTTTGTTAATTATTGTTCATTTCCCTTCACCTTGAATTCAAAAAATCACTTAGGTCTATTCTTGGACCCTTTGAATTTTAATACTTAATTGCAATATTATGACATTAATAATAATTGTGTTTCATTAATGAAACTTCTATTAGAAATTTTGTTGACTTATGTTACATTAATTATAATTCACTTGATATCAATGACAATATTCCAATAATCTCCCCATTTGTCATTGATGGCAATCCTATAGAAAAATAGTGCATAAACTCCCCATTGTTGTAATTCTCCTCCTTTAATCCCCATTTATTTAATTTTCCCCCTTTGACATCAATGGAAAATATACATACAATAAAATCATAATGTGTATCACCAAAATTTCCATGGATTTGAATAATGGGATTATTATCTCCCCCTTAATCCATGCTTCTCTTGATGAATTTAATGATTAGATGAAGAATATATCACTCCAAATTTTTACCTTAGAAGATCAAAAGATCTTTTTAGGATGGGATTCATGAAGATATTTTATATATTCCTTTTTGGAAATGTAATCCATCTTTATTATTGATCTGTAACATGTTATCTCAAGAAGTGATACTTGATTGGAATGTGTTTTGTTCTAGAGTGCATAACTGGATTCTTAGAAATGTTTATTGCACTAGTGTTATCATAGAGTATTGAGATTGGATGTTCATATTTTAAATTAAAATATTTAAATGTCTACTTCATCCAAAGTACTTGTGTACAATAAGACACTACTATCTATTCTACTTCACTTGTAGATAATGAAATATAAGGCTATTTTTTGCTTAGCCATCTCATTAGATTTTTTCCAAGAAAGAATACTCTTCTTGTAATATTTTTGTCATCAAATCTTCTTACCCAATCTACAATGGTGTATGTTTTTTAATGTGAAATATTCACCTCTTAGATACCATAAACCATAATCCAAAGTGATTTTTAGAGATTTGAATATCCTTTTGATCACTTGCACATGTGTTTCTTTTGGGGTTGTATGAAAATGTGCTACCAAGTCTATAACCAACATGATGTCTAGACTTTTTATTATGGTGTATGATAATATAGAAATCATGGATATATAAAGTATCTATTTCACTTCGGGATATTCATCATCTTTACTTAACTTGCATACTATTAACATGGGTGTGCTAACAGATATGCAAACTTCCATTCTAAAATTCTTCAACATCTCCTTTATACACTTGGTCTAGGAGATAAATATTTTTTTGCTATATTGATAAATTTTCAAACTAAATAAAAATGATAATGCACCCAACATGGACATTTCAAACTCCTTTTTCATATATTTTACAAATTCATAGGATATTCATTCATTATCTCCTCCAAAAATAATATCATCCACATATACCACAACAATCACCTAATTCTCACCTTCAGTCTTGATATAGATATTACTATTAGAAACTCCCCTTTTAAAACCTTGTTCTTGTATATATTTATCAAGCCTTGAATATTAGGCTCTTGGGGCTTGATTTAGACCAAATAGTGCCTTCTTCAATTTGCACACATAATCCTTATTTTTTGATAGAAAGAAACCTTTGAGTTATTCAATATATACTTCTTCCTCTAACTTACCATTTAGAAAAGAAAATTTTGCATACATTAGATACATGTTTATGTTCTTAAAACTAGCATATGCTAAAAACATTTTAGTGGCTTCTAATCTCACAACAAGGGAAAAGGTTTCTTCAAAATCAATACCTTCCACTTGAGCATACCCCTTGAAAACCAACCTTGCTTTATTTCTAGTTACTTGGCCATATCCATTCATATTACTCTTAAAAACCCACTTGGTACCAATTAAATTCTTATCTTTTGGTCTAAGAATGAGTTTCCATGTCTCATTCTTTTTAATTTGATTCAATTATTCTTTCATAGCATTGATCCAATGCTTGTCATTTCTAGCTTCTGTAATATTTTTAGGCTCTATTTGGGATAATAAGGATAAGTTTACTTGATAAGGTGTACTCATAAATCTTATTCTAATTTGTACCCAAACATCAATATTGTTGATAATTTGACTTTCAGAATGATGCTTTTGAACAAATTAGGATGGTGCCTTTGTATCTTCCCACTCCATTTGTTCTTGTTTTTCTACTACTTTTTTGAAATATGGATCCTTTGAATGATCATTTATTTATGAAATTAATTTTTAGGGATTTTTTTCATCCATATTTATATTGGAACTTTCTATGATTGTTTGTAACCATTTATTATAACATTTATAGGCTTTACTTTTTTAGGAATATCTAAGAAAAATAGTTGCATCAGTTCTTGAGTTGAACTTTCCCAAGTCTTCTTTATCTTTCTTAATGAATCATTTTCTCTCGAACACTCTAAAATATTTGATTGATATTGGTATACCCTTCCATAACACATAAGGGGTTTTTTTTATTGTTTACTCTAATTTATCCTTTATTCAAACTATAGATTGTAGTATTAATTGCTTCTCTCCAAAACTTGTCTGATATCTAAGATTCATTTAAAATTATTCTATGAATTTATTGAATAGTTCAATTCTTTATTTCTAAAACTCTATTTTTTTGTGGATTAATTTCACCTGAGAAATGATTTTTTATTCCATGTTACTCATCAAAGTCATTGAATTAATTTGAAAGGAACTCACCTCCTTGATCTGATCTCAAGTACTTGATATTTAAATTCATTTTATTTTCAACTAAAGCTTTAAAGCTTTAAACTTATCAAATGACTCATATTTTTATTTTATAAAGGTAACCCATGTCATTTTGCAATAATCATCAATGAGCAACATAAAGTAACTCACCTTGTATGCTTTGCATTCTTTTAGGCTCACAGAGGTATGTATGAATTAGTTCTAATGGCTTCATGGTTGAGTACTCCTTTGAATTTAAACTTTATATTATCTATTTTCCATGTTAACACTACTTAAAAATAATGTTTGACAATTTTTTAATGTTCAACATATCTCTTACAGCTTGCCTAGTGCATATTTTCACTAGATTATTTAATTTCATGTAGCCCATCCTTCTATGCCATAGCCAACTTTCATCAATTTGAATCATGTAGCATTTTTCTTCGTTAACTTCACTAAGTATGTACAGGTTGTTTTTTATTTTATTTTCATCTACAAATAATTTTAAATATGTATGTTTTTCTAATCTCACAACCTTGAGCATAAAATGTGAGAGTGTGTACTTGATCACACATTTGACTGACACTTATAAGGTTATGCTTCAAGCCTTAAACATACAATACATTTTATGATTTTTTTTTCCATTATCAAGGCTAAGGGTACCTTTTCCAACTATTCTTATCATGGCATTATCTCCAATACCATGCCTTCAATCATTTATTTCAAGGAGAGAAATTTTATCTTGTCCCTAGTCATGTGACTTGAGAATCCACTATCAATATACCATTATTATCATTCATCTTATGCATGAAATTATATATGTATAGGCATAGATTTCTCCTTGTCTTGATTAACTTTCTCTTGCTTTTGTTTCCATGTTTTATAGGTTCTCTTTTATTTACAATAAGAGAATTCACTTTTTTATTTTGTCTAGAGGGTTCTACAACAACACTTATACAAAACCATGATATATGTTCATAGTTATTACAATTATAACAAATAATGTTATTATATTTGTAATTTGATAATGGGGAAATTTAGTTATAGTTTATACTTGAAACTCCATAAGTGATTTTGTCATTGTCCCATGCATACCTATTTATTGCATGTGTCTTACACTCCATTGCTCAATGCCCAAAATGATTGCATAAATAATAATAAACATAGAAAGAACTCATATACGTGATCACATTATACTATCTTGGAGGGAATATTCTTCTTAAAACATTTATGGGTATGGTCTTACCTTTTCTATCTTTAGGACGAGTATCATGCTCTTCCTTATCATGATCTTTCTTATTATCGCTTCCACCATTTATGGACTTCTTTAGTGCATCCACATAGCTTTTAAGATTCTCTACATATACTTTATTTGGTGGTTATTGTTAGCAATATGATTGTCATTGATGTCAAAAGGGACACTATGGATGTCATTGATGTCAAAAGGATCAGGTAAGATTGATGGAGAGAAGAACATGTTTCATAGTTACACTTTACAAAGTTGCCATGATTTTACAGAGACCATTTATGGATTTTTAAAGTCAAATAGATAGAAGATATGTTATGGGTTTTTCATGTACATTCCAAAAACATGGTATATAGGTTTATAAGAGAATTAATCAACTCGTAATTGATTTATCTTTGCTCTTAAACTGAATAGGGTTTCTCAATAAAACCCTAAGGATTTAACCATGGTGCCAACAAGAAAAGTTCTATTTTAATGTTGACTTGGTATAGCCAAGAGCTAGTAGCTTAAGTTATAACTTAAGTATTTATCATCATTATGAAATTGGTCCCTTGATCTATTAATTACCAACTCTGAACAATGATCAATAGACTTAATATTTTCTAAGTCTTAGACTTTATATTATGTCCTAGCTTGATCAACAACTCATGATTCATCGTATATAAATGATCCAATGAAGTGAAGAAAATTCAAATTGTCAAAATGATCTCTAAGTGAGTACACAAGTGACAAGTGTCACATTCATAGAGCTTGTCAAATAGAGACCCAATGAGCATAAGCTTATTAGAGTTAATGATCGAGTTATTCGGAAGATCAAATGACTCACACTTAATTAGACATTGGATATCCAAAAGAGTTTGATGAAGTCAAAGTGTTAAAGGTCCCTTTGAGTGAATGTGCATGTGAAAATTTTCACAAGTACATGAGTCTATTAGATAGAGGACTAATGCAAGGATAACAAATGTCTCAATAATGGGAACTGACAGTTATGTACAAAAGGCATGCACTTAAGCGAAGTGTCATATTTTTTAGGTTTGGATAGATATAAATAATGAGCTTGTCATAATATCTGACAGTATATGAGTGATCATGTAAAGGATATCCAATAGAGTGAAAGGACTCAAATGATATAAAGTGATCAAGGTATATTGACACATTGGAAAGATAAAGACTAAGTAAGTCTGAGAAGATTGATAGAGTGTAAGAGTTTCAAAAATGTAGGAAACAACAAGATGAAGTCAAGGTGTCAAAGTTTAATGACCAATTCAAGGTACAGCTCATGTAATTTCAAAGATACAATAGCACATGAAATCTTGGATGAAAAATATCTAATAGATCAAATGGACTAAGATGGAATAAAGTGATCAATGTTTATCAACATAGGGGCAAGTTAAAAACCAAGCATGTTTGAGAATATTTATGGAGTGAAAGTGATCCAAATATATAGGAAGTAGCACAATGTGATAAATAGCTTGATGTTTAATGTCAATATAGAAGTAAAGAATGTGCATCTTTGGAGATTCAATAGCATGTAAGATCTAGGATCTGGAGATCGACAAACACATTTTATAGATGACAAAGCTAAAGTTTAGAAGCATACAAAGATCTGATTGAGTGAGATATATTATAGATGGTGCAAATAAAGAGATCAAAGGCTACTATTTAAAGTGTTTGAATTCTAATGTTCAAGTGTAGGAATATGTGAGTAATCCATGAATCATGACACAAGTAATGAGATTGATCAATCCAACTAATCAAATCTATATTAAAGAGATTGTGCATCAATAATTGAGTCTAATAGATGCTATAGATAGTAAAGAGATCAATAATTATGGTTTGATGCATAGAATCAAGATGTGGGAAACTTATACTTCAAGCCATAATGAATTAGATTATAAAATTGGGATGTTATGTTACAGTCTAAGTGTGAACAAAGAGAAAAATCAAACCTTATACAAATTGCTTATATATATAACATCTAGGACACAAGCTAATACGGCTGGATCTATTCAAACTGTATCAAACCAAAAATATAGTTACATAAAGGCTATAGAGATAGATGAAGTGTGTTAAATAGAGACATATATAAACATAAAAATAGAGGGGTAGAGAGGAAATAAAGGCACATAGAAAATATGCAGGGTATGATCAGTTGTAGATTAGATCTATAACAAAGAATAGAGATTTAGACTAATTTATGAATTTAATTTTCAAGTTAGAGTTTTAGCTTCATAGAAAAAGTCTTATAGGTTAGTACCATCATATAAGTTAAGTGGGTGCTCAGATTAGGGATTTAGTGCTTCTGTAGGGTTGGTGCTCTTAAAACAAGGGATTGGAGTCTCCTTAGGATTGGTGTCCTTAAACATTGTAACCAGATAAGTTTGCTAGTGAGGCTTTGAACTATGAGGTTGGATTAGAATAGTAGCTTCTAATAGATATTCTCACCATGGTGTTTCTATTTTTCCACTTATAAATCTTGTGTCATGTGTATTTTTATTTGTATGATCTCTGCATATTTGATTTGATCCACATAGATATTTAATCTATTCTAAAAGGTATTAAGGGACCAATTTTAATTTAGATACTAATTCACCCCCTCTTAGTATCTAGTTGTGTTCCAACAATTTTTATCATAGATTAGTGTTCCTTGAAAGAAACTTAATCATCTCAATTAGATCTTGGAATATTGAACATAATGGCTAGTCAATAAGGATCTTCAATAAAAAAAGGCACCTCTCTTTGATGGGTCTAACTATGCATTGGGAGAATAAGAATGGAAACATATCTATCCTCATTAGGGTTTGATGTATGAATATCTATGGTAAATGGATATATAACCCCTAATACAAATCCTATTTATTAGGCTACTAAGAAGGCATATGAGAGCAATGTTAAGGCAAAGAATGCTATTCTTTATGGATTGTCAAACTCAGACTTTGTCAAATTTTTGCACTATCAAAATTCACAAGACATATAAAACAAGTTGAAGGGCATCTATGAAGGATATTACAATTTAAATAAGGACACATTACAAACTTAAAAAGGCAAGTTTGAGATCCTTAAGATGAATGAAGAGGATAAGATTGCATACTAGCTCCTCAGGGTAAATGAAATAGTAAATGAAATCAGAGAACTTAAAGAATAAATGAAAAATTCAATCACTATCAAGAAGGTTTTAAGATCTTTTCCATCAAGATATGATTATAAAATATCTACAATAAAAGAATCAAGAGATCTAGATAAACTAATTTTTGATGAGTTGCATGGGACCTTCATAGCTTGTGAGATGAGAATGGGAGAGATAGACACCTTCAAGAGAGAAGTTGCATTCAAATTAGCTAAGTAAAATAAGAAACATCTACATCTAAATCTGAGGAAATTGATCAATAAAAAGCTAACTTTGTCATAATATTAAAGAGAGGATCTTGAAATTATAGAGGTAAGTTACCTTTCAAATTCTTTAACTATGGTAAAGTAGGACATTTTGTTGCTAAATGCCCACATAATAAAAATGATAACTCTAATAAAGTAGAGAGTAGAAAAAATATGAAACCCTATTATCCTAAGAAGAACTTATTAAAGAGTAATAAAGGTCTATACATAAAAGAAGATAGTGATTCATTGGATGATATTGATAGCTCAGATGATGACCATGATTGTGCCTTTGTGGTTGAGGAAAATGAATCCATATATATGGCATTAGGATCAACTTTTATAGAACTATATCAAGAATAATTTGAAGTTGAAGACTCTGAAGAAGAAGAAGAGGAAGGAGAATTAGACCTTGAATATGAACTCTTCTATGCTCTAGATGAGATTGATAAGCTAAGAAAAGAGAGCTCAAAACAAAAGAATCTTGGAAAAAAAGAAATTGAGAAAATATCTAAAAGCCTTGAGAAATTTGATCAGATGGTAATGAGTCTAAAGACATAAGTTGAAGAGGATAAGATAATAGAATATGTACTCAAACTTGAAGTACAATCTAACTCTAATGAATGTATAAAGCTAGAGGTAAAAATTGTGGCTTTGAGAAAAGATCTTGAAAAATCCAAAGGTCAACTAGATCAAAGTTTGAAGTTGATAAGAGGATCAGATATTCTTGATGCACTGATCAACTCTCAAAATCCCTTAAAATAAAGATTGGGTCTTGGTTATCAGAAGTGGAAAAGTTACTCAACTAATACATCTAATAACCTATATGAAAAGTTCAAAGTAGAAGGAGAGTCAAGAGAAAATAAAAAGAAAGCTTGCAAGGACACAAATATAGACTCAAACATAATTGTTTTGAAGAAAGTAGACCCTGAAAAAACTCTAAAGAATAGAAGAAGACAAAGGTAGATAATGTAGATGTATACACCAAAGTGAGAGACTTGAAGAATCCAAAGCTTAGAAGAACTCCTCATACTGCACCAAGAAATGTTATGACCAGGTATTCCTCATCCTTCTATGGTTATTATTATAATTCTAATCATTTTGGTCATAGGGCTATTGATTTTAGAGTTATATCTATAGGGAGAACAACTTTTTTAATTAGAAACTCAATTGCTCCTCTGTTAGATACAAGTGTAATGTGTTATAATTTTAAAAAAAATGGTCACATAGCTAGACATTGTAGAACTATCTTTGTAATATCAAAATTATACAATGTAAAGAAAGGAATGTATCCTAGTGTGAAAATTTTTCACAAGTCTCTGATAAAGAGAAGAAGAGAACATATAAGAAACCCAATGAAGTGTGAAAAGTGAAAAATCAATCCATGATTGCTCAAACTGCACTCCATGCCAAAGAGCAAAATTCATGTGTGATAGATAGTGGTTTCTCAAAGTATATGATTTGTGACAAGAGAAAGTTCACCAAAATGATCAAATATAAGGAAGGATTTGGTAGCTTGGGGGATAACACAGTAGTAAAGATCAAAGGTAAAGGAACCTAGAACATAGATGGTAAACTACCTATACATGATGTCCTTTATGTTGAAGGATTGAATCATAATTTGATAAGTGTCAGCCAAATGTGTGACAATGGATATAAGGTCACATTTGATGCAAAAGGCTGCAAGTTAAAGAGATATAGAAGAGTAGTTGTATAAGGGAAAAGGAGTGAGAAAAATATCTACAATTTTGTTGAAGTAAATGGTAATATTTTTTTAATGAGAAATATTGGTGAGAGTTGGTTGTGGCATATGAAAATGGGTCATGTCAACTTTGATAATCTAATCAAATTGACCTCAAATAAGTGTATAAGACACATGCCCAAGATAACCAAACCTACAGATACTACTTGCAAGGAATGTCAACTAGGTAAACAAACAAGGGTTAGATTTCAAACAAAGGAGTATGCAACTACAAAGCCTCTATAATTAGTTCATACTAATCTTTGTAGTCCTATAAATACAAGAGGATCTAAAGGAGAGTGTTAATTCATGTTATTTATAGATTTCTACTCAAGAATGACATGGGTAACCTTTTTGAAGGACAAATCTCGAGCCTTTGAGAGATTAAATATCTTTAGATCCATGGTTGAAAATGAGATTGGAAGAAAAATCAAATACTTAAGATCTAATAAAGATGGAGAATTCACATCAAATGAATTCATAGAGTATTTTTAGAAGCATGGGATCAAAAGGCACTATTCTACAATAAGGACTCCACAACAAAATGGAGTTATTGAGATAAATAATAGAACAATCAAGGAAATGGCTAAAATAATGCTAAAGGAGCCAAAGTTACTTGATGAATATTTGAGAGAAGTATTCCAAACAACAATATACATCTTGCATAGAGTTCAACTAAGGGTAAATAGTGAAAAAAATCCTTATGAGCTATGGTGTGGAAAGCCTACCACTATTAAGTACTTCAGAGTGTTTGGAAGAAAATGCTACATCAAAAGAAAAGAGGACAAATTGCGAAGCTTTGAATCAAGATGTGATGAAGGAATATTTATTAGTTATTCCACTCAAATAAAATCTTATGTATGTTATAATAAGAGGCTACACAAGATAGTAGAGAGCATCAATGTCAAGGTTGAAGAAGGATTGAAACATGTTCAACCTGAGAAGGAAATTAGAATTGGAGAAATATATCTTGAAGAAGTAGATATTGAAAAGGCTAAGGAAAAGAATGAAAAGGTACCTCCAAGATTTATTCAAAAGTATCATCCTAAAGAGCAGATAATTGGTAATAAGAATGAATGAGTTAAGACAAAGAGAAGATCTATAATGAACAAGGAGCAAGTAAGTTTTACTTTAATGTCTAAAATTGATCGTATGAGCTATGTTGAAGCCAACAAGGATGAAAATTGGATAAAATATATGAAATAATTGAGCCAAATAGAAAACAACAAAACTTGGCAATTAGTTCCAAAACCCTCAAGCAAGAATCTGATAGGAACAAAATGGAGTTGTTATAAGAAATAAAGAAATATTGGTATGTAAGGGATATGCATAAGTATAATTCATAGACTTTAAGGAAACATTTGCTCAAGTTTCTAGATTGGAATCTATAAGAATGTTTCTATTATTCTTTGTTTACAAAAAGTTCAAAGTCCATTAAATGGATGTAAAGTCTACTTTCTTCAATGGGAAATTAGAAGAGGAAGTCTATATTGAACAAATAGAAGGTTTTCAGTTGTTAGATGAAGAAGATTATGTGTATAGACTCAAGAAAACACTATATGGTCTAAAATAGACATCTAGATCATGGTATTCAAGATTAGACCAATACCTTCAACAATAAGGTTTTAATAAAGGATGTGCAAATAGTAATTTGTGCTTCAAATTAGAAGGTGAGCATATGTTGATTATTGTTGTTTATGTAGATGACATCATCTTTGGTGGTAGAAATAATAAAATGTGAAAAGAATTGGCTACATAAATGCAAAGTGAATTTGAGATGTCTATGCTAGGATAAATTTCCTTCTTCCTTGGTCTATAAATATCACAATCTGATGAAGGGATATTCATATCCTAAACCAAGTATGAAAATGAAATGCTCAAGAAATTTAGAATGGAAGATAATAAACCAGTTAATACTCCCATGATAACTAAATGAAAGTTGAGCAAAGAAGATGATTCCATTAGTGAAAATCAAACTCTATATAGATCAATGATAGGTAGTTTTATATACCTAACTACATCATGACCAGATATCACGTAAGCTATGTGCATGGTTACTAGAGTTTAGGTTTCTCTTAAATAGTCACATGTCAATGCAGTGAAAATAATATTTATATATATCAAGAGCACAATAGATTATGGCCTATAGTACCTTATAAGTGAAGATTTCACTTTGACAACATATACAAATGTTGATTGGGTACGAAGTATGGATTATAGAATAAACACTAGTGGTGTTGTATTTTTACTTGGACACAGATTTATTTCATAGCTAATAAAAAAGAAAGAGTCAATTACTCTTTCTACAGTAGAAGTAGAGTATGTAGTAGCAATGGCATGTTGTACTCAAGTCTTTTAGATAAAGTAAAGACTCAAAGACATCAAGGTTGAGTAAAAATCACCTATTTCTATTCTTTGTGATAATTCAGTGCTATAAATATATCAAATAATCTAGTGATGTATTCAAGAACCTAGCACATATCAATAAAGTATCACTTATTAAGAAAAAGGGTTACATATCAAGAGGTCACAATGGAATATGTGCCAACTAAGGACTAGATTTTAGTCATATTCACTAAAGCTCTTATGAAACAAATTAAATATTTGAGACAAAAAATGGGAGTAGTGGCTCGTACCCACATCAATAAATCACTAGTGATAGGGCATGAGTCTAGGGGGAGTCTCATGGAAGCTTTATTAATCCCTGGAAGAAGAGAGAAAATTCAACTCAAGTATGTATACTTTTGAAAATTACTAATGAGTTGAAAGTTACAGATTCTTGGACAAACTCTTTTATTTGATAAAGGGGGAGAACACTTTAGACAAATAATGAGGAGTCCCTTTTCCATTGATTTCAAAGGGGGAGAAAAAGGGTAAATGATTTTTTTATAAGTTTGGAGAAAAGGTGAAAATGCTCTATGTAAAAGTTTGGAAGAATAGAGCAAGTGTCCAAGATTATTTTAGGCAAATTTTCCATTGCCTAAGAGGGAGAAAGTATGGTATGAATAGATTTAGTTCATACTCATCAAAATCCAATGAAATCAATGCTAGAGAAGGATCACATTATTATAAGATTATAACATTAATTTTGCATTAGGGCATTTATTTTGTAATCAATGCCAAAGGGGGAGATTATTTGCAATATGATTGTTATTGATGTCAAAAGGAACACTATTGATGTCATTGATGTAAAAAAGATCAAGATGGATTGATGGAGAGAAGAACATGCTTCATAGTTTCACTATACAAATTTATCATGCTTTTACAGAGACTATTTCTGGATGTTTAATGTCAAATAGATAGAAGATCTGTTATGCATTTTCCATGTACATTCTAGAAATATGGTCCACGGGTTTAGAGGAGAAGGAATGAGCTCAGAATTGATTTATCTTTGCTCTCAGAATAGATAGGGTTTCTCAGTAAAACCCTAAGGGTTTATCCATGGAATTAATAAGAAAATTTATATTTTAATGTTGACTTGGTATAACCAGGAACTGGTAGCTTATGTTATAACTTAAGCCTATGTCATCGTTACAAAACTGGCCCCTCAACCTAGCAATTACTAGCTTCAAGTAATGATCAATGTACTTAATATTCATAAGCCTTAGAATTTATATTATGTCCTATCTTGATCAACGGCCCATGCTTCATCATATGCAAATGATCCAATGAAGTGAAGAAAAGTAAAATTGTCAAAAGGACCTCTGAGTGAGCATGCAAGTGACAAGTGTCATATTCATGGAGCTTGTTAGATAGAGACCCAATGATCATAAGCTTATTATATTTAATGATCAAGTTGGTTATAAGATCAAATGACTTATACTTAATTAAACATTGGAGATCCAATGGAGCATGATGAATTCAAAGTGTCAAAGTTCCCTCTAAGTGAATGCGTAAGTGACAAGTGTCATAAGTACATGAGTTTGTCAGAAAGAAGACCAATGTGAGGATGCCAAATGTCTTAATAGTGGGAATTGACAGCTATGTATAGAAGGCACGTACTTAAGTCAAATTCCATATTCTTGAGGGTTGGACATATATAAAGAATGAGATTATCAAAAAATCTAATGGTGTATGAGTGAGCATGCAAAGGGGATCTAATGGAGTGAAAGGACTCAAATTCTATAAAGTGCTCAAGGTCTATCGACATAGTGTCAAGATAAAGATTGAACAAGTCTATAAATATTGATAGAGAGAAAGCATTTCAAAGATGCAAGAAGCCACAAGATGAGGTCAAAGTATTGAAAGTTAATGACCAAGTCAAGGTACAGTTCATGTAAGCTCAAAGATCAAATAGCATGTGGAAGCTTGGATGAGAAAGATCCAATGGAGTGAGTGGACTCAAATAAATGTCATATTCTTGAGGGTTGGACATATATAAATAATGAGATTGTCAAAAGATCTAATGGTGTATAGGTGATCATGCAAAGTGGATCCAACAGAGTGAAAGGACTCAAATTCTATAAAATGCTCAAGGTCTATCGACATAGTGCTAAGATAAAGATTGAACAAGTCTGTAAATATTCACAGAGGAAAATCATTTCAATGATGTAAGAAGCCACAAGATGAGGTCAAAGTATTGAAATTTAATGACCAAGTCAAGGTACAGTTCATGCAAGCTCAAAGATCCAATAGCATGTGGAAGCTTAGATGAGAAAGATCCAATGGAGTGAGTGGACTCAAATGGAATAAAGTAATTGATGTTTATTGACACAGTGGAAAGTTAAAAACCAAGCATGTTCAAGAATATCAATAGAGTGAAAGTGATCCCAAGATATAGGAAGCAACGTGAGGAAAAAAAATATTGATATTTAATTACAAGATAGAAGTAAAGAATGTGCATCTTTGGAGATCCAACAGTATGTGGGAGATAGGATCATGAGATTGACATATGCATTTTGAAGATGACAAAGCTAAGTTTTAGAAGCATACAAAGATCTAATAGACTGAGAGATCTTAAGGGTAGTATTTAAAGTGTTTACATTCTAATGGTCAAGTGTAGGAACATGCGAGTAAGACATGAATCACGACATAGATAATGAGATTAATTAATTCAATCAATAAAATATACATTAAAGATCCTATGCATCAAAACTTGAGTCTAATATATGATATAGATAGTAAAGAGATCTATTATAATGGTGTGATGCATGGAATTGATATGTGGGAAACTTACAGTTCAAGCCATAATGAAATAAAGACCAAAATTGACATGTTATATTACAATCACATAGAGAAGAAGCAAACCCTATATTAATTGATTATATATGTGACATCTAAGACACAATTTAATGTTGTTAGAGATATTTAAATTATGTCAAATACAAAATATAGTGACACAGAGTCTAGAGAGAGAGAGAGAGAGAGATGAAGTGTGTCAAATAAATACATATCTAGACATAGAGACAAAGGGGTAGAGAGAAAAAAAAGAAAAAATAAAATGTGCAAGGTATGATCAGTCATAGAGTATACCTATAACAAATAACAAATATTTGGTTTCATGTATGAATCTAATTTGTAAGTTGAAGTTGTAGTTCCATAGTAATGTTTGATAGGTTGGTGCCATTAGATAAGCTGAGTGGGTGCTTAGATTAGGGAGTGGGTACTTCCTTAGAGTTGTTGATCTTAAATCAAGGGATTGTTGTCTCCTTATGATTTTTATCCTTAAACATTATAACCAGTGAGGTTTGCTAGGTAGGCTTTGAACTGTGAGGCTAGATTAGAAAAGTAGCTTCTAGCAATTATTCTCACCATGGTTTTTCCCTTTGGCTTTTCCATGTATAAATCTTGTGCCATGTGTATTTTGGTTTGTATGATCTCTATATATTTGATTTGATCTACATATATCTTTAATCTATTCTAAAAGGTATTAAAGGATTAGTTTTAATTTAGATACTGATTCACCCCCTTTGTCTTAGTATCTAGTTGTGTTCTAATAGTTCTATAATTTTTTAACTCTACCTTTCTTGAGTGCCCTTCTGGTTCTCTTCATAACCAATACCAATTTTAATGAATGGTGACCTTTAAAAATTTAGGATGTCACCCAATTTTTGGCTCTCTTTTCAAACTTTAATCTATTTTTTAGCTAGGTAGTGGTCTTCTACAATTCTATTCTTAACAAAACCATTTCAGATTCTAACTTTCTACATTCATCTTTTATTATCCTTAGTTGGGCTCTCACTTCCTCCTCTATCCTTTTTACTTATTCTAATAGAGTCTTTAGGCCAATGAACACCTTTTCTTGTTTTCAAAGCATGATATTATTCTTCATATTTGTGAATCTGTAATCTTTGTTTCAGATTCTTTTTCTTAAGCATTTTTATCTCACCTAAAGCATAAATGAGTTCTTCTTCAAGATCTACATCTCCTTCATCCTTGACATCTTATTCCTCTTCCAAGGGGTCTTCACTTGTACATGCATCATTTTTTATTTCTATATCCATGAACATATTTTCTTCTCTATCACTATCGTATATGCTCTCATCACTCTCCTCACATGAGCTACTATCATTTTTGGAATAGAGCCTTTTCTTGTGCTTACCAAACTTTTTATTATATTCATTTTGTTTGAAGATTTTATTGTATTGAGATTTTCTTTCCTTCTTATTCCTTTCCTCATTATGATTTTCCTAATCATCTCTATCATCCTTATGTGGACATTTAGCATCAAAATGTTCTATTTTACCACAATTAAAACACTTGAAAGGTAGCTTACCTTTGTATTTATCGGATCCCATTTTAATTTTTCTAACAAATAGGGCCTCGTTGTCATCTTGTTCATCTCTTGATTCAAGTTGTTTATTTTTACCTTTATTTAAAGATTTGAAGGTTTATTCCATTTTTAGTGGATTTTATTTTTTGGGTCTCATTTTATAATTTATGAGTATCCCATGTAGCTCATCCATTATTCATGAGTTGAGATCCTTTATCTCTTTAATAGTAGTAATTTTTGCATAACATATTAAGGGTAGATACCTTAGTACCTTTTGAACTATTATGAATTATTCAAATTTTTCACCAAACCATTTAATGTTGTTAACAACCTCATCCACATGAAGAAGATATGCTACAGCATTTTCTTCATCTTTTATTTTCAAGCTCTCAAACTGTCTCCTATGAGTTTAAAGTTTTGCTTCTTCACTTTGTTATCACTCTCATAAATGGTATGAAGCTTATCCTAGATGTCCTTTTCTTAATTTCAATGCATTACTTTGACAAATTATGATTCGTATAAGCCACACAAAATTGCATTCATGGATTTTATAGTATTTTCACTAGTCTTCTTTCTAGTTGTATCCATTGGTGGAGTTTTTGGTATTATATATCCAATTACTAATGGTTTCCAGATATCAAAGCCAAAAACCATTAGATATGTTTGCATCCTATTCTCTAGAATTCATAGTTTGTTCCATCAAATAATGGAACCTTTTTATGGATAAACCTTCTTGAACATGATGATGAGCCATGTGTGATCCCAAGATCTACCTTCCAGTGGTTAGACTAATTATGAAGGAACCTACTCTGATACCAATTTTTAAGCACACACTACACTGGGGGGGGTAAATTAATGTGAAATAAAACTTTAATTTTATAAATTAATGTTCACAATTAAAATATTCACATAAGATATAATAATTAATTGACACACGATTTACGTGGAAAACCCTCTCTCAAGAAAAACCACAATGAAGAGTTACTTGGATCTACCATCCCAATCTAGGGCATAAAATAATAATTATTTTACAAAACTTTTGTAGGTACCAACCTACATGGAGACACCAATCCCCATTGCTAATCACCAACTTAGATAGACACACCAATCTCTTTGATCTGAGGCACTGACCTCCATGGAAACAATCTTCCACATTTTATTATTTCTTCATCAACGAATGATGGTTAAATTTAATCTTCTCTATTCTCCCTCTTCTCCACTAAAATATAATTATGTTTTCATCATTGAATGAATTATTTATTTTTATATTTTTATTTTCCAATCTTTTATTTACCTTATATAGCCTCCAAAGGATCTTTACAAAAGAGGCATCCTATCCAAGAAGCACCCTTTCATCAAAAAGTGTGCATTTAATTTTATTTTAATTAAAACACCAAGTGGGGAGATTTCCCATAACAATCATATATCAAGTGGTTTGGCCCAAAAATTATAGGCATTAATACATATCTTAAGAGGGTAAATTTAATCCTTAAAAAACCTTCCTTGAGCACTCATTCAAAACTTCATTAATCTTAGTCCCTTCATCATGAATTATTGTTGCAAATTAAATACATGTTATTTTTAGTTAGCCTTGTTAATTATTATTGATTTACCTTGACCTTGAATTTGAAAAATCACTTACATCTATCCTTGGGACATTGAATTGTAATCCTTAATTTCAATCTTGTGACAATAATAATAATTCCATTACATTTATGACACTTTTGTTGATAATTTCATTGACTTATATTACATTAATTATAATGTATTTGACATCAATGACAATATTCCAATATAATTTTATTAATTTATAATGGAAACCATCTTAGATACCTTATACATGGTTCCCTCAAGAAATTAAATTGAGCTTCTTTTGAACAAGAATATGGAGACACACTATACTCCAATATATATCTATTTAATGTTCCTTTCCCCTAGACGTCCACCAAATATGTCTAAGTAATTATCAACAGTGTCAAGTCTATATAACTCTCTGATACACAAGAAGCTTTCCATTCATAATTTCTCAAGTGATCTTCTACATATACTAAAATCTAATCATACAAATTGATGTGTAGTTCTACATAGAAGGTTTCATATAAAGAATCATACAGATGTTACTCTATACATTATCATGCATAAACTTATAGTAAAATGTATTGAAGTAATAAGCTTCTCTTCTACTATGTTATTCTGACTAGCTTTTTCCAAAGAGAGTTGCTCAAGCATATTTTTACTTTTACACTAAAAATTGAAACATGTATCAGCAATGGAACCAAAATAATAGGCCTTATCATTAGTTTTACTTGATTAAATACTAGTTGCACAACTAAAGTGAATGGAGAAACCAAAAACCTAGTGTGTGTACATGTCATGTGAGTAGTGACCTTGTGTGATCACCCAAAGCACATAGTCAATAATGGTTCTCATTGATTTTGTCATGTGGTGGTGGATAAAATTAACTCTTTATCTACATTTAGGAACTTGGGTTAGTTACATTTAATTCTCATTACTACAAACATCATATTAAAATTAATGATGTTATTCACTCCATAAATTCCACATACTTATAATTATCACCATAGAAATATATTGACACACTTTTTTCAATTTGATAATAAAAATAGTGATTCCATTAGTTTTGTTTTGAAAATTACAGTTGCCTATATACCATAGCTTACTAATGAATAATAAAATATTACAAATATAATTTAATAGTATTTTCTCTCTAGTATTCTCTCTCCATCCCTTTTCTCAACAAAACTAAGGGGTATTTAGACATGAGTCAACCCCTCTCCTTAGGTTACATCATTAATACAATAGTGATGACTAACTAATGATTATTTAATAAAAATAAATCAAGGAGAGACATTACAATATAATCCTTTTGACTCATGCCTAATATCCCCTATATATTCTCTCGATGATATGTATTTGTGCTTGTGCTCCTATTCTATCATAAACCAATACTAGATTCACACTTGAATAATCTCCTCTAATGATTCTATGATCTATTTCATTACCCTCTCAACTTTTTATGCTCTTATCCAAGTATTCTTATTTTATATGATTTATGCATCTTTTTTTCTCCTTGTTTTCTGTATCCTTGTCTCCTTTAACTCGCTCTTATGTGCCAAGGTCCTTTGTGCCTTTCTCTTCCACACCTTTCTCTTCTACACCAAGTTATTACATTGTTCATGTGACCATATTATTCCAAATTATGTCTCCAAAACCCTTAGAATATATATTTATATATAAATTGGGTTCCAACAATCTTGATACACACTGTTGGATAGTTGAGAAACTATTTTTTATTTGGCTAGCTTGTTTAGGATGTAGAGAGGCAACAATAATGGGATTCAAATGAACCTTCAATTCTAATCATTGTATGGTTAGGATAGAGCCAATAATATCTCATCTTTTCAATTCTCACTTTTATATGGTCTAATAGTATAAGCATAGGCTACCCATTTATAGCCTTATATATTCTAGGAGTTCTATGAAGTCATAAATCTTAGGCCTTTAGTAATGAGAGAGCTATGATAGTAGTTCACACTAATAGTAATTAGGAAATGTATTTTCCTATTGTGTTTTAGGATGAATTATGTAGTCAATTATAAATAATGGCTTCACTACCTATTCATTTTAAATTTTTTTATTTTATTTGTCATCTTTTATGGGTTTTTTTCTACATGTAACTTTGTCACTACCTTTTATTGCCTAGTTAGATTGATGAGTCATTCATTATGACACATGTCACTACTTCAATTAATATCATAATGTATATCCTTGTTTAAAGTCAATAATATCTAGAATATGGAATGTGGTATCTTATCACTTAATCACCTAGATTTTATCTTTAGGTCCTTGGTTGTCGATCTTAACTTCATCAGATGTAGACACATGGCCTGATATCTTTGATCCACTCAATCATTGATCTTTGATGTTTATGAAATTGAATTTTATTCATGGAAGAGAGGAATGCCAAAACATGGATAAATCTCTCTTATCCAAATGGTATTTTGTATTCTTAACTTGTGTTTTTGTACATAGGTTGTGAAATATTGGTGTGTAAACATGTGGATGGCTCTCATTTATCCAAATGCTTGAGGAATCTATTTTTTGTACTTGTTCCTTTTAATTACAAATGAGTGGAATGGTGACACATGGATGTATCTCACTTATCTAGATGCTTACTAAGCTCTATGATTTATACTTATAAGTGATATTCATGGATGAGTGGGATGGTGACATGTGGATAAATCTCACTTAACTAAATGGTCACTAAGGGTCAATGCTTTGATTTATTATGAACAAGTAGTATGATGACATGTGGTTGATTCTAACTTATATGAACAATCATCGAGGGTCAATCCTTTAATTCACTATGAGTAAGTGAGATGGTGACATGTGTTTGGCCTTCATTTATCCAATTCTTTGGAGCTTTGTGGTTTAGCCATAACTATGAAGGTATAGAATGAGCAATATCAAGAAGCGTGGTGTGATCTCATTAACCTAGATAGTCAGGAATCCTGTATGCCTCAATGATTTTATGGGTAATCCACAAGTAAATAGGATGGTGACATGTGGATGGTTCTCACTTATCTAGATTCTCATATAAAAATATAATTATAACCTTTTGTATAGGTCATGAATAAATAGGATTGAGATAGTTGGATGGTCTTCACTCGGTTGATATTAGACTTATAACTTTGAAGGTCTATTTGTAAAGAAGCTAGACAGTGACATGTGGCATGATATCTTCTACTCAACTTGTCTAAACAAATATAATGCTTTGCCACTCTTGGATTTGATGACCACTTAATCACAAAAATGATGTGGCAGAAAGCAGTGTCAACACTTAAAGTTAATATAACCTATAAAATACAAATAAACCTTTGACAAACACCTAGTTGGCTTAGTTAATCTTTAATAAAATCAAAACATAATTTTGATAAATTCTTAGATTACAAAGTCAAATATCTATAAGAATAATTCAATTTTGATCCTTTATTTTAAATTAAACCTAAGATACAGCTTGGACATGGGTTTAATTTATCAAAATAATACATAAACATGAAGATTTTAGGCCAATTTGGGTCCTCATTTTAAGATTTTAAAATGGGGGGTAGGGGGTGATGGTCACAAAAAAGGTGACTGCATGGGAAAATAATCTAGACTATTTGACAACCTATAATCTCTAGCCAATACATCATGATAAAATTATAGATTTTATTGGAAGAAAATAAATAAATTACATAAAGTGAAATAGGATTTTGACGTGTCTATGCAACATACTAATCCTTTTCATTTATAAAATTGTATGTAATTTTTGTGAAATTAATTTCCCCTAGTTATGATAGTTTTAACGAAGATCAAACAAAAATCAAGGTCTCATTAACCCCTTTTTCATGTCTTTTAGCTTTTAAGCACAAGGTTTTAAGAAGTTGAACTGCTCTACTACCAATCATGTGTCCATAGCCCTGACATAGATAGTTTGATTCTAATATAATAATTTATCTACTACCATCTGAGCATTCATAACCTTGATAGTGATTACTTGAATCACCCCTCTTCCATGAGTTTTGCTATTTTATTTTATTTGGACCTTTCTTGGGATAAGGGTTGGGAACCACTATTGGTTAGGTGTATATAAATAAAACTCATTATATATCAAAATAATTACTTAGATTTTAGCTTTCTCAATGCTCATTATCTATCAATCAAGACCTAAGCCTACAAGTGTTCAATTGATCTTTCTAAATGAGAAGTCTTTCTAAATTTTTTATGAAAATATTGAAGTAACATCCATAGTTCTAGTGAACTTATTTTATCCAAATCAAACATAAATTTAATCATGACATACATCCTAAGTCGAAGACTTCAAACACATAAAAATTAATATTCACAAGTACCATTTGAATGATTATATCCACCATTTTTTAGGAGAGGTTTCGTAAAATGCATACAAAAAGTGAATTCAACTATTCTAAAATTTATGAAAGCTAATCTAAGAAAGAATGAAATCTGATCTAGTAAACTCAAAAATTTAATGTAAGAAAATAGGAAATATAATATATAAAAATAATAAATCTAATCTAATCCTACTACTAAATCTTAAATTATGATCATTCTGAGATGTTTCTATAGACACCTAAAACTAGCCACTGATAACCTCCAACCACACTCTTGACCAATTTCTACCAAAATAGATAATTTGGCCTAGAAACACTAAAGAACATTAAAAGCTTTGAACCTGACATAGTCAAGTGCTGATATTATCTAGGGTATCCCTAAATGGGGAAATGCATTTTATGGGCCTACTAACTTTGATCAAATCATTTTGAGTTAAAATGACTATTTTGCACCTGGGTGCTTTGGATTACTCTTTTCTATCAAATATCTTGCACGAGACATATGCTTTTATTATTTTATGTTGGAAACATCCTAAATGAGATAATAGATCTAATACATCTGACATTGACTTCCAATTCTAGTCTAGTAAAATTTTATGCCAATAACAAGACATTTTGATCAATTTGAGTAATTTGAGTACAAAGAGCCAAGGTTTGCATCAAAGTGCTTAAATCATACTTAGAGATAATTAATCCAAGTTAGGGCCTTAAGCTAATTTTCCATGGAACTTGCTGAATAAATTATTTTTGGAAATTAATATTGAATATCTGCATCATCAAGTGACCTCATTTCTTGGGAAGACATCCCTAGGCTATAAATGCCACAAATATCTAAATTAAACCACCCCGTGCCTCATCAAATCCCTTCCATGCCTATTCAATTCCCCTCTATCCCAAATATTGATGATCCTATATATGAATTATAATTAAATAATTGGATTAATCCTTAGCCACACATCTCAATATTTAGATGGATGATTCAGGTTGATTTTAGCCATTTTCTAAAATCTATAAATAGGAGGCCTTACCACATGAATTTTAAGCTCTGATAAGCCAAAGTAATCATGCCGAAATGTATTTGAAATCTTCATAGAATTAGTGTTATGATGCAAAAATATTGAGCCAAGCCAATCCAAAACCAAGCAAGGTGCCAAAGAGAGGAGGTAACCAAGTTTCCATTGATGTAGACTTTATGAGCAAAAAATGAAGAAGTCACTATAACAAGCATTTTGGAGCATCCAAGGAAGGTGAAGAAAGGTTTCTCTTTCATCTTTTATTTTATTTTTTCCATCTTTGCTTTTTAACTAAGCTCCTTCTTTGAGATAGGTTTAGGGTGTTAGTTTAGTGTGTTTTTGATTGATTTGTTTTATTCACTAACATAATACTAATTTAATCATATTGCAATCCTATATTCACAAATGGCATGCTCGATGGAACTGCAACCCACTAATTTACTCACAAAGTCTCTACAAGTAAACTACTAATCCTTTCCATGTAGGATCTTGGATTTGGAGGGCCAAAAGAGTGAAATTTTTAAATTAAATTGCCCTTTTTCTAACTGCATTTTTGTTCTTGGAACCTCAGTTTTGATCTCTGGAATGATATTTATTTTATGTAGTTGTGATTTTGTGTGAATGAAATCGTTATTCACTAAACAGTGATTTTATGGACTTGAGAAATGATATTATCACCTAGAGTAGAGATATCATCCTTTTGTGCAGTGATATCATTATTTTGGGTAGTGATATCACTCTGTTTGGTAATGATTTTGTCATTTTGGCCAGTGATTTTGTATAACAACTATTTCATCATCTAAACAATGATTTTGTGTTTCTAATGCTTTATGTCTATAAAATAGTGATTTTGTTCCATAATAACATTTTTGTTTGAAAATTGTGATATTTTCACATTGAGTAGTGATATCATTTTACCTTGCATCAATATCATTGTAAGGGGCAACAATATTATCATTTTGGCTAGTGATTTCACTAATTTAGGAAGCAATTTTACACAATAGTGATATTACATTTTTTTTGTGTTTTTCTATCTAACAATGGAAATTTTACAAGAAATAGTAATATTGACTGCGTACTTTTGAATTTTTAACAAAGACATCAAATTTCAAAGTTATTCCTTCCATTTGCCAATTAACTTCAAAGCTAAAGGATACTCTAAAATCTTTATTGTAGGATCAAGCTTGGAAATTTGATAAAACATGTTTTAAACCATCTTTTGCATGCTTTTAAAATGAACTAGGAACTTTTTTTTAGTACTTAATATAAACTTTAGGTGCTTAAGATGAATGTTTGATAGTTATAATGTCAAATTTACAACTTAATACCAAGGGGTCAAAAGAACACCACTCAATCTTTCAAATTAGTGCTTAAAAATGAACTCATCTTTCCAAGTTTTTATTTTCAATGGTTTTTAGTTATAACTTGATTTGAAAAAAATAAGTTTTTAACATGTATGCTCTTCCATTTTTCCCTTTTTGGGGAACCCTTAGAATCAAAATTACCCATCCTTATTGTAGAAATCCTAGTCCAAGGCTTAGAAAGAATGTCATATAAAACACTCCCCAAAAACTCGCAATAGTTTGGGTGATCTTGAAAATGACATTAAAGTATTTCTCTTATTTCTTTTATTTCATTGCATCTTGGCTTGTGGGGTAACCTTCATGACTTCCCCTAAGTTATTTAAGGAAGCTTTGACCTGAGGTTTCATCTCTTGGCATTGACTTCATCCACTCCCACTACGATAGAAGGTTTGAGAAGTTAAACCACCTTCTAGTGATGGAATTACACATGGGACGTATTTATACTTTAGACATCACACTAAACTAAGTGAAAAATAGGATGTAGTGGTTATAAAAAGTGCAAGACCTTTTTACAACAAGCTAAGTGATGTGGATACATAATTATGTGCTTTTATTTTGCATCGTGACGTGAAATTCATTATGTAATTGATCCCCATAGAATGATCCAAATCCAATTAGTTTTAGTCAACCCCACTTTTCCATACCCTTACTAGGATTTGGACAATTATACTTAGTGTATTATGGTCATTTTTACTTGGTATGTTTTGAGATTAAAACCTAGTTTTTTGTTTGTAACATTATGTTGCCCAAAAAATGTCAAAACATTTTGCCTTTGAGTCTTTTGAAACATAACTTTGATCACATCATTTGATCATGATTATGCCATTAGGCTATTCACTTTATTTCAAAAAATTATTTACCATTGCACCAAAAATCATTTATTTCAAACCATGTCACATATACCATTTAGACCTTATTTATGTGTCATCATGTTGTCCAATCTTGTCTAGCTTATTTGGTCAAATCTTAGTTTTCAACATTGATTTTTCAATTAACCTTGTTAAGTTTGGATTCCAACATTGATTGATTTTTGTATAGGCCTCAATTTTGTGAGGCTAATACACAGATCTTTCTCTTTTGGGTTGCATAACTTTGGTTAATTGATTACCTAAAATTGAAAACTATTGATTGTTTGTTTGTTCAATGCCTATCATCATCATTGTTTGTGCCTTTATTTGGGAGAACACAACCTTTCTCCAAAATCATTTTGCCTCATGCTTTATGCCAATTTATTATGTATATGTTTGATTATGTGTGTCAGGTCTATGTCAAAGTTATTTCTAAACATGTTAGATTACATCAAATCATATCATGCCTTTGTTTCAAGTCTAGATTTTGACATAGTTTGGCCAAAAAACCTAGCATAGCCTATTTGAGCCTAGCTTTTGACTCTGTGTTTGGATAAAATACCTAGCAACTCTTTTCCCTTTTCAAGTTTAGACCTTGCTTGGAACACTTTGACCTAGAATTTTGACATGCTGATTTTTATTTAGATGATTGAACTTTTATGCATATGACATTTGACATTAGACTATTTTATGCTAAGTTTTATCACAAATTATTTTGGAGATACAGCTCCATTTTTATACCACATTAGAGATATAGCTCCACTTTTGACTAAGTTAGACCAAGTTTAAACCATTTATCCTTTGAACATAGTTTTTCAAAGCTTATAAAACTCTAAGCCTTTTTTATTTCAAAGCTTTCATCATTTATGTGGATATATCTAACTACACCTATGGTGGATTCATGTATAATCCAACTTATGATAGAATGGCTGCACAAAATGAATTTAATGGCTTTAGTTAAGACCCTAATGATGCTAATATGGTTTGAGAGATAGATTTATATCCACCTCATAATAATCATTCATGGGAACAAAGTCAAGAACTAGCTTACAATCTAACTTGAGACCTTGATTGGTATGAAGTGGCTTATGAGGAGGAATTTTAAGACCCAACTATAGATAGTGTTATTTGGGATATGGATCAATATCCTCTTTATGATAATCAATACACAAAACATAATCAAGGACTGACTTACAATCCAAATAAAGTTATTAACTGGGATGATATGGTTTATGAGGAGGACTTAGCTACATTGGTTTGTGTGATAAATCAAGCTCCACAACACCATATCATTTCTATACCATGACATCATCCTTTAGCTTGTGCAAGCAATAAAGTTCCATAATGCCCCTTCATTATTCTAGAACCTTGTCCTTTAGCTTGTGATAATAACCAAGTCCCATAGTGCCCTATTATTAGCATCTTAGTACTTCATCCTTTGGATCATGTGAGAAATCAAGCTCCCTGATGCCCTACCATTATCCAACCATAGGCCATTCCTCATCCAGTACTAATCCAATCACAAACTCAACTGATCCAATCATTCAAAGATCAAGTTATGTTCAAAATTAGTATTTTCCAACTCATTGAAAACCAAGGCCAAAAGAACTAACCAATCTGAGATGTTTTTCTTAAACCAACCACTTGTGATAAGTCAATCTGTGATGAATCAACTATTGATCCTATACCAGTTGTCAAAGAGTCTCACTCTAATGAGCCAATCTTTGTTGAGTCACTTCTTAATGATTATAACCACCTTTGGGAAAATCATTACCTCAACCATGTGCCTATTTTTCAAGAGCCTCCTATTAACAAACCAGTCTCTAAGAAGTTGTCTCTTGACATTTTTCCCATCATTGAGGAGTCTCACTTTAATAAACTAGTATTTATCAAACCCACCATGCCATCACAAGCTATTACTTGTCTAAAACCAAATGTTCAATAAGACATCATTGTAATAGAGTACCTGTTAGATGAAGAATCATAGTTAGAGTCAAGTTTTATTCTTGAACTATAAATAGATTTAGCATCAGAAGTAGAGTCAACATCAATATCAACATTAGATTTAGAGTCCGTTGAGTTAGAATCAGATTCAGAAAAAGAATATGTTCATGGTTATTACAACTTTTGTTACGTATGCCTCACAAATCAATTTTAATACATTTTTTATCTTTCTATAGTTTTGAGGATGAGTACTTCAGCGTCGAAACAAGTTCTCCTAGTACTTATATGAGGATTTTGCATCCCCTCCCCATTCCATTACCATTCCATAGGCCATTACCATCAACCAAAATAGCCATATTATTGACATTCCATCTCCCACAAATTTCAATTGAGACTGACAAAATCAGACTTTGTTAAATTGACACCATGGTGACATAGCAGTTGAAGAAGAGCCAGGAGGTAAAGACTAGCAGAAGAACATTCTCATAGTGAAACCTTTTTTAAGGCATTAGGATACACGTAAAGTTCAAACTCAACATCTTTTAGTGAAACTTTTTTAGAAGCGCTAGAAAAAAATCAAATTCAAAATCCAATGTTCATTAGTGAAACCTTCTCAGAGGTGCTATGGGTAAATAAAGAGAATTTCATTGGTGAAAACCTCATTGAGGTGCCAATAGCTGAGCAAAAAACTTTTCACTAATTGATGAAGATAAAATCAAAATATCTTCCTATCTATAGCCTAATCAGATGGTAGCTACTCTTAAGATCAAACAACATAAAAATATGGTAGTCCTATTGAGACCATATTTAGAGGTCTTCATCCCCACCACAACCATAGTTATGTCAAATATGGCATTAACAACATTAAATGTGACTAAAAGTCCTAATCTTCATTTGTTTCTCCTCCATCACACATTCCATTATTATCTACTATTCCATTTAAAAATCAAACATAACATCCATTATTTATCCCTATTTACCATCCATGGCCTCACTTTCTTTTATAGAGGCTAAAAATATACCTTGTCTTGACACTTGAAGGTCTTAGAATCAATGACCAATAAAAATCATGAAAACATTCTTGGTAACCAAATTTGTATCTAGTTCTTGATAGAATAACTATTCAGATGAGGTGTGGGATAGCAATTAACATGATTGAGTATTTTGTTTATATCATTTTCTGATCAGGATGTGCATTTCCACTTCAGCAGGAACAACAGAATCATATGCCATTTTACCATACCCAAGCCAAACAAAATAAAAAAACCACACCCAGGCCAAAAACATGTACCATACCATTTTAGAATGCCATTCCTATTTTCCATTATCGCATATCTTACCATTCACCCCATCACTGGGGGACAACCCTCTCAACATCCATATTTATCATTCTACCATCCTACCAGTCTATCATTATCCTTAGCAATGTTATTCCATTCTTGTTTAGACCAAATCTTATTTTTAGTCATCCTACTCAATCCTGTTTTGATCTTGGTTCTTTTAGTTATTCTTGCACATTTCGTGAGGATATTCTAATCAAGTTTCAATAATCAATCAAATATGTGTTTACAATGATAATTTATGAAAGTAGTGTGACAGTTGATCTAGAAATATATCTTTCTTTTTCCATCTTATCAAACTTGTTTATGTGAGCTTGATTATAACCACCTATGGGCAAATCAGTGTTTCATTGGTCTTGCTACTAATTATAATCACATATGGGCAAATTAGTATCATTAATCTATTATCATTATATCATAGTTATAACCACCTATGGAAAAACTAGGGCGATATTTGTTTATCATGCATTTCCCCATTACATTTCCATTGTTGTTTTTATTTGACTGACCATTTATCAAAATTTGAGAACTTGTTGGGACCTAGTCAAATTTCCCCCTACCTTTTATGTGGATGGAATTATTATGTGACTTGAGTTCATTTTAGGACTATGGTCATGATCAATTCATGTTGAGGTCACCTCATCCCCCCTTTTTATATGCTCTCACCATTTTATGAGTAGGTATCTTATCATTCTCTATGAGTTAAGATACCTCAAAAATCCAAAAACATTTATAACATTTCAAAAATCCAAAAACATTTATCTTGTCTAAGCCTAGTTAGTTATCCTCAATCCACCCTATTGAGGTATGGTCATTGTTAGGATGATTTATTTTTCTTTTGTTTTTAGGATTTCTATTTGTTTTTTATTTCATGTTGTTTATTTGTTTGTTTTTGTGCTTTCTATGTGTTTGTTTATTCACTTGCCTATTTATTTGTTTTCAGCACTATTGCCTTGACTCAGTCTATATGTGTGCATTGGGTGATTCCTTGGGCATATTATTCTTGAGTCCATTCATATTCATACATCTATACTATCATCATGGTTTTTATCATTGGTTTATTATTTTTTAGTGTTTATTGGATTAGGAGTTAGTTCTTATGCATATTTTGGCCAAGTCTTCATGGTGTTTTATTATGATGCCTATTGTCACATGCTATAGTAAAAATCAGCTTCAAGAAGGTATAAAATTAATGGAGCTACAAAATGTTTCATTGGCACCTTGGCACATATTCCCATCCCATCTTAATCAAATTAACCCATTGACCATTCTAAATGTATTATTTCTAATAAGGATGAGCATCTCCTCATTCACATGAATAAATAAATCATTTCTATTGATCAATCTTATTCTTCTATTCATCTCTTTCATCACTTTATGCTCACTCATTTTTAATTTGTGCATCAGGTTCTATCCTTGAGTTTTGCTTGCTAATCAGCCCTAATTGGAGTACAATCATCTTTAGCCAATCTAGGTCATCTTAATGATTATAACTACCTATGGGCAAATCATTATTTTGAATTTTAATCTTGATTATAAACACCTTTGGATAAATTAGTAATTTTTAAATCAATACATGAAATAATTTCTCATTTAGATTAATCACAACCATGGGTTAATTTCACCCTTGTTCTTGCTTCTTTTCGAGGGACCATCCATCCACATATGTGATGACCACTCCCTCAAGGGGGCATCATTATAGGCTTTCCAAACACTCTTTAGATCTTTTTTATTTGGTCATCATCTTATTTTTGGAATATAAGTCATCTATCATTATTTGAGAAGACATTTCTTTGCCTATGGTTTGAAACATCTTCCCAAATAGGGGTAAATTATAGACACCTAAAATTAGGCACCGATAACCTCCAACTAGGATTTTAACCAATTTCCATCAAAATGAATAATTTGGCCTAGAAACACTAAAATGTATTAAAAGATTTGAACCTGACATAGTCAGGTGATGATTTTGGCCAAGGTATCCAAAAATGTGGAAATGCATTTTATGGGCTAGCTAACTTTGATCAAATCATTTCAAGTCAAAATGACTATTTTATACTTGGGTACTATAGATTGCTATTTTATATCAAATATATTGCATAATACATCTACCTTTTTTATTTTTTGTTAGCAAAATACTAAATGGGATAACAGATCTAATGCATCTGGCATCAACTTCTAATTCTAATCCATTAAAATTTTGGGCAATAGAAAGACATTATGATCAATTTAACTAATTTGTATACAAAGATCCAAGGTTTGCATCAAAATGATTAAATCATGTTTAAATCTAATTGATCCAAAACTTGAAAGTTTTGGTTGAAAGATATTTCAATAACATGAAAATAACATAGTAACAATGATTTATTTGAGAAGAGATGTTTTATTACTCATAAGATTACAAATACAAACATATGTTTATCTCTAGGAAGAGATGTTTGATTTCCTTCTTGGGTTACATTTGAATTTATACGTACTTTTAAGGTAGGAGGAGGATGTATAAAGTCACCAATATCAAGGGAGATGAAGTGGTTCAACATCCATGATTTACAACAATATAGAATTCGAGAAATTACTATTTTTAGAAATTTACTATTTTTAGACAGCACTATTAAAATTAAAATTTAGGACACTTTCATTGGATTTTTAGGGGTCAAAACTGAACAAGCATAGATTCATTCCATTTCATCACATTCTCATCATTATTAGCTTTCCAATGGTTCAAATGGGGAGCCAATCAAAGCTATGGTGAAAAATTTATGTCTCCTAGTGTTTCAGCACCACTTGGAGTAAGACCATCACCTGAATTATCACTTGAAGTGTTGTCTAGATCATTCCTCCCTCCTTGAGAAGAAATGGTCCCCATTTCATCAAGATTCATCATCAAGTGTGGTAGTTGTGTCTTTATTTTATTCTTTGTGAGCCACTCACCTTGGTGGCTAAGCTTATCCCCTTGACCACCTAGTAAATAGGAATAGAGCACCCTCTTGTTGTCTTCATCTAGGTGTCCACAATTTGATCTTCCTCTACTAGAGTAAAACTTTGTAGATAAATCTCATCAATGTCTAGTTGTTCTGCTATAATTAAAGTGTCCAATTGTTCTGATATTGGTTTGAGGAAATCTACATTGAATATTGGATGTAAACCAAAGTAGGCTGGCAAGTTTAATTCAAAAATATTTTCTCCAACTTGTATGATAATGGTGTAGGGACCATATCATAGAGGTCAAATTTTTATATGTGGGCTTATGAGTCATTATTTTGGAATCCACAACCAAACCTTATCACGTACATCAAAATGGTGTGCCACCCTATGTTTGTCATGGTGTTTCTTATACTTTTAATTCATCTTTTCCAAGATGTCATGAACCTATTATTGGATGTGTTGGATTTGTTCAATGAACTTTGTTGCTTTTGTTGCCTCATATCTCCCATGAGGTGTATATTCCATGGTGGATAATGGAATGGCTACATATATTGGTGTCATGGGTTGGAACCCAAATCATACTTAGAATGGACTATGCTTGGTGGTGTTATGTAGGGCCCGATTGTATCCATGTTGTATGAAAAAAAGCCCCTCATCCCATGTGCATGGATGTTTGGAGTGATGCATCTAAATCATGTAGACAATTAGGTGGTTCACCACTTCTATCTAACCATCATTTTGTGGATGGAAGGCCATGGAATTTATCAGGTTGGTATCCATCATTTTCCATAGAGTGAACCAAAAGATATTCAAGAACCTATTATCTCTATCTAAAATAATTGAATTAGGAAACCAAAATGGAGCCATACCTGACTCAAATACAGTTGAGCAGTTTCCTCTGTAGACATAGTTTTCTTACAAGTAATCATGACAGCCATTTTTGAAAAACAATCAAATACAAAAAAAATATAGTCCTTACCATGTTTTGAAGTGGGCAAACCTAAGAGAAAATCCATTGAGATAGATTCCCAGGGCCTGGTTGGTTCTAGAAATGGTGTGTACAATCCTTGTTTCTTATTTACTATCTTGGCTATCACACATGGGGTGCAATATTTGAGGTAACTTTCCACATTATTTTGCATAAGGGGCCAATAGAAGTGCTTTTGAAGAACTATCAATGTCTTCTCTATACCAAAGTGCCTAGTTGTCCTACTAAAATGTGCTCCCCATATCATATTTTATTGCTCTATAGTTTGAATATATATTTGCCCCATTTGATATAAGACATTATATTACAAATATAAATTAAATAAATATTTACCTTCTTAAAGTGCTTGATATGTATGAGCAAAGGTAGGATCTGCTTCATACAGAGCACTCTAGGTGGTAATCTCATGTCTGCATAGATCAAGAACTTTTGTGAGTGTAGAAATTGGTGTGCAACTCAGATAATCTACAGCTATATTTAAACTCCCCCTTTTATTTTTGATTATTAGATGGAATTTTATGCAGGATCATCTTCAATAGCACCATGGAGGACTAGTTGCAAATGAAATTCTAGTGTAAAAATTCAAATTCTAGTTTTCCCTCCAAATTTTGTAGATTTTAAATTTTCACTTGAAATTAAATGTAATTATCAAAAAGTGAAAGTGAAAAGGTGAAAAATGATGGTTAGTCTATTTAGAAAATTAGGGGTAAATGGTTGAAACTATTTTCAACCTTAGTAAATTGTTAAAACTTTCAAACAGCATATTGTTTAGCCTTAAGCCCAAATTGGGCGTAGAAGTTAGGAGAGAGATTCTTGATAAGACAAAAAAAGAGAGAATTCATTAAGGAGAGAAGAGAAAATAAGAGAGGATGAGAGGGCCATATAAGAGAAGAAGGACAGAGAGGAAAATTCCTCTCATTCAAAGGAAAGAAGAAAGAATGAAGAATAGAGAGGAGAATTAGTGAGGGAGGACCTCAATCAAGAAATGATAGAGTCAAGGAGAAGGAGTAGATTTGATGTGAATAATGTGAGAAGGAGAAAGCAAGGATTTGAAATCCATGAGACATTTATATTGACCTGTAAGTCTTCTAGTTGATCAAGAAAGAATTAATGTTTTGTTTCATGTTATGGTTTCTTTATTGCAATTTTGGTGACAGGCCTGCCTATGTGAATGTGTGTGATGGTATTCTATAATAAAATTGAATAAAGATACATGTATACTAGTTATTTGGCATATTGAGAATAAGATAAAATTGATATTATATGACCAAGAGGTCTTAGAAAGCTTTGAATGTTATAAACAGCCCAAACAGGCCTAAACAAGGTATTCAGGCATCTAAATATACAGCCCACTGTCCAAGGGAAAATCCACTTGAAATTATTTACATGAAGTTTTTAAATGCATGGAGATAAGTATATAAGGCAGGTAGAAACCCAAGAAAATAGAAACAGTCATTATAAACCCTCTTGATATGCAAAATCTCCCTCTCGGCCTGTAGGTGACAGAATACAGTCAATGATAAGAAACTTGTATGTTTTTGCATTGTAAGTGGATGGATCAGGTCATTGTTGATAGGGAATATGAATTGGGAAGTAATTAAGGCATTTAAATGGTTTTTTATCCTCTTGAAAGTATGTTGATCTTTGTATTTGATAAGAAATCATGAACCCTATTGACTGTAATGAAAATACAGTCAAAAGACACTGAGTTGTTGAGTATTGGCAAGCTTACAAGGTTGATATAACCTAGAGGATGATTGGATAAGATGTAGGGAACTAAAACAGACCATATAAAATTTATTTGAACCTTTGAAACAAGCTAAAACACTCCCAGCAAAGATAATAAGCTCTCGGCCTGTGACTGTCATGGGAAAATCCTGAATTAGGTTCAAACCCTCAAAAATGAGTTTTAAATCTTGAAAACTCTTCAAAATTTGTAATTTGACCCTTGATGATGTTATAAAAAATTTTGAAAAGGTTTCAAGGTTCTATAGTATGGATAATTATGGAAAAGAACAATTTCCAAGTGGATCCTAGGTGCATGTGAGATGAAGAGCATAGGCCAATATAGGAAAAGTGGATTTTTCCAAAGAAGTGCACTAAAAAATGATTGATTCACTTGTAAGAAGATAATGGGTATCTGTAATGATGCTTTTTTTGATTATAAAGTCCATACTTCACTCTGGATAAGGTGTTTTGCATTCAAGGAGGGTTAATTAGAATAGGGCATAAAGAAGAAAGTACAATTCCGTACAAAGTAACCTTAGGAGATTTTTTTATTATGTTATAGAAGGGCTTAATGGGTATCCATAAATGTTTTTACTTTACTGATTTAGTTAACCTATAAGGATATATGGCCAATAAATAGGGAAAACAAGGCTACAAGGAATGAATGATCTAGATAGGCCTGTATAAGAAGGAAGCTCAAAATTTGATGGTTACAGAATAGTGTAAGGTTAGGTTTCATCATTTGGTATTAGAGCTTGAAGCTCTTGGGAATTGGTAACTTGTTGTTGGTTGTGATTTCTAATGAGTTGTTACAGGATTTCGTAAGAGGATCAGCAGGACAAAGCATTAGGAGACCCTGGGGAGAAAAGGTATGAATAATTGTGCTATTTGATTTTAGTTATTGTGTTGAGAAGCAATCAAGTGAAGAAGTTTCAGGTTCAAGGCAGCCAATACATTGAGGCTTAAGAGGAGAAGAAGCCAAGGAAGGCTTAGTAAAGATCCAAGAAGAAGCTTGGATAGTTTGCCAACAGACTAAGGTGAAAGAGACTTAGGTGAGGTAAAGGATGAAGTTGGAAGAATTGTGAAGAGAATCTTGGAAATATTAAAAGTAGGGGATCAAGTGAATGCTCAAGAAGAAGATCCAAAGCAAGGTAAGCTTTGATTTGTGATTTAAGTTTGATGTATAACAAGTTGCTGCAGGATTGAGAGAAGAGGATCAAAAGACTAGGATGCAAAAGGCATAGGTGAGATCAAGAAGATTGTCAAAAGACCAGTCAAGGAGAAAAGGCTTGGGTGAGACAAGGGATCAAGAGACCAAGTTGGAAAATACTTGGGTGAAGATCTCAGAGATGGAAGTATTGTTGAAGGCACTGCAGAACAACAAGGTACATGAGGGTACCAAGAAGAAAGCAAGCATCAAAGGTATGGCCAATTTTGTAATTGATAAAGATATTGCTAATTTGAAGAGAGAGTTAACTAAGATTAAAGATGAATATGAGTCTTGAATGCAGGTAGATAAGCAAGCATGGGTATGGCCAATGAATAAGAGGTTGAAGTGGCCTATAGATCTCCTAGTGAAAAGGAGAAGGCAAAAGAAGATTGCCATGAAGAGAGAAGCCCATAGAGGCTTGAAGAAGATAAGAAGGTTGCCAAGTGAGCAGCAAGAAGAAGAAGTTGAGAAGAATGTTCTCATTGTGGAGGACAAGAGAGGAGAATAAATAAAAAAGGAAGTGCCAGGAAGAGCACTTGAGAAGATGAGAGTGTTGATGAAGAGAGCACTCATAGGGACCTTGTGGTCTCTTGTTTTTATTTCTAATATTGTCTTTGACTGGGTGATTTCAGGTATGAGAAGCCTTATGAAGGTCAAGAGAATGGCCTTGGAGAGTGAAGATATTGGTGCAAGAGAAGACACCAAGTACACAAGTGAATGTGTAAGAGAGAGAGGTAAGTTTGCTGCTATTGATAAAGAAGAAGAGATGCATTGGTTAATGCATAAAAGAAGGTGTTGAAGAACCCATACAAGCAAGAGAAGAGGTAGAAGATGAAGCTGAATTCCATGATGCCATTGAAGGCCAAGAATAAGATAGAGAGCAGCCAAGTATAAAGGAAGAAGAAGGTACAAACAATCAAGAAGCTATGCAAGTCAAAGAACTAATGGAGCAGCCCGTTAAGGAGGTAAAGGAGAATCCAAAAGTTGATTTTTCTTATTCTTATAAGCATGAAACTATTGATATGCATGTTATAGAAGCAAAGAGAAAGGTAAAGTTTCCAATTAACCATGGATATGTGATGCCTAAATGGTGGAAGAAGCAAACTCCCAAGCAAGAGGAAGTGCTGGTACAAAGACATGGTTACAGGATGCCTGAATGGCTTGTGAAGTCAAATGATAAGAAGAAGAACCAAATGTGGGTGCCTAAGAAGGCAAAGAGAAAAGAGAGGATTGAAGGTGATTCAAGCAGCCAAGAGAATGAAGATGAGAAAGAAAACTTCTCAAAAGATAATGAGGTAAAGTATGAGGATGTAAAGATGAAAGGTAAACAAATTGTTTGTGATGATGTTTTTGAATCCTTCAATGATATGTTCATAATAAATGAAATATGGAAAGTGACTGAGTGGACTAATATGCAGCAAGAAGAGATTTCAAAATGGATGGATGATGAGGAAAGGAGAAAGTATGCAGCGAAAAAATCAAGATGGCTCCAAGCAGAGATTGAAGAAAGCAAGGAGACAGAAGGTAAGGATACTGCAATTGTATTTGATGTGTATGTTGATGAAGAAGTTGGTTTATGTGAAGACAAGCTAATAAAAGAAGAGATAAGAGGTAAAGGACAAGCAATCCTTCAGGTTGATTCAGCCCAAGTTTGATGAAGAGAGTAGTGAGATAGATAAGATTTCACTAAAGGAAGAGTTAAAGATGTTGGAGGAGCTGTTTGGTAATTCAAAAGAGATGAAGGAAGGTACAAGCCATGGTGAAGACACCATTGGGAAGAGTGAAACAAGACAAGAGAAAAGCAAAGAGGTCAAAACAATTTTGATCAAGGAGCAGAAATGTGAAGGCAGCCAAGAGGCTTCATGACCTAAAGATTTTGATTCTAAGGTGGCTCTGAATGTTTTGTATGCAGGTATGAAGGTTGCTGAAGTGAATGATATACATGAGTCATTGGAGAAGCTCTCAAAACAAAAAGAACAACAAGAATATCTAGAAGACATGAATGAAGATGAAGAAGCATGGAAGTGGGAGATGGCAGCTGAGAAAGAGATGAGAAGAAGAACATACCAGAAGAGGAAGAAAAGCAAGATGAAGGACAAAGACAATCAAAAACAAACACAAGCATTGGCATTGGCAACAAGACCTTGGAATCCAGGTATACAAATGAAGGCTAAAGCATGGAGGAAGCATCCCATTTGAACTAAGGTTCAAATCTTTTCTAGAGGGAGAGTATGATGCAGGAGCATCTTCAATAGCACTATGGAGGACTAGTTGCAAATGAAATTCTAGTGTAAAAATTCAAATTCTAGTTTTCCCTCCAAATTTTGTAGATTTCAAAATTTCACTTGAAAGTAAATGTAATTATCAAAAATTGAAAGTGAAAAGGTGAAAAATGATGGTGAGGATATTGAGAAAATTAGGGGGAAGTGGTTGAAACTATTTTCAACCTTAGTAAATTGTTAAAACTTTCAAACAACATATTGTTTTGCCTTAAGCCCAAATTGGGCATAGAAGTTAGGAGAGAGATTATTGATAAGAAAAAAAGAGAGAGAATTCATTAAGGAGGGAAGAGAAGAGAAGAAGAGAGGATGAGAGGGGCGTAGAAGAGAAGAAGGACAGAGAGGAAAAGTCCTCTCATTCAAAGGAAAGAAGAAAGAATGAAGAATAGAGAGGAGAATTAGTGAGGGAGGACCTCACTCAAGAAATGATAGAGTCAAGGAGAAGGAGTAGATTTGATGTGAAGAATGTGAGAAGGAACAATAAAGGCTTTGAAATCCATGAGACATTGATATTGACCTGTAAGTCTTCTAGTTAATCAAGAAAGAATTAATGTTTTGTTTCATGTTATGGTTTCTTTATTGCAATTCTTGTGACAGGCCTGCCTATGTGAATGTGTGTGATGGTATTCTATAATAAAATTGAAGAAAGCTACATGTATACTGTTTATTTGGCATATTTAGAATAAGCTAAAACTGATATTATATGACCAAGAGGTCTTAGAAAGCTTTGAATGTTATAAACAACCCAAACAAGCCTAAACAAGGTATTCAGGCATCTAAATATACAGCCCACTATCCAAGGGAAAATCCACATGAAATTCTTTGCATGAAGTTTGTAAATGCATGGAGATAAGTATATAAGGCAGGTATAAACCAAATCAAAGATAAAAAGTCATTAGAAACCCTCTTGATATCCAAAATCTCCCACAATAAGCTCTCGGCCTGTAGGTGACAGAATACAGTCAATGATAAGAAAATTGTATGTTTTTGCATTGTAAGTGGATGGATCAGGTTATTTTTGATAGGGAATATGAATGGGGAATTAATTATGTCATTTACATGGTTTTTTATCCTCTTGAAAGTCTGTTGATCATTGTATTTGATAAGAAAGCATGAACCCTGTTGACTGTTATGAAAATACAGTCAAAAGACACTGAGTTGTTGAGTATTGGCAAGCTTAGAAAGTTGATATAACCTGGAGGATGATTGGATAAGGTGTAGGGCACTAATACAGACCCTATAAAATTTATTTAAACCTTTGAAACAAGCTAAGACACTCCCAGAAAAAATAATAAGCTCTCGGCCTGTGACTGTCATGGGAAAATCTTGAATTAAGTTCAAACCCTCAAAAATGAGTTTTAAATCTTGAAAACTCTTCAAAATTTGTAATTTGACCCTTGATGATGTTATAAAATTTTTTGAAAAGGTTTCAAGGTTCTATAGTATGGATAATTATGGAAAAGAACAATTTCCAAGTGGATCCTAGGTGCATGTGAGATGAAGAGCATAGGCCAATATAGGAAAAGTGGATTTTTCCAAAGAAGTGCACTAAAAAATGATTGATTCACTTGTAAGAAGATAATGGGTATCTTTAATGATGCTTTGTTTGATTATAAAGTCCATACTTCACTCTGGATAAGGTGTTTTGCATTCAAGGAGGGTTAATTAGAATAGGGCATAAAGAAGAAAGTACAATTCCGTACAAAGTAACCTTAGGAGATTTTTTTATTATGTTATAGAAGGGCTTAATGGGTATCCATAAATGTTTTTACTTTACTGATTTAGTTAACCTATAAGGATATATGGCCAATAAATAGGGAAAACAAGGCTACAAGGAATGAATGATCTAGATAGGCCTGTATAAGAAGGAAGCTCAAAATTTGATGGTTACAGAATAGTGTAAGGTCAGGTTTCATCAGAATTTTTTTAGATATGTGGCCCACTTTTTATGCCTCTCATTTCATAGTTATCTGCAACTAGATGAATTCTAATGGTCTGTGATCTGTGTGGATGACCATCTCTTTCCCCAAGATGTAGTGTTTCCATTGTTTGCAAGATTGCATAATGGCATAGAGATCCTTGACATATGTTGAGTATTTATTGACTGTATCATTAAAATTTTCAGTATGAAATGCAATAAGATGGCCATGTTGCATGATGACATCTCCCATGGCATATTCAGATGCATCTCTCATCAACTCAAAAGGTTGATGCAAGTCTGGCAAGGCAAGAATAGGATCTGAACATAGTCTATTATTCAAATTCTCAAATGCTCTTTATTGTATTTTTTTGCACTAAAATACGTCTTTAGCTCCTCTTTTAGTCACTTGTTTTAGTGGCTAAGCAACATGTGAGAATCCAAGAACAAACCTGCAATAAAAATTTGTAAGACCTAAGAAGCTATGAAGTTTTATGAGGGCCCTTGCTATAGGCCATTCTTAAATAACCCAAATCTTATTTCAATTGACATGGACCCCTTCCTCATTCACAACATACCCCATGTACTAAATTTTTTCATCTCGAATGTGCACATGTCAAGATTTGCATACAATTTGTGCTCCTGAAGAGTTTGAAGCACCTTATGAACATATTAAAAATGTTCCTCCCATGTTTTTTGGTAGATCAGTATGTCATCTAGGTAGAAAACCATGAATGAGTTGGTGAAGGGTCACAGGATGACATCCATCACTCTCACGAAGGTTGCAAGTGCATTAGTCAAACCAAAAGGCATAACCAACCATTCAAAGAGCCCTTCCTTAGATTTGAATGTAGTCTTCTAGATATCAATGGGATTGATATGAATTTAGTGATATCTAGATTTGAGATAAATTTTGGTGAAGAACTTTTCATTGTGGAGTCAGTCTAGTAGGTCATCAATCCTAGGGAGGGGGTAGTAATTTTTCACAGTGAGTTTGTTTAGAGCTCGATAGTCAATGCAAATCCTCCATGTTCCTTCCTTCTTTAGTGATAGGACAATTGGGCTTCTATAGGGTGAAAAGTTTGACTTAATGTGATCCTTTTGGATCAATTATTGAATCTACCTTTTTATCTCATCATTCTCCATAACTGATCTACGATACACATGACTATTAGGCAAAGGTGGTCTTAGAATAAAATTGATAGAATTTTCTACCTAGAAATGAAGTGGAACTCTAGTGGGTGACTTGAATAAGTCATCATATTCTCCTTTGATTTCACCCATCTTATATTATTATGTTGATTATGTAGTTAGGACTACAACATCAGCCTTCTTGAATCTCTATGGCCTGACCACCATGAGAACGAATTGCTTTATCTTCTCCACCAATCACTTACATTTATTGGCACTAATCAGGGAGATAGATATGGGAGGTGGTACCTCTGGTACCCTATAGCACCATGTTCTAAGAGTAAGGGTGATTATCTGAGTTCATGATTCATAGATGCCATGTCGATCATATATGAATGGTTGACCAATGAGTACATCACAAACATCTAGATTAACCACATCACATAAGACCTCATCTTGGAAAGGTTTTATTACATATGAGAGAAGATGTTGGTGGGTGATATGGAGGTCTATCCCTAGGCTCAACCATCCAATACTGTATGGATTTGGGTGAGGCTTCATGGATAGATTTAAACTTTTCACAACTTTAGAAAAGATTAAATTTTTTTGACTTTAACTATCAAGAATGAAATCTAGAGGCTTACCTTTCACCCATAACTTAGAGAGAAACAACCTTTCATTATCATTTGGCATTTTCTCATGGATCTGTGATGAATCACCAATGGTATTGGGCTTAACATCTACAATCTATTCTTCATCCTCTTCAACTACAGGGTGTGTATGAGGTAGACTAGTAGATGTTGAGTATTGTGATTCAGAAAGTAGGGACTTCATGGCTCGACATTCTTATTTAGAGTGAGTTCTAGTTTTGTGGTAATCACACCATTTCCCAGTCTTCCCCTTCTAGGGTTTCTTATCTTGGAACTCCTTTTGCTTCTAATTTTGGCCTCATGTTTTACCTTATTTTTCACTTTTCCATTTCAAAGTCTGACTCTTCTTATTCTTTCTTTCATGCTTTTGCTCAATCTTCATCATGAACTTGTATGCCTCATTGAGGGTTTTCAAATTGAAGAGTTCCATTTCCCCCCATATGTACCATTATAGTCCACCATGATATTTGAGAGTCTTATGTTTCTCACTTTTTTAGATGCCCAATCTCATAGATAGAGAATGAAAAATGTTAGTGTAATCTTGAAAAAATTATTTCTTACCTTGGTGAAGTTTTTGCCACTGTATGTACATATCATCATATGATCCAATGGGGTAGTATTCTTCCTTTACATCTTCCATGAAATCATCCCAAGTAGGTTCTACCTCAAGGCCAATGTCATCCGTACTAAACCTCTTATTGTATACTTCCCACCAATTTTTGATGGGCAATAATGCTTTCAAAAGAGCAAAAGTGATCTTCTCTCCATTGGTGAATTTATTTATAGAAAAATAGGAAGATAATTGATCCAACCAATTTTCTACTACATCAGCATTGATTTTGCCTTCAAATGTAGGGATATCAAAATTTACCTAAACCTTGAAGGGTGTTCGGACACTGAAAGGACATTCCATAGATGAGGAACCAGGGAGTACATATAAGGAGCCAAAATTTTCCATTGGGATTTATTAGAGAATTTAGGTGAAAAGTTGCAACATATGTGCTTGCTACTGCTAAAGGGCTTCAATCACCATTTATTTGAAGGGATTGGATGTCTCAATGTTGTCCACCATTTGAGGTCATTTATAGTAAATAGGTGGATATTTTGTGAGCTCTGTTGTTTTCTACCCACGCTTCTTGTAGCCTGACCTCATCCTCAGAATCATACACTCTCAAGATAAATCACTCTGATACCACTGATCCAAAACATAGAATTTTTGGTTGAAATATATTTTAAGAACATGAAAATAACATAGTAGTAATGAGTTCTCTGAGAAGAGATGTTTTATTACTCATAAGATTGCAAATATAAACATATGCTTATCTCTGGGAAGAGATGTTTGATTTCCTTCTCAAGTTACATCTGTATTTATACATACTTTTAAGGTAGGAGGAGGATGTGTAAGGTCACCAATCTTGAGGGAGATTAAGTGGTTTGACTTCCATGATTTACAAAAATTTAGAATTCAAGAAATTACTATTTTTAGAAACTTACTATTTTTAGATAACACTATTAAAATTGAAATTTAAGACACTTTCATTGGTTTTTCGAGTGTCAAAACCCATTTATCATAGCTTGATTCCATTTCATCATGTTCTCCTCATTTTTATATTTCCAATCATTCAAATGGGTAGTCAATCAGAGCTATGGTGCAAAATTTATGGCTCCTGAAAGTTCTACCACCAATTGGGGTATGACCATCGCCTAAATTGTCACTTGAAGTGTTGCCTGGATCACTAATTAATCCAATTTAGGGACTTAAGTTAATTTTTTAAAATTGATATTAAATATTTGCATCATCAGGTGACCTCATTTCTTGGGAAGACATCCCTAGGACATATGTGCCACAAATATTTGAATCAAGCCACTCCATGCCTCATCAAAGATCTTCCATGCCTATTCAATGCCCCTATATCCCAAATATTGATGAGATTATTTATTCATATTAATTACATAATTAGAATAATCCTTATCCACACATCTCAATCTTGAGATGGATGGTTCAGGTTGATTCTAGCCATTTTCCAAAATCTATAAATAGGAGGCCTTGCCACATTAATTTTAATCTCTAATAAGCCAAAGTTATCATGCCCAAATTCATTTAAAATATTCATAAAATTAGTGTTATAATTCCAAAATATTGATCCAAGCCAAGCAAGGTTCCAAGGAGAGATGGAGGTAGCTAAGATTCCATTTATGCAAACTTCATGAGCACAAACCGAACAAGCCACTATGACAAGCATTTTGGAGCATCCAAGGAAGGTGAAGGAAGGTTTCTCTTTCATCTTTTAGTTGTGTTTTTCCATCTTTGATTTGTTAACTAATCTCCTCCTTTGATATAGTCTTAGGGTGTTAGTTTAGTGTTTTTTTGATTGATTTATTTTATTCACTAACATAATACTAATCTCCCCCTATTGCAATCCTATGTTCACAATGTTTCTAATTGGGGTATTCATCAACTAATTTTCAAAAACTTCCCATTGAATAGAAATGTCAAGTCATTTCCTTGTAGATATTTTAATATAAAAGTTTGTTACCTATTAAAAATATTTAATATGGCCCAATCCATAATGGAGTGAACTTGTCATGTTATCCTTTATTATTTATCCAATAAGACAACTAAATATGAATTTTGAAAACTTTGATCTTCAATCTATTAATGATATCCTGATGTTTACTAAAGCTATGTATTGTTTCTATTTGTGAATCTTCCATTTGGATAATGTCAAGAAGTCTTGATTGAATTCCTCCATCTTATTCCATATAATCTTGAATGAATTGGTACATTGGTAGAATAAGAGTAAAGGGAAACACATGGTATTATCTATATACTAACAAAAAATATGAGGCCTTGAGGACCTATTTGTGTCTTATTTTATCTTCCCATAGTGTGTATTTCAACCATAGATGTCATGATCTTGGTTTATCTTTTGATGACTTCTTTATGGAATCCATCAAGTTTTTATCAGTATAATTTTCCACCCCATTTCCTTATTGATAATAGTTATAAGAGAAATTGATAGTAATCTAAATATTATAGGACCATTCAATGAAATTTTTAGATTGGAAAGTTAGACCATTGTCATATACTAGAGAAATTGATGTCCAAAATATGGTAAATACATACTTTTCAATAAATTTGATCATATCTTAGGTTAATGAATTATTTATCACTATTGTCTCAGTCCATCTAGTATAGTAGTTTGTCACAGTCAATATAAACTTGTGTCCCATTAATTAATTAGGACTAATGAGTCCCACAAAATCCATACCCCATCATGAAAAATAACACTTTTAAATTAAATTCTACAAAGGCATTTCTACATGTACATATATTTTACCAAATACTTGACATTAGTAACAATTTATAGCATGGTTTTGGGAATCTCTAAAAATATTGGGCCAATAATAAGCCATCATCAAAATATTGTGTTTTGTGGTGTTCCCTAAATGGTGTCCACTTCCAATCTTCTAGTGAAAATTCTTGAGTATCTCTGTAGCTTCTTCTCTAGATAAACACCTTAGATATATACCTTCATAGTTTTTATAGTTTAACACTCCCTTATTTATCAGGTTGGGCATTGAATTGAGATCGAGTGTCAATAATTTTATTTATTTAATTTAGGATGGCATGAGCCTATGAGTAAATAATGAATAATATGAGTGTACCAATCACCTCCAACTAATTCAGACTTGTTGATTTATTTAGCAGACATGTGTGGACCAATCAATACCATTAGTTGTATGATTCATTTCCATATTACCATTTTAGAAACTCTAATCTCAAGATAAAATTCCTGTAACTTGGTCATACACTTTCCCCTTCTCTTGCCTAACTAATTCTAACCAAGCGTTAGCTTGATATCTTAGTCTTGGATGATGGAGTAAGTCTTATTGCACATAAAATAATGTTGGTGTTTATTTAGAGACTTTATCAAAGCATAGATTTGCTTGTGTATCATAGAATACTTCAATTATTTATATTTAAAATTAGTAATCATAAAGGAAATAAGATGTTTATTGGCATCTACATTCTATTTGAGTATTGATTTTATAGTGTGTTATGATGCAAAGGAATACAAGAAAGAATCATTGTTGAAACTTGGGTTGATCAGAACTATAGCATGGGAAATGGACGTTTTGACATCCTTAAATTATTTATTTTCTTATATTGTCCATTCTATTTTTGCATCCTATATTAGCATAGAATATAGGGGTTTAACAAGATCTACAAATCCTTATCTTGCCAAGGAAGGAATTGAGTTCCTTTTTACTGTTAGGATATGTAATTTTTGAATTAGCCTAGAATCTTTTTAGATATAATAAAATTATTTTCTTGGTGATAACATGACCCAAAAATTCACCTTTTATGACCCCAAAATACTATTGATTAGGCTCGAGGAGATTCCATATCTTCTACACCTATCTAATATTCTATGCAATTGGACTACATGATCTGTTATTTCTTTAGAAAAGATAGTTAAATAATCCATGTAGATGATTATGCACTCATCAATAAAAACTTGAAAATCAAAATCCATGGTCCACTAGAAAGTATCACCTACATTTATTAATCCAAATGACATTATTTTGTATCCAAAAATTCCTCACTTGGTAGTGAAATAAGTTTTCATTTAATCACGATTTTATACCAATCCCTGATTATATCTAAAGAATCCATATACAAAGGAAATCATCTTTGACCCATTGAATATCTGAATTAACTCATCTAGGGAAAGAAGGGAATAATTTTTCTTTAATTAATATCGGTTTAGGTTCCTAAAATACACATAGTTTCATGTTAACATTTAACAATTCTCCCACAATTGGGACAAAATATTTGTCCAACTATAAAACTATATTTTAGAATTATCTGGGGCCAATGCTAGTCTTTTACATATTATCAAGGGCATTGCATTGGTTGAGGCACCTAAGTAAACTAATAAATTGTTCACATTCTTTAAAAATATTATGATAGTTAATAAGAAAGGTGGAACCTTAGGTTTATCATTATACATGACCATATTTTCATGTGTTACTTTTGATTTGTTAGTGGATGCCTTACTAGTCAAAAAATTTAGTAAAAACTCTCTCTCTACTCTGTAATTTGATCTAACTTATGTAGAGTGATATCATCTTTAATTTTATTTATATCCTCAACTATATTATATTTACTCTTAATGTGTGGATCAACCTAATATTTTTTTATCATTCCCTGTAGGAGGAAGTGGATTGTTAATAGCATTTGGATTAGGGGGATCGATTGTGTTATTTTTTTTATGTGTCAAAGTTGTGATAGGTTTTTTATTCTCATTTATCAAATTATATTTACTCCTATAAAATTTATAAAAATCTTGAATCTCATTCATTTTATATTTTGGCTCATCATTATCCTCAACAAGGAATGGAAAATCATGGGCCTCAAATAACACATCTATACTACAATTACTAGGGGTACCAATTGTGGATGAATCTTGTTGGTTTGGGACCATATTGTATCTTTCCATATCCTTTTGAAATATTTCAAAAGGAGTTAAAAACACTATAAAATCTAGTTTATAATGTTTATCAGTACTATAGACACTATACTAGTTAGGTAAGGCTATCTCATAAATATTCATCTCAGTGAATGTATTGGGATAAGGATATGTTAGCATATTATTATAAATACCTTGGGTTATTAACTAATTTATATTATCTATGCACCTTGGTCAGTTGTTTTAACCACTTGGGTTAATAGGTTAGTTTATTTTTATAGACTTAGCTATTGCTACTTGATGCTTATGGTTGCTCCCACCCCCTATTTTCTTAGGTGTTTCTTTTGCCTATTTAATAGGCCTCTCATGTATTATTTAGTGCACTGGTTAATTACATTTCTCAAATCTCTTTACTGAATCTAATATGGTAGAGGCTAGTATTATTCACCAGATGAGCACTGATATTTGTTGTAATTTTGACATGACATACTTAGGACTACTAAAATATTATTTAGTTGTAGAGTTTTGGTAAGGTAATTGTGCTATATTCGTATCACAAATAAGTATGTCAAGTCATTGTTGGAAAGGTTTAGAATGATTTATTGTAATCCAACTCTCACACTAATGGAAGTTGGAGATAAAATTTCAACTGACACTGCTTCACCATCGATCAATGAAACACAATATCAATAGCTAGTTGGTAGTCTCATTTAACTCACTACCACTAGACCAGATATTTGTTTTGTAATGAATTTTATATCTTACTTCATGTCTAAACCACAAAAATTACATTAGTTATATGAAAAATAGGTATTAAGATCTGTCAAAGTTACTATTGAATTTGGCATAATGTATAAAAAGTATGTAGATTTTGAGCTTTCAAGATATTCTGAATCTGATTGGGCAAGTTGAATGGATTCAATAAAATCTACAACAAGGTATGCATTCACTCTTGGTTTAAGAGTTTTTTCATGGTAGATTAAAACACAAAATACAATGGAATTATATTCAATAGAATCAGAGTATAAATTTGTGATCAGTACAGGGTATAAAACTATATGGATAAAGAAAATCTTGGAGGATCTTCAGTTCAAGTCATCAAAGCCTACTCCATTTTTTTGTGACAACTAGAGTGTTCTAAAGATAGTCAAGAATCTAGTACTCCATGCCATGACCAAATAGATTTAGGTTCACCATCATTACATCTGATAGTTGGTTACAAATGAAGACATCAAACTGTTCTACTGCCCCACTACAGAGCAACCAATTGATATAATGATCAAACCACTTGGTATAGTCAAATTCACAACATTCAAAGATAATCATGGTATTGTTTCTTGTTTAGTCATTAAGGGAGGTTGTTAGCATATTATTGGAAACACCTTGGGTTATTGACTAAGGTATATTGTCTATGCACCTTGGTAAGTTGTTTTAACCACTTGGGTTAATAGGTTAGTTTATTTTTATGGGCTTAGCTATTTTATGCTACTTGATGCTTTTGTTTTTTCCCACCCCATATTTTATCAAGTGGATCTTTTGCCTATTTGATAGGCCTCTCATGTATTATTTAGTATGCTAGTTAATTACATTTCTCAATATTTTTGTTGAATCTAATAGGATCTAAATTATATCTTAACATATTGAATGGTCTATTATATATTGGGAATTAAAAATTCCCATTGGTTGTTTCTCCCATAGTGTTTCCCAAGTGTTTTTCATGATTATGAACTTATTGCTAAGTTTATGAATCATGTGTTAGATGGAATCTAATTTAGTTTTTATAGAATCATAGGTTATCCCCTATGTGGCATAGGCATTAATTGAGATAAAATCCCAATTATAATTATACTAATTAGACACATGTAGGATTGTTCATAAAATGTAGGTTTTGGTTTAGTGCAACATGATTTAAAGGAACTGATTAAAAACCTAGTTATGATTGTTCACTATGACATTCTAATTACCATTTGGAATAGGTTCCAGGAATAGGAAATTTGTACCAATATTTTGAATTATTTATAATTGAGGATTCAAATTCCTATCAATTTTAATAGCTTCAACATAGGTGTTTATTAATTTATTGACATTCATATATATATGCAGGAATATTGTAGTCATATGGTTAAGGTATTACTATGCATTTCAAGTGTTAAGGTAGCAACAAGTTTGCATGTATTAGTTGCATGACTATCCATATTTTTAAATCTTACATTGAAGGATCTGATTAGTTTATTATGTTTCCTTCTCATTATATCAAATTATTGGTATATTACGTTGGGACTAGTAACTTATCCAAATTATGGCATAAATGTGTCATGACATTTGGGCTCATGATGTAATTTCACTTTTTGGAAGATTAAGAAACCAATCATAGGCAAAATATTACAAGATGAAATGGAATAGTATGCATTCAACATCATCACAAACTATGTTTAACAAACCTATAGAAATTTTGAAAGATTTCATGTGTTTTTATATAATCATCCCCCAAAAAGAGAGATTGAAAAAAGGTACTTCTCTAGATTCCTAGGCAGATCCTGGATGAGACCAACTATGGTGACAGATGAACCATCTAACCAAGCCATAGTAAAGCATTGATGTTGGTATCATTTTATTGGTGAATTTGGCTAGGTGATAACTCTCCTAGCAATACCTTTATTTGAATCAGGTCTTCAATGAACCTATAAAGGTGCTAAAAATATTAGACTAGAATTATAATTGGCCCTTGTTAATCTTAGTAGGGGAGATAATGTATATAATGTAATTTTATCTTTAGAAATCAAGATTATTGGCCCTCCTTCCAGTGTTAGATAAAACCTATTAATGTGGGTTTTATGCACACCATGTATTATTATGGGAAGGTCCATTATGTTTTAGGATCAGTGAAATATTTCACTCTGAGGCATGATTGTGGGTCTTAGTTTATAAATAACCACATGGTGAAATACTGGTGAGTGGATTTGTTATTAACCACAAATGTTTTGGATTTGATGGGTGTCTAGATTCTACCTGAGATGGATATGTGGATCTATTTAAAGTTTATTTATACAATTAAATTATAATAATGATGCAAGTGTAAGGTATAAAATAAGTGGCTCTATGATTCAATGAGAGACTAAATCCTTCAAATATGTCTCATTATGCTAGGCCAATAATATGTTACAAATCAATATTTATAGCAGATTAGCTAAAAGCACAAAACATAGATAAACACAATGAAGAGTCTAAGGAAATGATTGAAGTTAGATTTAATGACCATATTAAAAGATGTTGTTGATACCAGACTACTCAGCACATCCTATGTCACTAATAAGTTGTAAATATGATCTATAGCCAAGGAATTGACAAGACTAAAAAATTGTTCAATCCTATCTTTGAAAAAAAATGCACTTAGCCTATGATAGATTCTATCAACTTAAATGAAATTCTACAATGAATCGCATAAATTTTGGAAGAGATAACACTTTAGCATAAACTTAAAAAACAATCAAAAACTTTCCTATATTTTATTAATTGCAAAAAATTTCACCCCTTTATAATGTTAAAGAAACATGTTCTTAGAGTTTGAGATGAGGACACCTCATCCTTGAAGCTTAATCTAATTTTTCAGTGTCTAAATTAGGAGTATGTGATAAAATTAATGAATACAATATATTAAATATAAACCAAATTGATACATAAAATCCTTTTCCATAAAAACTAATTCTTAGTTAATAATACTAAATCAAGCCTTTCATGAAGTCTTAGTTGGAAATTCCAATGTAATTTTAACTCAAAATTAAAGTATCATCATTTAATATATCATTGAATTAGCATGCATTAATTTTGTCACTCAAATTATAACTAAATTGGGAATTATCATTCAAGGTGGCACTAGAGACATATTAGTTGATGCAGTCACAAGAACTTCTCATATTGGAGTATATATTATATCCTAAGAACCTAGACTTAGTTTTAGAATGTTTACCTTGAGATGACCAAGGCTAAGCCTAAGTGGATATTTGAGATGATGAAAGCTCATATTTAGATGATGATGGTTCAGCTAAAGGGGAAAACTCTCTTTTTCAATGTAACCTTTTATATTCAACCCATTCTTGTATCAAAATCCAACTTAATTGTCTCAAAATCAATGATGGACCTTCTGAATAATAGTGGAATTTTATCCATCAATTTCTTGTGTATAGCCCAAGAAGATTTAAAAGAGACATCCAATGTCTCTATTTAATGAACATTTTCTCTATAAAATGTAATCAATTTTACTTATTCATTAGATTTGTTAGTGGTACTCTCCACTTTTTCCTTAAAACTATTAGTTGTAGCTTGTAACAAACTCTCAAAAAAGGGTTTAGTGACTATTTACCCTTGAGGTGTATATACACTTGTAATCCTTATATATATGAGAAATTTAATATTCCTCTATTATTGGTTTACAAATATTGAACCAACATTTGCATTTCATGATGCCATTCTACCAAATAAGCCGTCTTCTTAATTATGTGGTTATGAACCAGAGTTACATCAAGTGTTATCATCAAATCTAAGTATTCATATGCCTTCAATAAAGTCACTTTATCAAGTAATTTCAATTTGACATCTTATTTATTTCATTTAATCATGAAATTTTACCACATCTCCCCATAGTGGTTGATATTATCCTCTTGTTGTTCTGATGGAGCTCAAGATGTGGTATAGATTCCTAGTAAAGTTTTGCACATTGTCAATTATATCTTTAGGATCCTCAATTACATTCTTCTCATCTAACCTCCTTTTGGACTATTACAAACCCATGAACATATGATTGATCATCCCCATAGCTGTATCAACCATTGTGATAGGGTTTTCTTCATACTCAGTTGCATATCGAGGTCTTGTTTTCCTTTTCTTTGTGAATGAAAATAATTCCTCCTTTTTTTCAAAATTGGTAGGCATACCCTCAACCAATATTTTCTTATTCATAACTTTTTTAAATATATTATTCACTCTATCAAAATACATGCAAAATCTTTTCAGTTATGTGATAACTAAATCTTGCCTTGTTGACATTTCTTGCTCCAATTATTGTATCCATGCAAGAAGTACCATGTGACTCTACTCAGTAGTTTGGGATGGATATGAAGAAGTAGGGAATGAAGGGTTGCCTAGTTATTGTATAAATATTTGTCATGGAATATTGGCCATAAAATATGGAGTGTAGGATACAAGGGTTTAGTAAAAATAGGTAGAGCCTTTCTCCAAGTTGTACTCTTTATTATTGGGGGAGTATTTATAATGTACTTGGTTATGTCTAGAGACTTATGTATAAAAATTATTGAGAACTACTTTTTGGTATCCTATGTAATTGGAAAATCCAACTAAATATAATACCTTGATTATGTTGATTGGGTAGTAAAAATAGATTTAGATACTAGTTACTCAAAATGTATTGTAGTTATTGTGGTCCCTTGACTAGAAGTGGTGAAAGGAAATGAATGAATCAATAGGTCTTGGGATAATGTTTGAAAAATTTGAGTAATGGAGGAATAATAAATTCCTTTAATACTAATCTAACTAGGAATAGAATAAATCAAACAATGTGGACTTCTTGAACTTTCATGTGTTAAAAATTTATTAGAAAGATCACTTGTGCTTGAATATATTAAAGTAGAAGAGACTATAATCTGAGTTGAAATGCTTCCCCAGTTATTGTATCACATGTAGTTATACCTTTAGCATCCATTAATGTAGAAACCATTGTAGTATCAAGGTATTATTTGGGACTATCTTACCTAATATATTCTTGAGTTATGGCAAACCATATAATGGATACATTTACTACCCATGAATTTTTAAATTATAGAGAAGGAAATGGATGGATAGGAAGGTAACCCTTGTCTATTCTTGTACTACATCCTCTCCAAGACCATCCATCCCAATCTCTAGTGCTGATTCATCCTCTTAAATATAAAAATATAAAGTTCCTAAAGGGACACTTGTATATTTTAGGTGGTCTAGCTCCCACTCCTGTGATATGTATAACTTTTAAAGTGGTTGAAAGATTCCTTTTCCTCTTATATGTAACTAGAGGAGGAACAATAGTAACTACCTTTTGTGAATAATAAGGATGAGTACTTATTTGATGTATCTATGTAGGTTATGTCTTTGAGGATAGTGATGTAGGATCAATATCTCTCCTATGAATTGAAGGTGTTTCCATATCTAATGGGAAATATAGAGGAGTGGCACTTGGTGGCCTTGGGATACCTCTAAAAATTTTAGCCCTTAAATGTTGGTCTATCTTAGCTAGAATGTCTTCTACTCTAGTGGGCATCTATTCATACATGTCTATCTCTTTGGCATCCTATGGAGTAATAGATGGATCATATTGTATCCTTAGTGCCACCTTCATAGACATATTAATTGACTGCATCTACCTATATACTTATGAATCATAAAGTGCATTCATAAATATTAGTTCATGTATGTATGTTTGATTCCCATAATTAACCTATGTCTTATCCCTGTAATCCTTAGAAAGTTAGAAATTATGTAATCCTTAGAAACTTAGAAATTACCTATCTTGAATCCTAGTGTCTAAATTTAGCCTTGCTCAAGATAAATTGATTTCTATGCTTTCTTTTTTGATAAAGATGTTCTAATGATTTGTAAAGTTTCCTTCCTATACTAAGAGGTATTTTATTCATAACTCCAAACCTAGCTGATATCAAATCTTGGTCAACACTATTCGACAATTAGGAAACTATTTATTGTTTGGCCATCTTGTTTAGGATGTAATGAGCCAATAGGAATGGGGATTTAAGTGAACCTTAAATTATAATCACTATGTGCTCAGGATATAGACAAAAAAACTCCCATCTTCTTGACTGTCCTTTTTATGTGGTTTGGAAACCTAGGCATATGATGCCCATTTTGTCCTTACATAATGTGGGATAGAATATGTTTGTTATCCTTTGAATTTGGTTTCTAAATTTGTATATGTAAAAGATACTATTATATTCACAAATTTAGTTTTTGGGATAATTTAATGAAGGCCTCCCTGGGTCTTCCATAGGAGAAGTAACAAGACCCATGACTACATCTAGTAGATATGACATCATATAAAAATGTCCATTGGGCTTATTCTCTAACATGTTCATTTGGTATTTGAAATTGAAACTAATAATTTATTCTGAAGTAAGCATCATTTTGGTGTCAAGAATAATGTCTAGAAGTGGTATCCAAATTTACCTGACATTATTAATATTAGGGAAACCATATAATTTACTCAATAAGGCCATAGTAATTAAAATTATGGGCTTGAATCTAATAATTTGAGTAATTTTGATCTAAGTTTCTAACACAAAGTTTTTTGGATCTGCTACCCATGTCATCAATATATGATTGACATTATTATCAGCCAACCAAACATTCAAAATTAACTAATTATAGGTAATATTGGGGTTCAGGATTCAATAATATGTTTCAAAATTATTCCAAAACATGTAAGTCATAGGGTTAAGGCTATTGATATGGTGAATAATGTTCCCAAAGAAGTATCTAGCCATATATAAATACATCTATGTTGGGGAATACATATGGTTTGGCCATCACATTGTATAGTACCACCTTTTTGATTGCCAATCAATCATCCATATATTTTTGAGCTTTTAGATAAACATGGTCATCTAACCCATAAGGTTTTACTACATCCACCTCCATCTATAGCATAGTGTACTGTTAAAATTTGTTGTTGATTATGACTGGATCAAATATAATGTTTGTATACTTTGTGCTACCACTAAAACTAAACATGGATGAAATAGGATTCCTTATTGAAGATTCCATTGCTATTATTATAAATAATTATATGATGTCTCAAATCTTAATCCTTTATTCATGAGATAGCATTGATAGCCATTAGTAACACTAGTAAATTGTAAATGTATTTTCATCTTGTATTTTTGTGACCAAGTATGTAGTTGATTTAGTTGGGTTCAAACATTCATTTCCCAAATCCTCCATTCATGGGAAATAATTACAAATAATGGCTTCTTTACTTGTCAATTCTATTTTGAATTTGATTTTCATGATGTTAGCTTTAATGGGGTTGCTCACCACATGGTACTTTCTCACTGTCTTTTATTGCCTAGTAAGTTTGCTATGTCATTTATTGTGACACATGTCATTTCATCTCTTAATAATGGATCATATATCCTTTTTTGCATTCACTTATTTGAAAGATGGCACATAGCCTCTTATCACTTAATCTCATAGAGTTGATATCTATGTCTTTGGCAGTCAATATTAACTCAGTGAGATGCAAACACATGGCCTGATCTCCTTTATCCACTTGATTATTGGGATTCATCATTTTCCTAATTGAATGTCAATCATATATGATCAGGATGTCAATATGTGGATGAATCTTTCTTAATCATATGGTCATTGGGATTCATAAATTATATCATTATGTATAAGTCACTAAATATCATGATGTCGACATGTGGATAGTTTTTGCTTATCTAGATGCTCAGGTGATCTATACTCTTACCTATACCTATCATTCATAAATGAGTGGGATACTGACACTTAGATGGCTCTGACTTATATGGATGCTCAATGAGATTTGTGCCCTGTACCTATACTTGTTAGTCATGGATGAATGGGATGGTGACACATGGATGACTCTCACTTATCTGGATGGCCATTGAGGATCAATATTTGAATTCACTACAACTAAACAAGATGTTGACACATGAAGAGTTTTCACTTATCCAGATGGTCACCAAGGGTCAATGATTTGATTCACTATGAGTAAGTGGGATGACGAATTGTGGTTAGTCCTCACTTATCTAGAAGCTCAAGAGCTATGTAATTTAAATTTTTATTGTATAAGGAGTGAGTGGGTAGGATCGATATATATGGAATGATATTATTAAACCAAATAGTTAGGAAGCCCATTTTCCTTAGCTATTTTCTATATAAGCCATGAGTAAACATTATGACAACACATGGATGGTCCTCGATTAACCAAATACGTGGATGAAAATATACACATAACCTTTTGTATAAGTCACATATAAATAGGATTTAGAGACATGGATGGTCCTGCTTGCTCTACTAAGAATAGAATTGAATTTTTAAATATTTATCTGTGCGGAAGCTAGATAGTGATGTGTGGCATGATCTTGTCAGCTCGACCTGTTTAAACACTCATAATGTTTTTCCACTCTTAGATTTAATAATTGTTTAAGAGCAAAAGAGACATGTGGTAAAAAGTGGAGTTGACCTATAAAGTTAATAGAGCCTATAAAAGACAAAGCAACCTTTGACAAACACCTAGTTAGCTCAGTTAGTACATAATACAATCAAACCTTTATTTTGATAAATACTTAGATTTTAAAGGCAAAGATGTATAAGAATAATTCAATTTTAATCCTTGATTATGACTAGAATCTAAGATATATTTTAGACCTGGGTTTAATTTATTAAAATAAGACATGAACATGAAGATTTGAGGCTAAATTGGGTCTTCACTTAAAAAAATTAAAATGGGCTGAGGGGGCAAGGGGGCAGGGCGGGGGGCAGGTCACAATGTACTTATTGTTATTATAGCCACCACAATATCGAATAAAAGAGTACAAAGATATAGGAAAACCCCATAGTTTATAGAGAACCAAGGTCTAGATGACAAAACAAATCCCCTATTAGCTATGTTCTGAAAGGCAACAAAGAATAAATTGTTATCTAGTGAGGATAAATAATGTTTAGCAATAGAGTCACAAAAATTTGTATCCTATATGGAGAGCTCTACTAGAGATAAAGTAGATCTAATATAGTTACCAAACAAATATATTCTACTAAAGTCATCATTCATGGCCAAAATAAAAGAGTCTAAAATATTTAGAACATGGGGTTCTTCAAAAAAGATAACATACACATCACCAAAAAAGAGAGTTGGGTAAGGGGTTGTTGAGGGAGAGGCAAGAGGAACAGTGCTAAGAGGAAGTGAGGGAGTTATGATCCACTTGGGATGGGTCAACAGTGCTAGAAGTGACGAAAACCACAAAAGAAGAAGAAACAGCTAAAAAGTTCATGAAGACCAAACCCAAAGAGTGATCAAATCTAGGGAAACAAAAAAACATGGTCTTATAACAATCATAATAGTAATAAAAGTGATTAGAGTTATTCCTACATGTAGTGTATATCAAAGGTTTCTTAGGATGTGTAGTCTCAAAATTAACATATTAAAAAACCACCGTACAAATGTCATCTCCAAGAGTGATTTTAGCTCCAAACATGGCCTAAGAAGGTTTTATAAATCCCTGACATAGACCATTACCATGGTCATCTTTCCTTTTAATCCTAGTAGAAACAAGCTTGTCAACAGTGGTACCATGCTTGACCAAGTCTAAATCAAGTACACTTACATGGAAGTCAGAAAGTGTAAATCCTTCAGCACCAAGAGCACAACCACAGAGCTTTACAGAAACTCCCAACATCATTGCCTTAATCAAAATGCAAAAACCCTAGACCTAGTAACACCTTTTTGAAAAATACATATTTTGTGGGGAATGAACCAAATGCTTGAGGTTTACCATATTTGAATTTGTGGATAATGATACTCTTAAATATTCAATTGCAAAAATGGGGAATGTAACAATTCCTATAGTTACTCGACAATTTCCCCACCCGTAGCGATGGTTGTCTTTTATAATTCTTTGACTGGTAGTTACTTGTTTCAGAATCGTAGGTAACGCTTCCATCTAATGTATTTCAAAAGAATAATATCTGTTTATTTGGTATCTTTACTCTTAGCCTTTAGCAGCGATGTCATATAACGGGGAATCACCTTTTTTTTTCAGATAAAATATATAGATGCATTTTTTATTAAAAAAAGTGGATGGTATGAATGTAAATCTTAAACCAAATAAAATATAAAGAGAATTAAATCATAGTTAAAAGTAGAAATGCTTAAGATTATTAAAATATTATTTAAAAATATTAAATATCAAGTGTTATTTTTAAAAGATTGACTTCCACTAGTTTCCAATGTGTTAATTATAAAAGCTTGGTGAGTACCTCGTGTGCATGCTTCATGAAAATTATTGATGACCCAAAAATCCTTAGTATCATGGGTGTATGCATCACATATCTTACAATAGAATGACACTTTGGCTTGAGTGACATGTTGAAACAAATGACAACTTCATACATCATACTCTTCCTTGCATATTTCATAAGACTATTTTAACATGACACAAACATTCCTTTGTGGATAATTCTCTGTGTTATGACCCTCTACTTTATAGTCAATACACCATAGGCTGATGTGAGTGTCTTGAGAATTGTTTGTCGTAAGATTCTCTAGTTGAGGAACCATAAAAGCAATTTAGGCCTCCATAAAAGGGATGAATCCTATGTCTATACTTCTGACAACTTTGACACAAAGGGAAAATTCCAATGCCTTGTGTGGATCAATAAAGGTCTTATGAGATAAGGATATTTGAAAAGGAAGTATTAACGCTCCTACAAACCATTAAGTATATTGTGTTGGATTGATTTCAAATGATAGCCTAAAAATAAGGGTTTTGAAGTGAGCAGCATATACACACACACTCTCAGTTTGCTCTTGCTTAATATCTTTTCAAGTAGCAATACTTTGTTGCTTAAACTCGAGATTGTAAAATTCTTGAAGAAAAACATCTTTCAATAGCTCATAGTTTATAACATCTTGTTGAAGATCAAACTTTCTATACCATTTGTGCATGCAATCCAATAGGGTAGTGGTAAACTGAGTTTATTTTCATTCAATATAAATTATGCCCTATGCCTTCCAAATGAGTTCACACTTGTGATCATGTTCAATTTCATTATTAACACCTCAATAATCAAGAAGATGAAGTGTTATCTCATAGTAAACTATAGGTACACTGGGTGGTTATAGTGGACCATGTGGCGATGGTCCTCCAATTCCTCCCAAGCCCTGTGGTGGAGGTCTACCATTTCTTCTCGATTTGCCTCATGATCCTCCTACACCTCCAATAGAACCACTACCAATATTGCCTCCCATCCCTCCTGATGCAATAGGAGCACATAAAACATTGGGTGCTAATGAAGGTCTATTGGTTAGATTTGAGCCTATATTTTACCCACTACTTATATTTAATCCACCTAGCAGTCTAATGTTAACCATATGCCTTAAGTGCACTAGAAAGGTAAAGGCTAATGGTAAATTCACTTGACCTTCTTGTAAAATGCTAGTTTAAACTTGTACTTAGATTGTCTCTTATATGGATTTAGCTTCAAAATCTAGACTCTCAATATCCCAATATCTACCAATAATTCCATCAAAATTAGATGCATGAGCATTTATTATGGTGGGGGAATTGGGCCTAATTGGATTGGGTTCCACTATCACCAATGTTTATCCTACATATTTCATGCATACTTGTGCCAACGAAGTGCACAAATCCATGGCTAGGGAGTAATCATTATGCCTTTATACCATCATATAGATTCTTGTGGATCTTCTAAGATCATCTCATTTTCCTTTGGGATCGCTATCTATCATGGCCTTACACCTGGCCTCATCATTCCTACACTTCCATAATTCTCACTTACTAACTTCCATGCTAAACTACCTATCCTATACCAATGTATACCCCTTCATTTCCCCACTAGTTCTATAGTTCATGTGCGAGATAATCTTACCTATCCATGGGGAAGTTTTAAAGTCTAGAGTTAACCATAAATTTCTTAATTTCTAAGGGAAACCATAGTAGATACCTTCTGCATGGTTCCCTTAGGGAATTAAATTGTGCTTCCTATGAACAAGCATATGTAGACAGTGTATTTCAATATGTAGTTATTTAGTGTTCCTTTCACTAGACATCCCCCAAATGTGTCCAATTAGTTTTCAACTTTGCCAATTCTGTCTAACCTCTACTAAACAAGGAACTTTTTGTTCATAATTTCTCGAGCAATCTTGCACGTATGTTGAAATCTAAACATACAAATTGATGGGTAGTTCTACATAGAAGGTTTCATATAAAGAATCATATAGATGTTGCTCTACCCATTATCATGCATAAACTACTAGTCTAATATATTGAAGTGTAAACTTATCTTTTACCATGTCAATCTAACAATCAATGTTTTCCAAAGAGCGATGCTCAATCATCTTTTTACTATCATGCTAACAATTACAACATGTCTCGATAATGGAACCCAAATGATGGACCTTATCCTTAGTTTTACTTGACTTAATACTAGTCGTGAACCTCAAGTAAACAATGAAACTAATGAGTTGGTTTGCTTGTATATCATGTGAGTAGTGACCTCATGCACTCACCCAAAACATGTCACCAACAATGGTTCTTATTGATTATGCCATACGGTGGTGGATAAATTTAGCTATTTGTCTATATTTACGCACATGGGTTCGCTACATTTAGTTTTCATTACTACAAACATCATATTATAGTTAACCATGTTATTCACTCCACACATTCCACATACTTATAATTATCACCAAAACAACATATTGACAAATGTTTTAGAATGTACAAATAAAAATAATTATTTCATTGATTTCATTTGAAAATTATAGTCACTCATAAACCACAACTTACTAATGAACAATGAAATATTACAAATATAATTTAGTGGAATTTCCTCTCTAGTGTTCTCTCTTCATCCCTTTTCTAAACAAAACTAAGGGGTATTTATACATGACCCAATCCCTCTCCTTAGGTTACATCATTAATACAATAGTGATGACTAGCTAGTGACTATTTCAAAAAAAGAAGTCGTGGAGAGCCATTACAATAGAATCCTTTTGACTTGGGCCTAATAGCCCCTATATATTCTCTCCATGATACACATGTGTGTGTGTGCGCACACGCGCGTGCGCGTGCATGCGCGCGGGTGTGTGTGTGTGTGTGTGTGTGTGTGTGTGTGTGTGTGTGTGTGTGTGTGTGTGTGTGTGTGTGTGTGTGTGTGTGTGTGTGTGTGTGTGTGTGTGTGTGTGTGTGTGTGTGTGTGTGTGTGTGTGTGTGTGTGTGTGTGTGTGTGTGTGTGTGTTCATGCTCTTATTCTCTCATAAACTAGTGCTAGAGCCACACTTGAATAGTCTCCTCCAATAATTCTATGAGTTGTTTCATAACCATCTCCACTTCCTATGCCATTATCCAAGTATTATTCTTTTGCCCAAGTTATACATCTTTTGTTTCACCTTGTTTTCCGTATCTTTATCTCCTGCAACTCATTCTTACGTGCTAGGGTCCTCCCTATCTTTTTCTTCCATGCCTTTTTATTTTTCACCAAGTACCTACACATTATTCGTGTGCCCTTGCTATTCTACATTGTGGCTCCAAAACCCTTAGAATATATATACAAAATTTGGGGTCCAACAATCTTGGTCCACATTATTAAATAATTGGGCACTATTTCTTTTATGTATAACTTGCTTAAGACGTAGCGAGGCAAAAATAATGGGACTTCAAATGAGCATTCAATTTTAATCATTTTATGGTCAAGATAGAGCCAATAATATCTCATCTTTCCAATTTTCCTTTTTATATGGTCTGATAGCTTAAACATAGGATACTCATTTATCGCCTTATAAATTGTGGGATAGAATATGTTTGATGTCCTTTGAATTTAATTTTTTAAATTTGTATATGCCAAAGATACTATGATCATTGGTTCTTGGGATATTGTAATAAATGCCTCCATGGTTCTTCCCTAGGAGGAGTAGTGCTAGTTGTGATTATGTCTAGTAGATATGACATCATATAAAAATGTCCATTGGGCCTATTCTCTTGTTTTCTCATCTATTATTTGTCATTGAAACTAATAATTTCTCCTATAGCAAGATTTATTTTGGTGTCCAAAATAATGTCCATAAGAGGTACCCAAATTTATATGACATAATTAATATCATGGAGACCATATAATCTACTCAATAAGGCCATGGAAATTTGAATTACATGCCTAAGTCTAACAAATTGTAATATTTTTGACATAATCTACTTAAAAAAGTTATTTGGGCCCACTACCCATATACTCAATGTATCATTGACATTAATATTTCCAACCAAGCATGGATATCTAACTAATTATTGGTCATATGAGGGGTTAAGAGTCGTTAATATGTCTCCAAATCCTTCCTAGACATGTAAGCCACAGGGGTAGGGATATTGAGATGGTGAATAATGTTCTCAGAGAAGTCTCCAACCATAAATAAATTAAAAAGAGCATCTGTGAATGAGAATACATCTAGTTTGGCACCCACATTGGGTAGTCCAACCCTCTTGATTACCAAAAAGTCATCCATATATTATCAAAATTGTAAAGACAAATGGTTTTCTTCCATATCTGGTTCTATTGCATCCATCTCTAGCCATATCAGCGTGCAATGCTAATGTTTGTGGTTGAATATAGATGGATCAAATACAATGTCTATATACTCTATGCTACCATTGAAATTGAACATGGATGGAATATGATTGCTTCTTGAATCTAACATTTTATTCCTTTGAATAATGTTATGAAGTCACAAATATTAGGCCTTTAGTAATGAGAGAGTTCTAATATTAGTTCATAGTGATAGTAATAACGAAATTTATTTTCCTATTATGTTTTGGGAACAAGTATGCAGTTAATTTAGTTGGTATCAAACATTCATAACCTAAATCCTCTATTCATGGGAGTTAATTGCAAATAACAGCTTCACTACCTATTTATTTTAATTTATTTGATTTTCATGATGTCAACTTTCATGGGGTTCCTTACTACATGACACTTTGTCACTACATTTTATTGCCTAGTTAGCTTATTGAGTCATTCATTATGACGCATGTCATTGATTTGATTAATAACATAATGTATATCCTTATTTGCATTCACTTATATCTATAAAATGGCATGTGGTATCTTATCACTTAATCGCTTGGAGTTTATCGTTATGTCCCTAGTTGTCAATCTTAACTCACTGAGATGTAGATACATGGTCTGATCTCTTTCATCCACTTAATCATTGAGATTTATGATCTGGGCAACAATTCAGATGACAATTCGGGTGATGGGTCCACCTCAATTGATGGCAGAACTTTTGGGAGCCATAACTTTTTCACCGTAGCTCCAATTGACTCATCGTTTGAACCGTTGGAAAGTTAATAATGAGGGGAACATTTTGAGATGGCATAGATCTTTTCTAAGTGAAGTTTGACCCCTTAAAACCTAATGAAAGTGTCCGAAATTTCAATTTTAGTAGTGCATTCTAAAAATAGTAAATTTCTAAAAATAGTAATTCCTTGAATTCTGTATTGTTGTAAATCATGGAAGTCAAACCAATTCATCTCCCTAAAGATTGGTGACCTTCAACATCCTCTCCAAACCTTCAAAACATGTATAAATGAAGATGTAACCCAAAAAGGAAATCAGACATCTCTTCTCAGAGATAAGCATATGTTTGGCTCTACAAATTTGATCAATAAAACATCTCTTCTTAGAGATAGTATTATTTGAATTGTTTTGTTCTTGTTTCTTGAATTATCTTTCAACCAAATCTTTCGAGTTTTGTATTAGTGGTATCAGAGTGTTTTATCTTTAGAGTGTATGATCCCAAGAATGAGGTCAGATTATAGGAAGCTTGGGTGGAAAATAGAATCAACAGACTATCCACCTATTCACTCTAAATGACTTCAAATGGCGGACAACACCAAGACATCCGATCCTTTCAAGGAAATGGTGAATGAAGCCCTTCAACAATAACAAGTGTAGATGCTACAAGAATTCATTCAAATTCTACAACATATCTTGATGGGAAATTCTGGCTCCTCATCCGCACTCGCACATCCTTTCAGTGCCCCAACACCCTTCAAGGTTCAGGTGAATCTTGATATCCCTACATTTGAAGGCAAAATCAATGTTGATGTAGTAGAAAATTGGTTGGATCAATTATATTCTTATTTTTCTATAAATAAATTCACCGATAAAGAGAAGATCACTTTTTCTCTTTTCAAAGCATCACTGCCTATCAAAAATTAGTGGGAAGTGTACAAAAAAAGATTCAGTGCAGATGATATTGGCCTTGAGACAGAACCTACCTAGGATGATTTCATAGAAGCTATGAAGGAAGAATACTACCCCATTGGAGCATATGATGATCTGTATATAGAATGGTAACAATTTTGCCAAGGTAAGGAACAATCTATTCAAGATTACACTGATATTTTTCATTCTCTATCTGCAAGATTGGACATCCAAGAAAGTGAGAAAAATAAGATTCTCAAATATCATTGTGGACTACAATGGTACATATGGGGAGAAATGGAACTCTTCAATTTGGAAACCCTTTGTGAGGTGTATAAGTTCACAGTGAAGATTGAGTAGAAGCATGGAAGAATGAATATGAAGAATCGACCTTCAAAATGGAGAAGTGACAAAGAAGGTCAAACATGAGGCCAAAATTGGAAGCAAAAGGAAGGAAAGGCTAGGAAATGGTGTGATTATCATAAATTTGGAACTCACTCCAAAGAAGAATGTCGAGCCATTAAGTCCCTGCTTTCTGAGTCACAATCCTCAACATCTACTACTCTACCTCATACAGACCATGCAATTGAAGAGGTTGAAGAACAGATTATAGATGTTGAGCCTAAAGCCATTATTGCTTCATCACAGACCCATGAGGAGAGGCTAGATGACAAGGAAAGGTTGTTTCACTCTAAGTTATGGGTGAAAGGTAAGCCTCTACATTTCATTCTTGATAATGGAAGTCAAAAGAATTTAATCTCTACTAATGTTTTGAAAATCCTAAATCTATCCATGAAGCTTCACCCAAAGCCATACAGTATTGGATGTTTGAGTCTAGGGAGAAACCTCCATGTCACCCACCAATGTCTTCTCTCATATGCAATAAAACCCTTCCAAGATGAGGTCTTCTGTGATGTGGTTAATCTAGATGTTTGTGATGTACTCTTTGGTCATCCATTCATGTATGATCAACATGGCATATATGAATCAAGAACTTGAAGGCTTAATCTCAGTCTAGGAACACGACACTATAGGGTACTAGAGGTACCACCTTCTACATCTGTCTCTCTAATTAGTGCCAAGAAATTTGTTCTCATGGTGGTCAAGCCACAAGAATCCAAAAGGGTTGATGTTACAGCCATGACTACAAAAATAAAACAACAACATAAGCAAATAGATACCAATATAAATAAGTTCACGGCCTTCCATCCACATACTAATGGTTAGATAGAAATGGTAAACAATCAGGCCCTGCACAATTCTATAAATCACAGTCCCTTTCAAGTATGCATCAAGAATAAAATCAAAGTAAACCTACCACACTTGATGACAAATATTGATGCAATGGGGACCATTGATTCTCAAGGAGGGAGGAATGATCTGGGCACCAATTCATATGACAATTCGGGTGATGGGTCCACCTCAATTGATGACAGAACTTTCGGGAGCCATAACTTTTGCACCGTAGCTCCAATTGACTCATCGTTTGAACCGTTGGAAAGCTAATAATGAGGGGAACATCAAGAGATGGCATGGATATTTTCTTAATTAATTTTGACTCCATAAAACCCAATGGAAGTGTCCCAAATTTCAATTTTAGTAGTGCAGTCTAAAAATAGTAAGTTTCTAAAAATAGAAATTCTTTGAATTTTGTATTGTTGTAAATCATGGAAGTCAAACCAATTCATCTCCCTTGAGATTGGTGACCTTTAACATCCTCCCCAAACCTTCAAATCATGTATAAATGAAGATATAACCTGGAAATGAAATTAGACATCTCTTCTCAGAGATAAGCATATGTTTGGCACTACAAATTTGATCAATAAAACATCTCTTCTCAGAGGTAGCATTATTTGAATTGTTTTGTTCTTATTTATTGAATTACATTTCAACCAAATCTTTTGAGTTTTGGATCAATTTATGGTTTTTGACATTTAATGTCAGTTTTGGATGAGAGGGATGTCAAAGCATGGTTAAATATTACTTGTACAGATGGTATTTTGGATTCTTAACTTGTGTCTTTATACACATGTTGTGAAAGAGTGGGATGTCAACATGTGGATAGCTCTCACTTAACTAGATGCTCAAGGACTCTATATTTTATACTTGTACCTTTTAGTTGTGAATACATGAGATGGTGACACATGGATGTATCTCACTTATCTATATGCTTTTTACCTATACATGATATTCATGGAAGAGTGGGATGGTGACACATGGATGAATCTCACTTAACCAAATGGTCACTAAGGGTCAATGCTTTAATTCACTATGAGTAAGTAGTATGATGACACATGGTTGGTTCTCACTTATCTAAATGGTCATCGAGGGTCAATACTTTAATTCACTATGAGTAAGTGGGATGATGACATGTGGATGGTATTAATTTATCCATATGCTTAGGAGCTCTGTGGTTTAGCCATTTACTATGTAGGTAGAGAATGATAAAGATTGAGATGTGTGGCATGAACTCGTTAACCTATATAGTTAGGAATCCCATACGCCTTAGTGATTTTATGGGTAATCCATAGGTAGATAAGATGGTGACATGTGGATGGTCCTCACTTATATGGATTCCTAGATAAAAATAGACTCAAAACCTTTTGTATAAGTCACAAATAAATAAGATTGAGATAGTTGGATGGTCCCCAATCACTTGGCTAATAATAGACTTAGAACTTTGATGTTTATCCATAAGGAATCTAGACAATGATGCGTGGCATGATATTGTTTGATCAACTTTTATATAACCTTATAATGCTTTCTCTTGGATTTGATGACTATTTAAGCATAAAAAAGACATGCTACAGAAAGTAGTGTCAACCTTTAAAGTTAATATAACCTGTAAAATACAAATAAACCTTTGGAAAATACCTAGTTGGCTTGGTTAGTCTAGAATAAAATCAAAACCTAATTTTGATAGATTATTAGATTTTAAAGTCAAAGATCTATAATAATAATTCAATTCCAATCCTTAATTTTCACTTAAACCTAAGATATAGCTTGGACTTGGGTTTAGTTTATCAAAATAAGACATAAAAATGAAGATTTCATGCCAAATTAGGTCCTCATTTTATGAATTTAAAATGGGGGTGGGAGGTGATGGTCACAAAAATGGTGAATCCATGGGGGAAAAATCTAGACTATTTGAGAACCTATAATCTATAGCCCATACATCATGATAAAATTATGAATTTTATAGTAAGAAAATAAATAAATCTGAGAAAGTGAAACAAGCTTTTGACATGTCCATGAAACGTATTAATCATTTTCATTTATCAAATCATTTGTGATTTTTTGAAAAATATTTCCCCTGGTTATGACAATTTTAATGAAGATCAAACAAAATTTGAGGTCTCCTTGACCCCTTTTTTATATGTATTTTAGCTTTTAAGCATAATGTTTTGAGAATTCAGACATTGCTCTACTTCTATCCATGTGTCCATAGTCCTGATGAAGATACTTTGATTCTAATCTAATAATTTATTTACTACCATCCTAGTGTCTATGGACCTGATAGTGATTACTTGAATCACCCCTCTTCCATGAGCTTTGTTACTTTATTTTATTTGGACTTTTCTTGGAAGAAGGGTTGGGAACCACCATTGGCTAGGTGAATAGAAATAAAATTCATTATATATCTGAAAATTTACTCATATTTTGTTTTTTTCAATGCTTATTATCTCTCAAACAAGACTTAAGCTTATAAGTGTGCAATTGATCTTTCAAAATGAGAAGCATTTCTAAAATTTACATGAAAATATTGAAGTTACTTCCACAGTTCTAGTGAAATTATTTTACCCAAATCAAATGTCAATTTAATCATTACATATATTCTAATTCTAAGACTTTAAATGCACCAAAATTAATATTCACGAGTACCATTTGAATGATTCTATCCACCTGGGTTTTTTTAGGAGAGGTTTCATAACATGCATGAAAAAAGTGAATTTGACTATTCTAAAATTTATGAAAGCTAATGTAAGACAGTGACACATCCTAATTTCACCCTATAATAAATGAACCTTTAATTAGTTTATTAGTATGGTTAATATCCAATTTTTATTGCTTTGATTTTGAGCTTATGATTTATACTAAATTGGGATAGTAACTTTGTTTATTAGAGTACATGTTGTGATAACTGTATGTTATATTCTGTTATATTATGAATATGTATTTATTAGTTTTTACATCATTGGTGATGACTCGGACTAACTACCTACTTTTTGCGAGGTGGATGAAATGATCAGTCCTACCCTTAGAGTTTGATAAGGGAAAGCATCATCGGAAAGGATTGATTAGATGGACCGATTGGGGGAAATACCAATGAGAAAATGTTAGTTACCCTACACACAAGCATAATAGATTTCAAATGATATTTGCATAAAAATGCTAGTGCATATTGTTTGTGATTATATTCATGTGTGTAGAATTAGTTTTAGTATGCATTAGTTTTCTTTAGCCTAATTGACTTGATTTTTGAATTTAAATCCTGAAAATAAATATAAATGCTAATAGATATAATTATTGGGGAAAAATTATCTTGAAAATAAATTGTAATTAATGACATAATTATCTATTACTAAAATAGATAACTATCTTTGTAAAAATTAATTGCATGAAATTAGAATTATCTAAATATTCTAAAAAAATAAAAAATATATAATTAATTATTGAGACAACTTAAGCTTAAATGTAGAAATAAAAAATAGGGGCATAATAATTTAAAATGTCATGTTTTTAATAATGTTTAAAGAAAACAAAGGTGAGTTAACTATGACTATATATAATGTTTTAACTATAGTTATTAAATTTAGAAGTTGAGAATATTAACATGCATGTAGTAAAAATCATGGGAGAGTTGGCATGCAAATGTAGGGTGCATAATTTAGAGAGATGAATAAATTTATAAATAAATCCCTTGAGAAATTGAAAAGGGACAAAGAAATAAATAAGGAGATAGGGAAAGAATCCAAAAGGAGAAACATAGGTAGTAGAAGCAAAGAGAAAGGACATCAGGTTTATCTACTAAGTTTGGAAGTGTTCAGAGGTAAGTTCTGTAATTATATCTCTGTTAGAAAATAAACATAGTTTATATTTTCTATAATATCTTATAAACTGGGCTATTAATTTAACGTTTCTTTCTATTAAAATGTCCTATTACAACTAGCCATAGGTAACACTTTGTATTAATTTATTGGTTGTGTATCATCTCTTTTCTAGCCTTGGTCCTACTCTTGTGAGCCATGTGTCTCATTATATAGGACTGCCTATTATTTTATTAGTTCAGCATATCTTTTTCTAAACCTGTTTCACCTTTTTGAGTGAGTATTTATTACTGCTAGTAGTTACAAATTAGTTCAATTCACCTAACTATGATAATGTTTCATATATACCAGTTGAAAAAGAATAAAGACTCGGTTTTATATGCATAGCTAGACATATTGATGAAACTCTAAGCCATTAAGCTAAAATGTAGAGCCTTAAAAAGGTATTGTCAAGCCATATCAAAAAAACTGAGCCTGAACCATATAGGATTAACATGTTGTGAATATAATTTAATAGGATCTCTCAAATATATTTATTTATTTAATTTTTGAATTTATTAAAGTTGTTGATTTTAATGATTAAAGGCCGAGTAATTAATCCCTATCACTAAAGTCTATAAATTGAGATTGCCATAGTCTTCCATTATAATGCATTGTTTTATCTAAAATGCCAGATTTACTTAGTCACTGAGCATATGATATATTAGATTGAATATATAATATAGTGATTCAGAACAAAATCGCCCTAAATATTGTTATAATGTTGAATCTATAATTTGGAAAGGCAACGTATAAAGATGAAATACTATGAAATTCAAATTACCATTAAAATAGTTGAATAACAAGTCACCGAGTATTTATTTAAATATGAATCTTTTTAAGCCACCAAAGGTGACATCAAGATATGTAGAATGAAATGCCTAGTTATGAATTGAATCATTAAAATATAATCGATTGAGTCATTATTGTAACATTTTGGGCATTTAAAATTAAACATCACCTTATTTTTATAAAGGGTTGAGTTTGTATGTTTTCAAATCTAAATTTAATTATTGATAGATGAGTCTTAAATGTTGCACATAAATCATTGATTGCATTTATGTATACATAAAGATCTACAGAAAGCATTGAAATCTGTTAATAAAATTATTGAGTAGATATATTTAGAGTATGCTAAATATATAAAAATGTGCAATGCCAAGTCGTGATATGAAGTGTTTAGCTTATAGTTACAATGCTAAGCTCTAATATAAGATGCTAGGTTGAGTTTATGAAATGTGGGTTATTAATTGAATGATGCATGTTAAAAATAAATGGCTAGTATTTAGATACAAGTCATTGAGTTTTAAGGTTGAGTCTATTTATATAATACTAAGTTTAAAAATACAATTTTTAGTGTGTCAAGATGAAGCGTTGGGTGTTAAATTGGACTTATTTTTATAAAGCACTAAGTTTAGATGTTTTCAAAGCTAAATTTAATTATTGATAGATGAGTCTTAAATGTTTAACATAAATCGTTGATGTCATTTATGTATAAATAAATATTTGTAGAAATCATTGAAATCTATTAATAAGATTGCTAAGTAGACATATTTATACTATGCTAAATATATAAAACTATGCAATACCATGTCTTGAGCTAAAATGTTTAGTTTATAGTTGGAATGCTAAACTATAATATAAGATGCGAGGTTGAGTTTATGAAATGTAGGTTAGTAATTTAAAGATACATGTTAAAGATAAATGGCTAAGTTTTTGGATAGAAGTCATTGATTTTTAAGCTTGAGTATATTTATACAATGCTAAGTTTAAAAATACAATTCTAAGTGTGTCAAGATGAAGTGTTGGGTATTAAATTGGACATGTGTTTATAAAAATTAGAACACTTAGTATAAATTTAAAATGTCTAGTTTCCAACTGTAAGGATGGGTATATAAATGATGAGTTTATTTTGAGAATGTTGAATTATTGGTTTAAATAACTGAACTGTCAATATAAGTCACCTAGCCTAAAATTAAAAGGCTTTGTCTTTATTAAAGCGTTTCGTTAACTCACACTTTGATCCGAATTTAATGTTGAAAATATCTCTATAATTGATTGAGTAAAGATATAGTTAAAATACTCAGGAGTTACAGTACTTCTGAGCTATTATTTAATGTAATGATTCATCTCATTCATTTCATCATCACTAAAGAACTGATAAGATAATGACTAAAATAAACTAGATCTTGCTCAAAAGAATGAGGTGAATTATTTTTATTGTTATACCTATTGAACTCATTTTATTCATGTAAGTTAAATCTATGATTATAGTGGTTTCAATTAAACCCTTAAATGAAACACAACAGTAGGTTATCTAATTTTTGTGCACAGACCATGTTCTATAGTCTTAAACAATTATCTAGATTGATATATTGACTTACATAGTAACCATTTTATAGATTTACTAGCTTATCATGGATTTCAATTTTGAAATAAATTAATGAACTAGGTTCATTCATGTTTTTTATGGTTAATGCGTGTTAGTAGATATTACGAGATATTATATGTGTTTAATCTAGCTTGTAAAATTAAATGCATGAACCTATATTGTGTAGCTCTATGACAAATAAAAAGAACTGGTGAAAACCTTTGTACTTTACATATTGTGAAAGTTTATATATGAAAGTAATTAGACTATTATAAATTAATAGAGTGCATCATGATATGTGCCTTAAGATATGTTTTCATCTTATTATTATTATTATTATTATTATTGTGTAGTGTAATCTTTTACTTGCTTTATTATTATGTTTGGGTCAAATATTTATCTTCGTGTTTGAGTCGGGTGCTCAAACACAATGACCTATGATATTATGATATATCATAGAGTTATACAGTATGAAATGTACCTAGTTGGTACATACTATATTGGTTATATCTAGACCCACACATATTTATATAAGTGTTGATTGTTACTTTGATAAGTATGTTTAAAGATAGTTATAAGGTTATAAGAATTGCATGCATACAACCCTATGAGGGTAAATGAATGATAAGATGGAATTATATGCATTGTATGACTTGATATTTATAGTTATGATTGACTAAATATAAGGGTATACTTCCATGTTTTATGATTAATTATTGTAACTAATTATGAGAAAACTGGTAGTTTTACCTTAGAACCCTAGCCTATGAGAAATGGGTTGTCATGGGGATCATTTCTTGGGTCTTATTATAGTAACTTTAAATCTGCAATTTATTATGAATGTGAAACATACCTGGGTAGTATGAACTGTAGGCTTTATTTCCTATTTGAGATAATATTAAATGTTTCATTATTTCTTGGTTGGAATAAAAGTATACATTGTTGTCTCTTTGTTTAGCTTGTAATGTGATATTATTGCATGGAAAATATAATTTAATTGATTTTTTAATTATATGTTTTTTTATATATATATATAGTTTCCATTGATGATGTTAATAGGTAGTGAGATAGATTTCACTAGCCTAGGTAGCACCACCAATATAGGATAATTTGATCAAGTGGTGTGTGATGAAATTAACTGATCTAGTGATCAAGTATTATTTAAAAATTTGGGCTAAATAATGTTAGATATACATTATCATTTCATATTCTTGATTTTCATGTTGTGGTATATCATGTGAGAATGGATTTTTTTATGGTACACTGCATGTTTTTTGAAATCTTACAAGCACATGGGGTACTAACATGTCTCACTACATTCTCACACCATTTTATCTACCTATCTATGAAAGGAGGGATATTTATTAATAAGAGATTATGTAGAGGATCATTGATCCATGGTTGGTATGGTAAAGTGCTCAGATAATGCTCTCCCTCCTCCACTATAGTACTAATAAGAGACCATACTTGAAATTATCAACAATATATGAGCTGACATGACTCAAGCTCGAGAGGTTTTGTATCCATTATTGTATTAGGTTGTATGCCTGAAAGAATGTAGATTTGTTATGCACTTTTATATTTGATTAGAGAGTGTTATAGTGTGGGACCAACCATGGCTATGTCTTATGGTACTTAATTCTTTGGATTTGTATAAGATTAAAATTATATGTAGAAATTGATTAAGAAGTAATTTTTTTCTTAGTTATGGTTTTGGTATATATATTATATTATTTTATTCTATGAATTGATTGTTAAGTTGTTTTGAGAAAATATGTTACATTTTCTAAGTTCAACTTGACAGATTATAACATGTGGTATCAGAATTATGGCTCAAAATCTAGGACTTAATGAATGCATTAGTATTTATGTACCTTTCTATTTAACAAAGAGGATAAATGTTAATAGTGTGTGGTACATTGATTATGTACCTTTTGAGCAATATTACCCCTTTAGTGATGTAAAATAGATTGGTGTAATGAGTGTCTCATTTGTGATAGTTTTATAAGTTGTATGGGTAGGCCATTTCATATCTTAGTTTTTGAGTCATGAACATCAGTTCCCTACCATATTTTTGATCTTTATATTGAACACCTTAAGTGTGATTTTGTCTTTCTTTAATCACCTTCACTATTTGTGTTTTGTGTTGCGAGTATTTTAAAAAGCTTAGAGTGTTACCCACTTAGGTTTATATGTTTTAGTTTTGTCTCCTCCTTACACATATCCTAGGAGTGGGAGTCCTTTAAGACCATTATAGAGTGGCACCATTTGGTGTGATGGGAATTTTATTGTAGTTGAAGGTAGGTATCTTGTTTGATATTACTTTATGTTAGAAGTTTTCTTTGTGAATTAGCATCCTTATATTAATATTGACTTGAGAAGAAATACAATCTCTATTAGTTAGATTAGAGGTGAGTTGTTATTTTCTCACTCTCCTCTTACATCATTTTAAGCTACTGAAAAGATTCATAATCTTTAGGATGTTGATTTAGAGTTTCCTTAGGTGGAAACTTGTTTCTGAATTGTTGTTTTATTCCCTTGAATTCATGGGATAATGTTTTCTACTTTTTGTTGATAGAATTTGTAGAATTGGATAGATTGATGCATCCTTGTGGTTTGTATTTTATTTCTAGGTAGAAGTAGGTGATGATACTACACTTACAAGTTTGGTAAGTGAATAGTGACTAGCAACGAGAGTTGTGATGTTCCTTTTGCATTTTAGGGTGTATAAGAAGTTTTGTTTATGAGATGTTAGTTTTCTATTTTTCCACTATGTAAATTTATTGAGTTACTATTTTATCTAACCTATGAACTCGATCATGAAGAGTGGCTAACATTGAATTTATATTAATTCTAATTGATTACAATTATTATGCTATTGTATATCTTTGTTGAGATTGATATTATTCTCGTCTTAAAGCATATTATTTTGATGAGCTATATGTGTACCTTTATTTAGGAACAAGTAAGGTATAAGATGCATAGAACATCTTGGTAAATATAAAAAGGTTAAGTTAAATATGTTAACATGTTGTGTGTTAGTCATGTAAGCAAGAAGACATTCTCTCACTTATAGGGTTGTAAGGATGGTATGATATTTAGCCTTTATTTGTTATGATAATTACTTTATTATTATCTCTTAACTATGAATATAATACCATAGAATAAGTTGAAGGAAATGATACTAGTTATGATTGATTAGTAGCAGCTTAATACAATATCAAAATGATTGTATGATTTCTCTTGTGTGTATGTTAGTAGGTATGGAATATTTTAGCATACAATATTGTTTTTTATGATCTATTAGTACAGACTTTTGTTTCTTAAAATTGTATACACTTTTTGAAGTTCATCGGATCGTGGAGACATGAAGGATGATTGGTGTTCTAGGAACATGAGTTCTAAGCGATAAGATAGTATCCTACTTAGTTTCACATTGACTCGATTGTTACTGAGTTGGATCTGATAGATGAACTTATCAAATCAAACATTTTTTATGTAGAAATTGTCAAATTCAATCATAAGATCATTTGTTTTGACTTTTATGGTGATCTCATGTGTTGTTGAGTTAGCAGTGAAACTTTTACTGAGTTGTTATTAGACTTTTCTTGCTGTTCTAGACTCTAGGGTGGTCATGACAAAACATATTAGCATAAAGTGAATTTCACAAAATGTGTTTGCCTAATAGGAAATGTCACTGAGTAAGGTCTCAGAGGACCAATACTCTAATAATAAGTGTTAAAATAAATAACTATGATGATTTCTTTAAGTAAAATTTGCATTTATTTACATGATATGATAATACTATATTTTTATGTTGTTAAACTTTGTTTGTTAATCAGAAATTTTATTTGAATAAGAGTTATTAGGGTGATGACTAATTTTAAGGGGGAGGATGTCACATCCCAATCTCACCCTATAATAAACGAACCTTTAATCCATTGATTATTATGGTTAATATCTGATTTCTATTGCTTCGATTTTGATCTTATGACTTATATTGAATTAGGATGGTAACTTTATTGATTAGAATACATGTTATAACAATTTTATATTATATTATGTTACATTTTGAATATATATTTGTTAGTTTTTACATCATTAATGATGACACAGACTAGCTACCTACTTGTTATGAGGTGGATATAGGATTGGTCCTACCCTCAAAGTTTGATGAGGGAGAGTATCATTGGAGAGGATCAGCGAGATGGAGTGATTGGGAAAAATACCAATGGAAAAATGCTAGTGGCCTTACACACACTAATAGTAAATTTTAAATTATATTTGCATAAAAATGCTAGTGCGTATTGCTTCCGATTATATTTTTGCATGTGGAATTAATTTTAGTATGCATTAGTTTTTTGTAGCCTAATTGACTTGAATTTTAAATTTAAATCCATAAAATAAATATAAATACTAATAGATATAATTATCATGGAAATAATTATCTTGCAAATAAAAGGCAATTAATGACTTAATTTTCTATTAATGAAATAGATAATTATCCTTGTAAAGATTATTTGCATGCAATTAAAATTATTGAGACAACTTATTCCTAAATGTAGAAAAGAAAAAAAAGCATTATAATTGAACATGCCATGTTTTTGATAATATTTAAAGAAAATAAAGGTGAGTTAACTATGACTATAAAGAATGTTTTAACTATAGTTACTAAATTAAGAAGTTGAGAATATTAACATGCATGTGGTAAAAATAATGGGAGAGTTGGCATGCAAAGGTAGGGTGCATAATATAGAGAGAGGAATAAATTTATAAATAAACCCCTTGAAATTTTGAAAAGGAACACAAAAACAAAGAGGAAGATAGGGAAATAAGCAAAAAGGAGAAACTTAGGTAGCAAAAGAAAAGAGAAAGGACAACGGGTTTATCTACTCAATTTGGAAGTGTTTAGAGGTAGGTTCTATAATTATATCTCTATGAGAAAATAAATATGGTTTACATTTTTTATAATATCTTAGAAGCTCAGTCATTAATTTAACATTTCTTTCTATTAAAACCACCCTATTGAAACTAGGAAAATTAATTTATTGGTTTTGTATTACCTCTTTGCTAGCCTCAATCATACTCCCACGAGCCCTACGTCTCATTATATAGGACTGCATATTATTCTATTATTTCAATGTATCTTTTTCTAAACTTGTGTTTTACCTTTCTGAGTAAGTATTTATTACTGCTAGTAATTACAACTACAAGTTACAAATTAGTTTGATTCACCTAACTATAGTAATGTTCCATATATTCCAGTTGAAAAGGAATAAAGACTAAGTTTTATATGCATAGCTGGACATATTGATGAAACTCTAAGCTAATAAACTAAAATGTAGAGTCTTAAAAAGGTAACATGGAGCCATATTAAAAAACCTGAGCATAAACCATATAGGATTAAAATGTTGTGAATATAATTTAATAGGATCATTGAAGTCTATTTATTTATTTAATTGTTGAAGTTATTAAAGTTGTTTATTTCAATGATTAAAATGATGAGTAATTAACCCCTATAGCCAAAGTCTCTAAATTGAGATTATCGTAGTCTTCCAATAAAATGCCATATTTTATCTAAAAATCTAGATTTACCTAAATGCTGAGCATATGATATATTAGACTAAATATACAATATAGTGTATCAAAATAATATCGGCCTTTCTATTTTTATAATACTAAATCTAAAATTTGGAAAGGCAGCATATAAATATGAAATGCTATGAAACTCAAATTACCATTAAAATAACTAAATAACAAGTTACTGAGTATTTATTTAAAGTTAAATCTTTTTAAGATGCCAAAGGTGACATCAATCTATCTAGAATGAAACACCTAGATGTGAATTGAATCACTAAAATATAATCAATTGAGTCATTATCGTAACATGTTGGGCATATAAAATTAAACACCACCTTATTTTATAAAGTGTTGAGTTTGGATGTTTTCAAAGCTAAATTTAATTATTGATAGATGAGTCTTAAATGTTGTACATAAATCATTGATGTCATTTATGTATAAATAAATATTTATAAAAAGCATTGAAATATGTTAATAAAATTGCTGAGTAGACATATTTAGAGTATGTTAAATATATAAAACTATGAAGTGCCAAGTTTTGAGCTGAAACATTTAGTTTATAATTGGAATGCTAATCTATAATATAAGACATTAGGTTGAGCTTATGAAATGTAGGTTATTTATTCAATAATTCATGTTAAAAATAAATGGCTATGTTTTTGGATAAAAGTCACTAAGGTTTAAGGTTAAGTATATTTATACAATGATAAGTTTAAAAATATAATTCTGAGTGTGTCAAGATGAAGCATTGGGTATTAAATTGGACATGTGTTTATAAAAATTATAACACTTAGTATAAATTTAAAACATCTAGTTTCCAATTGTAACGTTGGGTATATAAATAATGAGTTTAACTTGAGAATGTTGAGTCATCGGTTTAAATAACTGAGTTGTCAATATAAGTCACTCAGCCTAAAATTAAAAGGCTATGTCTTTATTAAGGCATTTGCTTAACTCCCACTTTGATCCAAATTTAATGTTTAAAATCTCTCTATAATCATTTGAGTAAAGATATAGTAAAAATACTCAGGAGTTATAGTCCTTCTGAGATATTATTTTATGCAATCATTCATCTCATTCATTTCATCATCACTAAAGAACCAATAAGATAATGACTAGAAGAAACTAGATCTTGCTTAAAACAATGAGGTAAATTTTTTTTACTATGATACCTATTGAACTTATTTTATTCATGTAAGGTAAATCTATGATTATAGTGGTTTTGGTTAAACCCTTAAATCAAACACATTAGTAGGTTATTTAATGTTTGTGCATAGACCATGTTCTATAGTCTTGAACAATTACCGAGATTGATGTATTGACTTACATAATAACTTGATAGGAACCTTGTAATCACAATTGACACAATAATAATCCAATAATCATATATTGATCTGAAACACTGATTATACAAAAATACCAATTCCTTTTATGGAAGGAACAACTCTATATCGCAAGCCTCTTCGAGGGGGATTCCTCCTTTGAGAAAGCTTAACTATAATATTTATTATTAAATGATATAAAATATCATATAATCATTTATTTATATTATTTATTAGCTACCCTACTCCTCATTCTAATGCATGTGAGATTATTCACTATTATACTATTATACCCCTATCTAGGTACATTACATTCCATCCCCCTTAAATATGGTTCACCCTTGAAACATGATAAGAAATATGAGGATGACCAAATGAATGTTAAATCATACATATTAAAATAGGTTAAAGACTAGATATAATCCTATCCATGCATCCTTTTTGCTTCCACTTCTTATTTTTATGTTGGGAGGTGAACATATATAATAACATGGTGAACATGAACACTATAACTACAGATTGAAGTATAAATTGAAAAATGACTATCATCACTTCAAAGTGAGACCAAGGTTACTCAATATATTCTTCTTGATGAAATAATTGAGGATACATGCCATTCCCTTTAGCATTATCTTGATATATATTTTTGTTAAAGTATCTAACCCCACCAAAGAATTTACTAAATTGTGTAAATCATTAGAAATAAGAAGAAAAGAATTTTATAACATATGTATGAAATACTTGGCAAACAAAAGACAAAAATCACCCTCATCCAAGTGAAGGAGGTATTCATTCCATACTCTATAAATGTCCTCCAATTCCATCCATGTAGTTATTTCTGCTTTATAGTCTTCAACTATAGGAAATGAATCCACATACCAATCACTATAGTTATGATCCTAATCTAACCATGCATTAATTTCTTCATCATACTTTACAGTTATATAGAAATAAATTTTAATTGTAACAAAAATAACATGAATATATTTTAATGAATGCATTGCTCTAGATAAAATAGAAGGCTCTATGAGAGAAGTCACTAAAACTACAATAATGTTTAAAATACCAAACAAAATTCAAAACTTAAAATTTTTATGGAAAGATAAGATAATTATGCATAAAACCTAGAAACATTTTGGCTTGATTTATTATTGTTTATGAGTAATTTGAAGAAGAATAGTCAAAAAATTTAGGACAGAAAAAAAAAATCTGCACTTCTTCGACTTGCTCCCCAAATGTATCTGTAATAAAAATCGTGGTCACAGAAACACCCATGAAAACACTTTAATACCAATGATAGGAACCTTTTACTCACAATTGACACAATAATAATCTAATAATCATATATTGATCTGAAACACTAGTTACACACAAACACCAATTCTTTTTATGAAGGAACAACTATGTATCACGAGCCTCTTCGAGGGGGCTATCCTTTGAGAAATATTAATTATAATATTTCTTCTTCAATGATCTAAAAATATATATGTTCCTTTATTTATATTATTTTTTACCTACCCTTCTTCTTATTCTAATGCATGTGGGCTTACTCACTATACTACTATTATACATTATACCCCTCTCTAGGTACATTACATAACTATTTTATAGATTTACTAGCTTGTGATAGATTCTGATTGTGAAATAAATCAATGAACTAGGTTCATTCACGGTTTTGATGGATAATATGTCTTAGTGGCTATTATGAGAGATTATATGTGTTTAATATAGATTGTAGAATTAAATGTATGAACTTAGATTGTGTAGCATTGTGCCAAATAAAAAGAACTAGTGAAAACCCTTATACTTTGCATATTATGAAATTTTATTTATGAAAGTAATTAGACTGATATAGCATAATATAGTGCATTGTGATGTGTGCCTTAATATATATTTTCATCTAATTATTATTGTGCAGTGTAATCTTGTACTTGATTTATTATTATGTTTGGGTGTAAGATTTACCTTGGTGTTTGAGTAAGGTGCTCAAGCACAATGACCTATGATATTATGGGATGTCATAGAGTTATATATTATAAAATGTACCAAGATGGTACATACTATATTGGTTATATCTAGACCTGCACTTACATACTTATATACATGTTGAATGTTACTTTAATAAGTATGTTTAGTGACAGTTAGAAGGTTATAACAATTGTGTGCATACAACCTTATGAGGAAAAATGAATGATGAGATGGAATTATATGCATTTTATGACTTATTATTTATAGTTATGCTTGATTGAATATGAGTGTATACTTTCATGTTTATATGATTACATGGTGTAACTGATTATGAGAAGACTAGTAGTTGTACCTTAGAACTATAGCCTATGACAAATGGGTTATCATGGGGATTGTTGCTTGAGTCTTATTATAGTAACTTTGAATGTAAAGTTTATTATGAATGTGAAATATACTCAGGTAATATGAAATTTAGGATTTATTTCTTGTTTGAGTTAATATTAAATGTTTCATTCATTCATGGTTGGAGTAAAAGTATACTTTGCTTTCTCCTTGTTTAGCTTATGATGTGATATTATTGCATGGAGGATGTAATCTATGTCAAATTTTTAATTATATGTTATGTTATATATATAAATTTTTCATTAATGATGCTAATAGTCAGTGAGATGAATTCCACTAACCTAGGTAACACCACCAATGTAGGATAATCTGATCAAGTGGTGTGTGATGAAATTGACCAATCTAGTGATTGAATATTATTTAAAAACTTGAGTCTAAGTAATGTTAGATATACATTATCATTTCATATGTTTGATTTACATGTTATGGGATATCATGTTATAATGGATTTCCTTATGGTACACTACATATTTTTAAAAATCTTACAAGAACATATGGTACTATCACATCTCACTAGATTCTCACACCATTTTATCGATCTATCCAAGAAGGGAGGGACATTTCCTAATAGGGGATTGTGAAATAGATCATTGGTCCATGGTTGGTGTGGTAAAGCACTCAGATGATGATCTCCCTCCTCCACTGTAGTACTACTAAGATACCACACTTGAGATTATCAATGATACATGAGTTGGCATGACTTGAGTTCCAGAGAGTTTGGTATCCATTATTGCACAAGGTTGTATGCCTGAAGGAATGTAATTATGTTATGTACTTATATATTTGATCAATAGATGTTGTAATATGGAACTAATCTTGGCTATGTATTATGGTATTTACTTCCTTGAAGTTGTATAAGATTAAAAGTATATGAAGAAATTGATTAAGAAGTACTTTTGTTCTTAGCTATGGCTTTAGTATATTTATTGTATTGTTTTATTCTATGGATTGATTTTTAAGTAATTTATTTTTTTTTAAATATATTACATTTTCTAAGTACAACTTGAGAGGTTAGAACAAGTGGTATCTGAGTTGTGGCTCAATCTCTAGGACCTAATGAGTCTTTTAGTGTTTCTATACCTTTCTATTTAACAAAGAGGAGAAATGTTAATAGTGTGTGGTACATTGAGTGTGTACCTTTATATCATTTATACTGCCTTAGAGATGTAACATGTATTGGTGTAACGAGTGTCTTGTTGGTGATAGTTTTATAAGGTGTATGGGTAAGTGAGTTCATAGCTTAGTTTTTGAGTCATGAAAATAAGTTCATTACCATATTTTTGATCTTTATATTGAACACCTTGAGTGTGATTTTGTCTTTCTTGAATCACCTTCACTATTTGTGTTTTGTGTTATGAGTTTTTTAAAAATATTGGAGTGTTACCCACTTAAGTTTATATGTTTTAGTTTTGTGTCCTTCTTACATAAATCCTAAGAGTGGGAGTCCTTTAAGACCATTCTAGAGTGGCACCACCTAGTGCGGTGGGAATTTTATTGTATTTGAATGTAGGTATATTGTTTGATACTCCTTTATGTTATGAGTTTGATTTGTGAATTAACATCATTATATTAATATTGACTTGAGAAGAAATGCCATCTCCCTTATTTATCTTAGAGGTGATTTTTTATTCTCTCACTCTCTTCTTACATCATTTTAAGCTACTAATAAGATTCATATTTTTCAAGATGTTGATTTAAACTTTCCTTAGGCAAAAATTTATTTTTTAATTGTTGTTTTATTCCCTTGAGTTCATGGGATAGTGTTTTCTACTTCTTGTTGATAGAAGTTGTATAATTAGATAGATTTATGCATCCTTATAGTTCATATTTTCTTTCCAATCATGGAAGTAGGTGATGATACTACACTTATAAGTTTGGTAAGTGAATAGTGATTAGCAACAAGAGTTGTAATGTTCCTTTTACCATATGAGGGTATGAAGGAAGTTTTGTTTATGAGATGTTAACTCTCTATTTTTCCACTTTGTAACTTTATTGAGTTATTATTTTATCTAGCCTATGAACTTGACCATGAAGAGTGTCTAATATTAAATTTATATTAATTCTAATTGATTACAATTATTATGCTATTGTATATCCTTATTTAGATTGATATTATTCTCTTCTTGAATCATGTTGTTTTGAAGATTTATAAGTGTACCTTTCTTCAGTAGCAAGTAAGGTATGAGATGTAATCTTGATAAATATAAATGGGTAAAGATAAAATGTTTTAACTATTGTGTGCTACTCATGCAAGTAAAGAGACATTGTCTCACTTATAGGTTTATGAGGATGGTATGATCTTCAACCTTTATATGTTATGATAATTATGGTATTATTATCTCTTGTTATAGAAAATTTTCTTCAGATAGATCATATTCTTAGTCATGCACTTAGAAACTAATCCAAGTCAATTACATACTTGATACAACTAGGTGAAATCATAGTCAAAGTCTATGGTATACAACATTTAAATGCACTACTATGTTGGCATCAATTTCACACAAGGTGAAAACCTTGTGTGCTCACCTAAAATGCAGTAGTGAAGGGATTAGGTATCACATTAGGATAGTTGAAACATCGTATAATCTTAGTCTTAATGGGACTTAGTCATTTATATAATGGGCTTAGGTGGTCTATCGATGCATGTTATTCCAGATAAGATCAAGAAGCACAAGCGTATTCAAAGGAACTAGTCACAATCATGGTGGTAAAAGTCTGTATTAGACTAGTTACACAACTACCAAGGGCACAATTATTTTGGTGTAATTTCATGACTAGCTAGTTATAGCTCATAATGGCACAAGTCGTAAGGAAAAAAAGTTAAGTGTCATTTAGGCACTTAGTCAAATCAAGGGAATGGATTATGTCTAAGTGTTCATTCTCTAAGTTAGTGATCTAAGTGCAGTTACTAAGGCTTCAACACATGCTAATTTCAACACTTAGTCAATTTTAAAAGTATACTAAAGTCTCTATATGACACAACGATGCCATTAGTGACCTAAAATAGACCTTTACATCATAATACATTCAAAAATGAATATTATACCATTATTTATACATAACTTAAGTCATAGTCATACAACAATGCTAAACTATATGAAGTAGATCAACAACCAAGTAAATATGCAATGTCATTTCCATTAAATCAAAGTTCATAAATAGAGTATAGTTTGTAACATAAACAAAGCATCGACTCATTTCCTAATTACTCATGCCCAAAAACTCATAAATGATTTTGGGTGCTACAACTCATATTATTCTTAGTATCCATACTAACTCAAACTATATCAATAACATTCTCAATTTTAGTAGAGCTTCACTAAGTTAATTCATCTCTTTTCTTCTTTGGGTTCAAGCTTATTTTTATAGGTAGGGGAACATCTTTAAGCCAAGTTGGATGGGTGTATGTTGGGTGTTGATCTATCATCAGGGGTCATTATTCCACTAGATCTACTACTCTAACACATGTGTTCTCCAATCACCACATGTAGTACTCAAAAGGATGTCCCTTAAAACCCAAGTGCTAAGCAACTGCCTACTAGCTGGCACAAGATCATTGAATATTCTTCCATTTGGTGTTAAAAGTATCGAAAGAGAAACTGTCTACAATGATTGCCTCACATTGAGATGTGTTGAGTTGGCGTAGGTCCACTAGTTAGCAAAAAAATGGGCCCAACATTACCCCATAAAAAATTGTTAGTCCACCCCCAAACTAGTCTTTCAACACCTTTACTACACAAAATTTGGGCATGTCCTACTGCAGTTCCACCTTGAAATCTTCAAAGCCCTGAATGGTGAGCTTGATTTATTTGAAACTAGATTATACCTCTATTGATGTAGCCTCAAGTGTGATCATATCCAAGTTCTCCAATTCTTCCTTAAAGGCTTCTATCCCCTCCTTTTCCATTCTTACCTCACCATCTAATATGACCCCTTGCTCACTTATATTTTTTTTAAAGGCATAGAAGAGTGCTTGCAAGTCTTGATCCTAGGTTTTTAGCTAGGTGCTTAAGGATTTGATATGTTCCATGACTTGGGTGCACTTAATCTTACTCATAGTGAAAGAATGCTTCATCAAAACATCATTTTCTTCTTTCACCTTTAGAAGGCATGCATTAATGATTGATGCTTGAGTGGTGAAGTTGTAAAAAATGGAATCCATTTCTTCTAAGCCCTCTTCCAGTTTGGTGAAGAGGTCCTCTATCACATTCAACTTTTTATTTCTCTCTTTTGATGGCTTTACAGGGGTCTTCTTATTCCTCTAGTGATAGCTTCATCTGGGGGAGGATTTATTCTACCAGTATGCAAACCTTATCAACCTCTTTCATTTCCTAAGTATCAACACCATCTAAAAGGGATGGCTCCAATTTTTCAACACACTCGACCAATTACTGGATTTTGAGCTTCATTGCTTTTATTTCTTCCTCTACCTCTTGTGCTATCTATTTCCACTTATTGATACAAACATCATTGATGATGTTCTTGCAAGCTACTTCTAAGGCCATCTTAAGGAGGGTGTTATTTGACCTTATGGGGTTCATATCCCTTGGAATTTTTTATTAAATTACTTATATGTTTGCACAAAATGATTATATATCACACAAAATAAGCAAATATGAGAGATAACATAACAATAATTTATAGTAGAGTAGAATACTGGATAATATAGCAAAGCCACTTTGAGGGGATAACCTCCATAATAATGTAATAAGAGTATAATAGTTCATATGATGATCAAAGACTAACCACTACTTCCTATATATAGTCTACTTAACCATGGTTATTCCATAGGCTAACCTAACTAAGAACATATAAAAATGTAACAAGAATATTAAAGAGTTACGTATGGCACAAGTTAGCCACACATATCCTTATAAACACTAAAGGTTAAGGGTGTAGCATGACCATCCCCTTAAAAATAGCATTGTCATCAATGTTGAGTCAACTCTAGATTTTTATGCATAAAGGATTCATCCTCGTAAGTGGGAACTTCACAAGGTAGATTCTTTCATTTGATCAGGTACTCCTTAATCATTCTATACCACAACTACTTAGTGTACATTTGAAGGATCACCTCAGGATCAAGAATAACTCTTCCTTCCTCATCCAATTATGGTAACTAAGTTTTAGTATCAACTTTTTTTATAATGACTTTCTTCAGGCATAATACATGAAATACTATATGTATGTAAGTGGAGGAAGGAAACTCTAATTTGTAGGCCATAATACTAATTTTCTGCATGATCTAATAAGGCCCATAATACTTAGGGGATAGCTTTTTATCTTTTTTCTATTACTTCAAGGACATCTACTTATATGTATGAAAGTGAACAAAGACCCAATCACCAATGTCAAAATTCCTCTCACTCTTATGTTGATCTACTTGCTACTTTATGTGATTTTAGGCCATGGCTAAATTTTCACACAAACTTGCAAGGAACTCCTATTGGTGGTGAATATGATCTTCAACTACATAAATCTTAGGATGGATCTTCAAGTTTGAAGTTATGGATGCAAGGTGGTATCCATATAGTGACAAATGACGCAAGATTTTGGAATAACTACAAATAGAAGTATTACACCACCATTTAGCAAGTGGCAACCAATGAACCCATTTATCCTATTTATCATAAACAAAATAATGGAGATATCCTTCTAGATATTATTTGACTACATTAGTTTGTACATATAATTAAAGATGATAGGATGAACTATGAACCAATTGGGTGCCCAAACATGCAAATAACTTAGTCCAAAAATTGATAGTAAAAATGGGTTCTCTATCACTTGTAGACAACAAAAATTTGCACACCATGATTTTGAGTGTCATAGTTCCCCTGGACCACCCTAGGACCCCCTTGGGACTAATATCACCTTTTAACCCCTAACTAAGGTAACCCAAATTTATTTTGGCTAAGTTAACTTAACCTAACCTCTTACCCCTTTTTACCCTTTACCCTTGACCATCGATGGTTAGGTTGACCATCAATGGTCACCTTGACTATTGATGGTCAAGTTGATCATCGATAATCACCTTGATCATTGATGTTTAGGATCCACCTCTTTAAAAAAGAACATGTAGACTCACCTACATTTATTTTATAAATATAATTTGTCTAAATCCTATTATGAGCCATTATATGGATGATTTATAATTAGATAGCCTAGTTGAACCTTAACTTCTACCTCTAGCTTGTGCCTATAAAAAGAAAGGAGCCAAGAGGTGAAATCCATCTAAAATTATGGTCAAGAGATTTGTGCATCTAAGATTTTATTTCTTACAAGTCAATCACCATCAACAATTTAGAAATCTAGTAGTCATATCAAAGAGTTGACTTGCTACCATCTCTCCATCATGTTCTCAAGTACTGCTACTCTATCAGAATTAAGCTATATTTCACTACTAGATTAACCACCTTATTTAATAACCCAATCAAGTTATGGTAAGACAAGTACTTATTTCTCAATATTCATTTACATTACTTCTATTTGACAATCAATATAAACCTCATCTATCCATCGAAATCCATCTTTTGGATCTCATCAACTAGCCTTTTACCAACCTAGATCCAGACATAGTAATCATTGATGGTTGACTCACCCAACAATGGTCTATCCAACCACTGATGATCATCTTAACCATTGACACTCACCTTAACCACTGATGATCATCCCAACCATCGATGGTCATTGTGGTAGTGAAAATTAACAAGTTGTTTTCACCTAACTACCCTCAACCAAACGTGATTTTTTGTGTTCCTACTTGTTCATAGACCCCCTTCTAATTTTATAAAGCATATCTAAACCCTCTAACACTACTATTAATTAGTTTAACACTAATTTAATTATTTCTAGTCTATTCTTAGCAAGCATTTTTGTATTCAATTTTTGTATTTTTGATTTATTGATGCAAGTAATCTCTTTCCTGTTTATGTACTTAATTGTTTAAAATGTGTAGATTGATATCCCTTGAGGGAGCTCTTGATTTTAGGATCTAGTTATCACTAGGCAATCCATCCAACTATTTATCTAATAAACAAGTTTTCTTTATTTATTTCTTATCTACAGGTCATCCTCCCAAGCCAAAGAGGATCTCTTCACAATTTTCTAATTTAATGCATGCACTATTAGTCAGGTTTTCCAACCATACTGATACTTAGTTTCTTCTTTTTTATTTCCAAAATAAGCCAAAATTCACTTAAACATTCTATTACAGCTAATGGGACCTTGAGTCTTTACTTTGGGTTTCCTTTCTTTTCATCTATATGTGTTCCTCCCTATTTGTGCTCATTAATGAAACTGAAATCTCTTTTGGGTTTTAAAATTGAGTGCATCCATTACTTGATTCTAATTTTAGCTCACTTTGAATTAAGGAACAATAATCTTATCCTAGCATCACCTTTTGTAGCACACACTCAACCAAATGGCTTTCATCAATTAAACATAAAACAAACTTGAGACAAGGCTCGACTAGGATTTCATCACCTAGTAGTAACCTTACCCTTTTTCGATGATCCTACTTAGAGGCCATTACCAAGAAGAGAACCAACTCATCTCTCTAGTTGAATATAATCTCTGGATATCAGTATATATTGGCTAATCACCCAACACCATTATCACTATAGTGTGTGAAGTGAGGGGTTAGGCCTTAATACCAAGCCATGTATTGATTCTAATATAGATTCTTTTTTAGCACCTAAACACAACTTCAAACTAACTTTAGACTTACTCTCTAGTATCCACTTTACAAGCCAACTTCTATCAAACAATTTATTAAGGCATAATCCAAAAGCAAGATTAATTAAAACTCTAAGACTTAACTTATATTTTAGAGTGTGATTTGATATCTTTGATAATTTCTTGTCTTATCTTAGTTTGAGTAGTGAGGTTGTTTATGATTTTTATCTCCCTTATCTCACATGGTTCTCACTTGACAGTAGTGAAGAGATCTTGTAGGGTAAAACCCATCACCAAGCCATCCTACTTATTCATCCATGGACTATGTTTATGAACCAATATAATCTCCTTACCCTTCAGGAAGTCTTACTTTCCTTTAGGAGGTTCCTCAGGGAGATGAAAATTTTGTTTCTTTCCTAGATAATAATATTTTAGCCTTGTAACACTACCTCAAAACAATGTCTTACCATACTCTAGCTTTGGTTCCACCTACAGATCCACCATATGGTATGCCTCTCCACCTCATGGGGAGTACCTCTATTTCCATGGTTACTACCCAACCATTGACTACCCAAGCTTCCTCTTTAACCAATAACCCCTTTAAAATTACCATAGAAAACCGACCAACCCAAACTACCATTTCCCTTATACCAACCACTCTTCCATGATAGGAGTGCCTACCTCTAGCAATACAAACCTTATTTTAGCTACCCGCAATTTATTGGCCATTGCCCTGCTCCAAATACTTGTGGTGTCCATACCCTCTACCTTATCACCAATTAGTAAAAGGGTCACAACCCTTTTATCAGTCACTAAAAAATTACTACCCATATCCAATAAGCACCCCTTGCATAAAATTTTGGCTACAACCCTAACCAAGAAGGGCATATTCCCAAACCTACTAGCCAACCACCTAGCTCTACATACCCTTATGTATCTTCCACCCAACCATTGGCATTCACTTCCCAATATGTGACAACCTCCCAATCTTCTACCCAGTATCAGTATACCTCCCAACCACCATAGTAGAATGCATCTTATAACCATTCAATTGCAAAACCCCAAGCTAACCTTATGAATATGCTTATGGACAATATGACCACATTAGAGTCATTCATTTTGATTTCTTACAACATATTTTCATATGACCAAATCTATAATGAGCACATCCACCCATCCATACCTATCAGACCATATCCTCCCCAATGGGAACTTCCCAAGTTCTATAAATTTCAATGTAAGGAGGATCCCCAACAACACCTTAGGGAATTTAGGCATAATTGTTATCTCATCACCTATGATGATTCCCTTCTTTTCCACACATTCCCTATGTCTCTATTCAGTCTAGTATTGGTATATTGTCATACCTAAGCACTCCCTTTTCACCTTCACCCAATTGGATCAAACCTTCTTACACCATTTTTAGATCAATATCTTCAACAAAGTCTCTATCACTAACCTCTAATCTATCTAAAATTTTAAGGATGAATCCATCTTTGATTTTGTAGATCATTGGAGGAGCCTAATTAACCAACTCTCCTTCTCCCTACCTCAACATGAGCTCATAGATATCTTTGCTTAGGCATGTGCCAATCATATCTCCTCTATGCTACATATCCAAAGTTTCCAAACCTTCGATGCAACTTTTACTATGGTGCATAAGTTAGAGAAATGAGTTATTGATGAAGGAAAGCTAAAGCTCAAGAACATTAACTTGAACTGCAAAACCAATAAGACTTCTTCCACCAATTCAAGCAATACACCCAATACCAATACCAAAAATAAGGGAACCATGAATTTGGTTATCCTAAAATCTACTCCTCTAAATTTTATCAACCAATCTAATTCCTCTAGTTTCTCAAATAAAAACATGAGGAAACAAAACTAAAACAACCAAAAGAAATTCACTGCACTTGGAGAATCTTATGCTTCAATTTTGGAGAAGTTATTGAAATCCAATATCATTCAACTTCTTCCTATCAAGCCACCCTATTAGTTTGACTCTTCTTATCCTACACCTATTTGGTACAATGAGAATAACCTATGTGCCTTTCATTGAGTGATAGGACATGATGTCAATAGGTACAATACCTTTAAGAGCTGTATCTAATCCCTTATTGACAAGGGGGAGCTTACATTAGATAACCCTAATGCACCACCAAACCAATCCATTGATATATTTAGGAAACCCTTCCCAAACCATGATCCTATCAAGAATGATACCAACAATATCGAGTGCTCTCATGATACACACATAGTTAAAATGGTCCTTGATGTGCTCATTACCAAACTACCTAATTCCCAATATTTCAATTCTCCACTATCTATTGAGATATTGGAATTACCTCCCCTTCCTTCAAACATTAAAACTAAGGAAATACCATCCTCTCTCCCTCCACTTATTGAGGTAGTAGATCCATCGGTCTCCCATTCAACTAACATATCAGAACATGTAATTGTCATTACCTTATCTTCACCTTTGGCTACTAAGCAAACCATCCTTTCTTTAGAGAATATTCCCAAATAATAAACCCCCATATTTACCTCTCTCATAGATAAGCCACCTATCTCAACCTCACATCTTTTAACTTATGAAGAGGACAAGGTTACCATCCCTATGTCTCTACCTAAGGGCTTATCTTTCAAGTCTAATATTCAGGGAATCACACCAACCTACAACCATTTTATAGGCTAGTGAAGAAATTATAATTTACCTCCAACCCTAACATAGATTGAGCCACCTTATGGTATCAATTAGGGCTACCTTAAATCACCAAGAAAGAACCTCTAACCATACCTTTAGCAAACCTATCCACCACTTTCGCTATCCAAACTCCTACCCTATCAACCAACCCAATAGTATTTCTTACCAATCCAACAATCCCTCAACCACCTAAGACACCTAAACCCAAAGAAACCAAATCACCCTCTTAAACCAAACCAACCAGACCAATCAATAATCTTGGAACCTTTCCCACACCAATCCTTACTCACCCATCTATGAAGGCAGAGATTGCCTCACTAGAACTAACAACCAAATGCCAAACCCAAGCAACCAAAGAGATAAAACCACATAAAGTTTGGAAGGCCTGAGTTTTACCTCCCTCAACCTTTCCTTCTATTTTGGGATCTCATCCCTCTACCTTGAGTAGGAAGCCCATTACCTCTACCAAGACCCTACCACCCCTTTTGATTACACCTTTGTAATTAATTTTTGATGCACCTTTCTTTACCACACCAACTATACCTAAGCTAACTAACTTACAATCCTCCACCTCTATTTTATCAACCTCCTTACCTAAAATAAATCCATCAACCAAGTGTAACACCCTACCTAAAACACCTCCCACCAATCCTATTTCCAATCAACCTTCTACCTCAGTAACAAAAGTAAAAACCATTGCATCCCTATCACCTTTAACTGAATACTACTCAACCATTTTACATAGGTTATCATAAAATTATTGTTTATCCTTACCTCTCATCATACCTTTTGACCCTTTTGCTTCTAAACACATTTGGTACAATGACCACCATGTGTGTTCCTATCATAGGACACTCAACCATGATATAAATAACTGTAAAGATCTCTAAACCATCATCTACTAGTTTTATAATGAGGATGATCTATTAACAAATGAGCCTCCTATGATCCCCATACCAATCCAACCACCAACCATACCTACCCAACACTCACCTATCCATCTACTCTCACCTAAGAGTGAAAGCGATTCCAACCAATCTTATATCTCAACCTCTCCTTCTATCCATACTATCAACATGGTCACAAAATCACAATAGAAGGATAAGTGGAAGGCTAAGGTGTCCATTCCTTAGATGTACCCCTCTTAAAACTCCCAACTAACCTAAGCCCAACTATCCCCATCCTTGACCAAACCCCAGGTGTCTATCTTAGGTACCTCCCAATCTAACCCCTCATAATCCATCAAGAGAGTTATCTTTAAACAACTTCATCAGACCCTAGAAAATATGAGCTTGTATGAGTTAATTTATACCTCTTCCCATCATCTCCAAGCATTGATAGATTATTTTTAATCCATTGAGGTATAACTCGAGGACCCCCAACCTCTAGCAGCCTTTGTTGATGCCCTTCAAATTTCTAACCTTGTTACCTTCAAAAACTCAAAAATACCTTCCATCCATCTTGAGGATCTGAATCCTCCTCTCTTTATCATTGCCTACATCAACTAAACCCACGTCAAATGGGTCATGATTAATGGGGGAGATAGAATTAACATCATTTCCTCTCATGCCTATAATGAACTCAACTTGCCAAATAATGTCATGTTTGAATCTTTGATCATCTTTTGATCCTTTAATGATACCATGGCTAATACCTTGGTAACTATCATCCTTCATATCCGCTTAAGACCATGCACACTCCCTAAAATTTTCTATGTTGTGGAAGGTGAATTCTAATATAACATCTTGTTGGGATGAACCTAGATTCACTCAATGGGTTGCATTCCCTCTACCCTCCACCATTACATTAAGTTTGAGTATGAAATCTAGGTCATCACTATCCAAGCTGACTTACGTCCCTTCTCAACATGCAACATGACCTATCACCCAAATGATGTCCTCATACCCCCATCAATCACACCCTCAGCACCTAAAACCCAACCTTCAACAATCAAAGTAGATATTGTATTCCCTTCTATCAATGATGCATCAACTAGTTCTTATATCCCTTCAAACCAAATTCCTACCATAAACCCTTTTAAATCCATGTTTTATTACCTTTCACTAGGGGAATATTGCTTTTTATCACTTGATGCTTTCCCTAATCCTCGTGAGTATGGATAACTTACCAACTAGCTAGGACATGACCCAAATATGGAGACTATTATTTCCTTTGGACCTCCCCACTATTAGACACATTTTGTCTATGGAGGGCTCAACAAATCACTTGGTGCTTCTACCACCTCGACCATTCACCGCTAGTTTCTCTTACCTAGATAAAACAAACTTCACCAAGACATACCTTCATTGGTGTGATTGAAAAGTCTTTAATCATGGATGATATGAGCATGGCCCACACGAATTGGTTAGCATCAAAACTAGGAAGCTACATAGGAAGCACAAGCTTGGTTTTATCTTACCTAATAATAATTAAGACAAACAACCCATTGTTATCATTATTGAAGAGTATGCCCCTTCCTCACTAACCTCACCTATACTCACATGTGCGGATGATGGCATCATCCCACATAACTATTTTTTCATCAACATGATTAGCCTTGGACCCCTAACTTATCAAAAGGAATGGGTGATCATCACCAACCCTTTAACCCATCCTAAAATGATAGGAGAATACTCTCTTATCATTAACACTATTCAGTACTAGGATGATGATTCTATTATCACCTATCTTAGTGCCCTAGATTCTTTAATCCAAAAATCCCTTCCTCTTGAGTCCTTGACCATGTTGAACAAATCGACCATGGATATGAACTTAGGCACTCTAGATAACCCCCATATTGTCAAAATTGGTAAATCATTACATGTTGAGGAACTTCAAGACTTCCCCTCCTTCCTCAAAGACCATAGCATATCCTTTTCTTGGTCTTATAATGAAATGCCTAAAATTGACCCTACCATTACTACCCATAACATAGTCACCAATTGTGATGCCAAGCCCATAAAATAGAAGATCTAATGCATGCACCCTCACATATCCCTTCTCATCAAAGAAGAGATTCAATGCCTTATATCTATCAACTTTAGTCAACCCATTGACTACCCCTAATGGGTCTCAAATTTTGTACCTATCACCAAAGCCACAGGGGGACTATGCATTTGTGTGGACTTTCATCACCTAAAACATACCTACCCCAAATGTGACTTCCCTCTACCTAGCATCAACCAGTTTATTGATTTTATAGTTGACCACAAGATGTTATCTCTTATGGATGGGTTCTCAGGTTATAATAATATCCTAATTTCACCCAAAGATTAGCATAAGACTACCTTTACCACTCCTTGGGTAACCTTTTATTATCAGCTCATGCCTTTTGGGTTACAGAATGCTAGTGCAATCTATCAACATGCCATGACCTACATCTTCCATGATCTCATCTATAATATCATAGAGGACTATGTGGATGACCTTCTCATAAAATCAAAACTCCAAAAAGATCACCTAGTCATTCTTAAGATCATTTTTGAGTGACTTATCCATTATTATGTCTGCCTAAACCCTAAGAAGTGTATTTTTGGGGTCTTGTCGAGAAAGCTTATTGGATTTAGTATATCCCTTCACAAAATTGAAGTTGATCCCACCACGATGAAATCCATCCTTGACATGCTCCCTCCTATTAACCTTAAGCATCTTTATAGCTTACAGGGAAAGTTGTAGTCCATTCACCATTTTATCTCCTAGTTTTTAGATTGATGATAACCCTTCCACCACCTTTTAAAGAAGGACATTTCTTTCAATTGGAATAGCCGCTGTCAAAATCCTTTTGATTCACTTAAACTTTACCTTTTATCACCACCTATCCTCACCCCTCCCAAGGATGACCAACCTTTATACCTCTATATCTTTGCCAGCAATCATTCCCTGGGGGCAATGTTGGCTCACCAAAATGAAAAACATAGAGAGCAAGCCATATAATATATTAGTCATATGTTTGTAGAGTATGAGACTCAATATACCCATACTGAGAAACTTTTCTTATATTTAGTATTCATGGCCACTAAGCTTCACCAATACCTTCTTAACCATAAAACCTATGTCATAACCAACACCAACCCACTCAAGCACATGCACTCTAAGCCATACAAAAACTAGTGTATTTCCAAGTGGCTCATGCTTTTAGTATGTTTTAACCTTAAGTTACTTTATCAAAAATTTATTAAAGGGAAAGTCATTGTTTAGTAATTGGTTGAAGCACCTTTAGCAGACAACCAACATCCTCCTCTTGAGTTCCTTGATGAGTCCACCACGACCCTCTCTCAAGTAAATTTAACCTATTACGTCACCATGTTCTTTGATGGATCAAAGTGTCAATGTGGTGGGAGAGTAGCCATGATATTTACCCCCTTTGATGGTAAACCTCTTTCTTTGTTTTTCAAGCTTTATTTTTAATGTACCCACAACATGGTTGAGTATAAAGCCCTCATGATAGGCCTTCAAACTACTTTAGCCCTAAGAGTCAAAATAATCAACATCTTTGGTGACTTTGACCTTATGGTCAATCAAATCAATTACTCTTACTAGTGTAATAATAATGTCCTTCAATAGTACAAGTAACTAGTTGATGAACTCTTAACATCATTTAAACACTATCACATCTAGTCAACCTCACAATCTATTAACACCATGGCTTCCCTTGCCTCTTAGATATCATCTATACCCTCAGACTCTAAGTTGTCTATTGTTATCCATATAATTACCCAAATTTATTATGTCAAACTAGATTCTCCCACCATTATAAACATTGAGGAGACCCAACTTGACCTTTGTTATCAACAAACCTTTGACCACTTTAACCTTGGCATAGTTCGCTCTGGCCTCTCTAGGAATGATCTAAAAGTTTTTATTCAAATTACCTCCCATTATACCATTATGGGTGGATTTATTTATAAACACGGCTTGATGGTCTTCTCTTTCATTATCTACATAGTTAATAAGCCTCTCACATTATCAAGGAAATGCATGATGGTATCTATGGAGGCCACTTTAGTGGCCTCACTATAGCTAAGCATATCCTTCATTTTGGCTATTATTGGCTCACCCTTAACTGAGACTATTGTGACTATGTGAAAAAGTGTGTTAAATGTCAACAACATGCTAATTTGCATCACACACCTAGCCATAGTATTTGAGTTGCCATTGATTTTTAGTCCTTTTCACACTAAGGTCTAGACCTTATTATTGAGATCAACCCCCATTCCTCATAGTGACACCATTCTATCATCACCATGATCAAGCATTTTACCAAGTGGGTAGAAGTTATCCCTCTAGTCTCCACCAAAGTAGAGAAGATTGTTGACTTTATCAATCATCATATCATCTATTGATTCAGTGTTCCTCATAATATTATCACTAAAAATGGTAAATCCTTTAAAAACAATCAATTATAAGGTCTATGTGTTGAATTTTACATCAATCTAACCTTTCCCTGACCCTATTGCCCTCAAGTAAATGGATAAACTGAGGCCTCTAACAAAATCCTTAATAGTATGCTAACTAAAATGGTCAATGCATCTGGTTGGGATTTACATTTTCACATCCCCTTCACCTTATGGGAATATAATACTATCATTCAAATCCCTATAGTGCTATCCCATTTTCTCTTATGTTCGAAGTGAATATTGTTTTGCCTCTCAAGGTTTAAATTCCCTCTCTTCGCATATCTTTGCAAAATCTCATTTATAAAGATGATTACCACTAGCACCACTTATCCCAACTTGAGCTACTCAATGATCATCATTTAGCATCCCTTACCCATCTCTATGTCTATCAAGAGTGCATTAAGCATGCCTATAACAAGCATCGTATGATGTGAGAATTCAATATCAGAGACCTCATCTTACAAGAAAATCAACATGTCACTAATATAGAAAAAAGAAAATAGAGTAAGTTTGCTTTTAATTGGCTTGGACATTATATCATGACCCATAAGTATGTATTATGAGCTTACCAATTATCTTCTCTCGAAGGCCACCCAGAACATGAGCCCCTTAATGCTTTGCATCTACATCTGTTCTTTTGTTGAGAAAGATCACATTCACCTTTTGTCTAACTTAAGCTCATCCCTTGTTCTCCATCCAAATTCCATCTCCTTATTTTAGGGGAAATAGATTAAAATTGAATAATCTAATTATCTATCATCAACACATCCTTATATTAAATAATGTATATCATGTTTCAACCCATGTCATGGTTCTCATGGTACTTTCCACACCTTCACAAGATGGATTAACATCGTCATTATCACCTAGACCTCTTCACACCTAATAAAACTTCTTGTGATTTTATTTTTGCCTTCATAAAGGTAAACCACTATGCTATCCTAAGAAAGTCTATGTTAATCAAAATAACAAAATTTGTATCACTAACAATCATGGGTCATCCCTAGCATTCATAGACCTCCTATGAAGGATAGTTGTTGAAAATGTATTTTAAATCACCAAAACATAAGGTGGAATGCTCCCTCAAAGGACAGCTATCAAAATCATTAAATAAAACAAATAAACTTAGACCACTCCCTTGAAGGATGGCCAGGTACAACATTTGTTAATAATATATAAATTTCTCAAAATCTTCCTGCATCGATCAACTTCCCATATACAATAATCATAAAAAGACCCATGACCAAAATCATATCAAAACCAAACTAATTTTTAAGGCCATAATTAACTTTCAAAAAACATACTAAGGTTGTAAGATGTAATCATATTTTTCAAGTAGACTTCTCACATCGATCTGTCTACACAGTTTTGGCATGGGCTTGTTTATCATAGTTCTTTGAACACCTATAGAAGAGGCATGTAGGTATCACAAGATGGTTATATTTTGACCCATCCTTCCTTTAAACTATATGCAAGGGATATTTGAGCTTACTTGACACTATGTGAATATGACACCTTTCTAACTAGCTAATGAATGCTCATATGAAGGATTAGAAGGGCTCATGTTCATTACGTCAATCCAAATTCAATTTTATTTATCTTTGTTAATGAAAAGGCAACGTGCCCTTTTCTATCCTATTGTGACTAATTGATGTTTTCATTATGACATATGTCTCTTTATTAGATCCTTTAGTCTCCTATCTCATGTTGTTAATAAAATACCTTATATGTTTTCTCCCAACAACTATAACCATGATAAACATCATAAATAAATAACATACATGAGAATCTATATAATCAACCATTTTCCACTACATGTCTAAGTCTAAACTAATGTAGTATATACAAATTAAGATTTAACATGTCATAAGCATAACTCGAGAACTGTTTCATGCCTAGCTAAGCCTATATTAGTGTCTATCATCCATAACATAAACATCACATCATAATCAATAAACACCAAAAACATAGAAAACATCACATCATAAGCATTAAATAACAACATCAAATCATACACCATAAGCATGATCATAAGCAAAGATCATATATATAAACTCATGAGTTAAATAACCATATAATAAATATGTACATATAGATAGATAGACTCTCGCTCAAAAATGTACATCTCACCAGATCAACTCATAGGTCAAAATCAAAATGATATACAAAATGTCATACTCTAGTTATATTTATGCCCCAAAGACACCAATACCTCATGGAACACTATTATATCTTAGTGCCTACCCACCTACTATGCCTATTAATCCCCTAGCTATCCCTATCTGTTTAGTTACATATGCTACTCATTGCCTTGGTGTCACTAAACTAGTTCCACCTACTAAGTTGGCCATATACTCACCCCATCAGAGCTCATTTGGACATTGTGATAGAATAATAGCCTCATAGTACCATAGATCCTCCACTGTCATTAGGTATCATGTTGTAGGGGTAAATTTAGGTGGTGCTGCCTATCCTATTGCTTCTCCTCCTCTCTATCTTAGAGATTCCCTCTCTTGGGTCACCAATCCTATAGAAGTCTTGGCCTGATCCCTCTCACCTATGATAGTAGTAAGTTGACCCTATAAGGTTTCAACCTAACCTTGTAGTGTGACAATCTGACCCTACAGTGTGGCTACCTATCCCCATAAAACCTATACCTATCCCTATGTAGTGGCCAAAGCCACCCCTACCTATCCATCATGGCTAGTTGGATCAATGACCATTATCCTACCACCTCCATCATCTTTTTTAATGTTTGTAGCTACACATACGGGATGGTATCATGCCATGTACCCATATACAAACCTAGCATCATCTATTAGATCCCTAGATAATAGCTCCTCATATACACCATCTAGCAATGTAGGAACACGATGTGGCTCTAGTAGTAAGATATTTGAATCTTCTCTCATGTATCTAGGGAATGGGCCTATAATGCCATACACCAAGATAAACTATCAATATACCTTATCAAATAGAATCAGATCCACCTCCCCATCTTTCCTATTGAGTATCCATCTATAGCTCTATAGTGTGAGTGTCTATCTCCTGTAACCTACCCACACTAGAAACTATACATAAAGCTCCATGTGATATCTCCTATCACCAGTGTACCCAATGCACTTTGAATTACTCCATGTTTTGGGCACCACCTCCTAAACTTGATGTAGTGAAGTCACCCTTGCACTGTATAAAGATGAAAGGGAACTCTATTTATGTATATCTTGCCCATGGTAATCCCATTGGTCTCAACACATGGATATGATTGTAGGCCCAGTAATGTAAAACCAAGTTGACATTGATGCCATATCTCATGTTAGACCTAAACCCCCACATCTCTCTATAGATTTGTATAAGTAAAATAGGCACCTAACTAAATACCATTTACCCCAGTAATAGCTCAACTAGTACCCCTAATAATGAATAAATAAATCTCCCACTATCAAGTCAGGAAGCCCAAAGCATGTCACAATAATCATGAGTATGGTCATGAGTCTCCTCTCAACTAGAGCCCTCTAATATAACATCATATAATTGAATCCTCTAGCATGCCATCTAACCTGTTCACTCTTGTCTCCATATAATAAATGGATGTGATCATCTTACTCCTCACACTCAATATGGTAGATCAGATCGTCATGTAGTAGAATTTGAATAATCCTATACACATATTTAGGTAGGATAATCATCTCCTCAGTCAAAAATAGAAAGGTGATAATAGTAGGATACCATCTCTCGATGAGTGTTATGACCATAGATGCATCCGAAGCACATGTTGATAGTGCCTCATGAGCCCGAACCCCACCTCCTCCATGTGAGACCAGTCGACTAGAGTCATCCCCTATTATATTTCAACAAAGATATATAACACTCAATCATACATCTATATCTTCTCCTTGGCCTGTACCAATTCACATGCATAACTTAGTTACCTAACCTTAAATCACCTGACCCATCTACCCGCTACCCACTACATTTATATTTACCTTACACAAACCCTACAGCTAGCACACAACTTTTAAACTTGCCTTAGTTATTTTAATAAAGCAAAGATTTTTTCAACCTCTCTTTTTACCTTGTCAACAACCAATGGTCATAGTGACCACCAGTAGTCAGACATCCCTTTTTCATAGTGTGTCAACCATCAATGATCAAACTTGATCATTGATGGTCAATGTGGGTATTCCAAGGCTAGAACACCCAAACTTTAATCACCCTAAAAACCCACTAAAATAGTAATTGAATGACTTAATTAATTATCTTACATCCTTCCCCAACCCAATTTACCTAAACCACCTATCAATTCCTGTATCTACCCATAAATTTACCCAAAATAACCCAAAAACCCTACCTAGGACATACAAGTTCAAAACCACCAAATTAAATCTACCTACCTTACCATCTTAAATAAAATACCTAAATTCAAGATAAAATATCAATTTAAGACACTACCTACCTCATTACTCGACCTCTATCATGGTTGGATCCCACATCCAACTGCTGGGCCACATCCTTGCCCACCCTACAGCTCAGTCCTAGAAGATCACCTCCACATGCCTCCAACTAATGAGCAATCACCAACTCAGTCCACCCTCATTAGTACAGTCACCTCTAGCACCAAAATAACTAGAGCTTAAAGATAAACAAACACAAAAAACAAAGTGAGTAAAAATTAATTCACACTTTACTTATCAGACTTTTAGAGTTTTACCCTGACTACTTTTTTAAGATCACATTAACCTTAGAATCAACTTACCCACCCTTAGAGATTATATTATCCACCCACCCCAACCACCTCATCACCTCGTTATTGGTCTATTTCAACCCACCTTGCCCATATTTTATGACACATTTTACCCAGTCCTTTGATTACAACAATCTTGCCATGTTGACCCTTTTGAATTTGTACCACCTCATGCTTAATTAAACCACTCATGTCTTTTTGGGATTCCTTCTTATCTTAGATACCCATGACACTTGACATGTTTACGTTTTCCACGGGAGCACTTCCTACCTTGGATACCCATGGAACCACTAACCTTGTTTAGGAGACTAATAGGTGTACTCAACTACCACATCTAAATGTGATCACATGATATATTATTCACTTTTCCCTTATCACTAACTTTTATTGTTATCAACCATGGCAATGTCATCTTTGTGTAATCTTGGTTATCATTCCTTCTGCCACACTATGTACACCTATTTCACTTTAGTGTCCCACCTACCATTCACTTCATAGTGTCCATCTTCATCATCACCTTCACCAACCTTGTCAAACCCGCACCTAACTCCATCTTACCTCATCCACTCCTAGTTCAAGGGAAAATACCTCCTCCCATACTCAAGGAAATGAGATCCTTGACCAACATTAGTTTTTGTTTTACAGATAGTTAATTCCAATCCATATAATAAAAAGAGGCAAAATATAGACATCAAAAAATTTCATATCATGATTTTGAGTGTTGTAGTTCCCTTAGACCACCCTAAGACCCTCTTAGGACCAATATCACCTTTTGACCCCTAATTAACCAAACCTATAGTCATTTGTGTTAAAATGACTTAACCTAACCTTTTACCCCTTTTTAACATTTACCCTTGACTACCGATAATCAGGGTGACCATTGATAGTCACCCTGATCATCAACGGTCAGGGTCTACCTTTTTAACCAAGAACATGCAAAATTAGCTATGTTGATTTTCTAAATATAAGTTGTCTAAATCATATTGTGATCCATTTCATGGACAATTTATAATTAGATAATTTAGTTGAACCTTCACTTCTACCTTTAGCTTGTGCCTATAGAAGAGAGGAGCTGAGAGGTGAAAGCCATCTGCAATTATGATCAAGATTTTTGTGCATCCAAGAGTTTCTTTCTTATAGGTCAATCACCATCAATAATATAACAATCATGTTAGAAGCCAACTTGCCACCATCTCTCCATCAAGTTCTCAAGTTCTATTACTCTATCAGAATCAAGCTAGATTTCACTAATAGATCAACCAACTCAATAAATCTCCCAATCAACTTCTAGTAAGACAAGTACTTATTTCTCAGTATTAATTTACTTTATTTCCATTTTTCAATCAACCCAGGCCTCATCCATGCCTCAAAATCTATCTTTTGGATCTCATCAACTAGCCTTTTACCAAACCAGATCTAGACATAGTAATCATCGATAGTTGACTCAACCATCGATGCTATGTCTAACTTATGAAAATCATCTTGACTATTGATGGTCACCTTAACCATTGACGATCATCCTAACCATTGATGATCATTGTGGTAGTGAAATCTAGCAAGATATTTTCACCTACCTACCCTCAACCAAACCTAATTTTTTGTGTTCTTGCTTGTTCACAGACCCTCTTCTAATTTTCTAAAGCATACCCCAACCCTCTAGTACTAGTATTAATTAGTTCATCACTAATTTAATTATTTCAAGTCTATTTATTGGCAAGCATTATTATATTTAATTTCATTATCTTTTATTATTGATGCAAGTACTTTCTTTCTTATTTATGAACTTAATTGTTTAAAATGTGTGGATTGATTACTCCTTAGGTGTGATGAAATTACTTCAACAATATAGTAGAATAGCAAAAACATATCCAAATGTGATTGAAATATATTAGAATATATGATAATAGACAAGCCACTTCGAGGGGGAAACCTCCACAAGCTTTAATAAGAGCAAAATTCACAATATGATGTTAAACAATTACCGTCTACCTCCTATATATAGTCTATCTAGGCTATGGTTACTCCATAGGCCGACTTACTAACCAAATGATTGCATAGAGAAGTGTGATATAGCATCAGAGAGGGATAAGTAAGCCACAAGTCAGCTATACCTATCCTCATACATGTGATAGGTTAGGGCCGTAGCATGCCCTTCCCCTTCAAATCAATGTTGTCCTCAATGTTGAACAACTCTGGATGTTGTTGCAAAAAATCTCACCTTCCCAAGTTACATCTTCACTGCTCAGGTTCTTCCACTTGATTAGATATTCCCTAATCTCTCTAGTTCTTAACCTCTTAGTATGAGTTTGGAGGATCTTATCTGGTTCCAAAATGACTCATCCTTCTTCATCTACTTCTAGGAGTTTTGTCTGGGCTGAAACTATCTATCCAATGACCTTCTTCAAATATGAAACATGAAATACTGGGTGTATGTGAGATGAATGAGGTGAATCAAGCTTATAAGCCACACTTCCAATTTTTTTCAAAACTTGATAAGGGCCATAATACTTAGGAGCAAGTTTGTTGTCCTTTTTTTTGTTGCTTCAAGGACATCTAATTATAAGGCTATAAACAAACAAATACCCAGTCACCCACCTCAAAATTTATCTCACTACGGTGTTGATCTGCTTGTTACTTCATCCTATTTGTGCCAAGGCTAAATTCTCTCTCAAACTTGCGAAAACCTCTTGTTGATGCTAAATGTGCTCCTCCACATTTCGAACCTTGGTTTGAACCTTTAATGAAGAAGTGATCGAAGGTGGATGGTAACCATATAGTGTTATAAATGGATACATTTTAGAAGAGGTATGGAAAGATGTGCTATACCACCATTCTGCAAGTGGTAGCCATTTAACCCCATGTTCCTATTTATATAATACAAAATAATGGAGATACCCCTCTAAACATTTGTTAACCACTTCTATTTGTCCATCTGATTGGGGGTGGTAAGATGAACTATGAGCTAGTTGAGTACCCAAATAGGAAAATAGTTTAGTCCCAAAATTACTAGTGAAAATAGGATCATGATCACTTACAATTATTTTGGGGGTTCCATGTAATTTTAGAACTGCTTCCACAAAAATAGCTGCTACTGTACTTGCTGAAAGTGGGTGTGAGAGAGCACAAAAGTGGGCATATTTTTTAAGCCTATCCATAATGACCAAGATAACATTCTTACCTTCAGAACAAGTCAGCCCTGTGATGAAATCCATGGAAACCTCATCCCACCTTTGACTAGGAATTGCTAATGGTTGTAACAGACCTAGGGTCTTAATTGTCTCACCATTATTCTGTTGGCATATCAAGCATTTTGCAACAAACTTTTGTACACCTCCCTTGAGTCCTTCCCAAAATATTTTTTTCTTAATTCTGTGATATTTTTTCAAGAACCCTGAGTGTCCCCCAATTAGATATGCATGCAACTCCATAAGAATCTTATACTTAAGCTCATAATTTTTGCACAAATATAACCTACCCTTATACAATAGGACATTACCTTTCCATTCATTTTTTTAAGAGGCTAAAGTACCTTTCTAGAGATTTTGAATTAGAACTTGAGTATCCTTGTCTTGCTCCCATTCTAATCTAGCTTCATCCACCCAATCTACTTGCAATATGGATATTGCACAAAGTAATGCTTCTATGGATGTATCTCATCTGGATAGTGCATCAACTACTACATTATCTTTACCCTTCTTATAGATTATCTCAAAATCATAACCTAACATTTTGGTTACCCACTTTTGTTGTTCCTCAGATGATAATATTTGCTCCAAAAATTATTTGAGACTATCATGATTAGTTTTCACCTTAAAGTGTCCACCCATCAGATAGGGCCTCCATTGTTTAACTGCATGAAGAATAGCCATCATTTCTTTCTCATAAATAGGTTTTTGTATATTCTTACCTTTGAATTGACGACTCTCAAATGCAATGGGTCTTTCTTTTTACATTAGTACCACTCCCAACCCAGATCTAAAAGCATCACATTCAACAGTGAATGTCTTTGAGAATTCTAGAGTAGCCAAAACTAGAGTGGTGCACATATCTACTTTTAGTTTCTCAAATGCTTTGGTGGAAGCATCATTCCAATGGAAGGCATCCTTCTTTAGCAATGTAGTGAGTGGAGATGCTATCTTGCCATAACCTTTCACAAATCTTTGGTAGTAACATGTTAGTCTTAGGAACCCTCTAAGGTTTTTGAGAGTTTTTGGCATGGGCCATTCCATCATAGCTTTGATCTTTATGGGATCAAATTTGACACCTTTAGGGGAATCAATGTGACCTAGGTACTCTAGCTCTTGTACTCCAAAATCACATTTGGAGGGCTTCACATAAAGCAGATGCTTCTCCAAAACTATCAACACATGTTTCACATGTTGTAGATGTGCTTTCGATGTCTGACTATAAATCAATATGTCATCAAAGAAAACCAACACAAACTTCCTTAAAAAAGGCCTAAAAATAGTGTTCATCAAGCTCTGAAAAGTAGATGGCGCATTTTTAAGACCAAAGGGCATTACCAAAAAATCATAATGGCCCTCATACATTCTAAAAGCAATTTTATGAACATCTTCATCCTTGATTCTAATTTGATGGTACCTTGAATGAAGGTCTAATTTTGTGAAATAATTAGCACCATGTAACTCATCAAGTAAATCATCAATTACTGGAATAGGAAACTTATCTTTGATGGTGTACTTGTTGCATTCCCTATAATTTAGGCACATCCTCCATGTGTTATCCTTCTTTTGCACCATGACCACTGGTGATGAATATGCACTTTGACTATGCCTGATGATCCCTGCCTCCAGCATCTCATGGACCATTTTTTTGATTTCACTCGGTTGTGCATATGGATATCTATATGTCTGATATTTGGTGGTCGACTCCCTAGAAGTAGTTGAATGGCATGATCATGTTCTCTTTTTGGTGGTAGTCCTTTTGGCATGGCCCTAGAAATAGATGGGTGGTCATCAAGAAACATTTGTAGATCAGGATGTGTAGATGATTGTGTGGGTTGAACTTTTATGGAACATAATCATGCAATAATTCCCTTTGCCCCCTTTTTTAGTATCTTGGTCAACTGATGTGAACTAAATAATTGTGGAGATTTTACCTGTAATCCATGTAGTTCAATTTTCCTACCTTCAGAATGAAAGCGCATGAATAGTTCCTAGAAGCTCATCTCAATGGTACCCAAGGTTTTGATCCATTGGACTCCCAAAACAATGTCTATGTTACCCATGGGAATAGCAAACATAAGAGAATTGAGACTATACTCACCCATATAAAGCTTAATACAATAGTATTTGCCTAAACAATTAATTGTGCCATCATCTGCAATCATGACTTGAAATTTTGGTGCTGGGTAGATGAAATAGTTCAATCGAGTGGCCAACTTATGGCTGATGAAGTTATGTGTGCTCCTTGAATCAATCAACATTATCACCTTCTGTTTCTTGAGGAAACCCACCACCTTAAGAGTTTGTGGAGTGTTAATACCTATAAGTGCATGACAAGAGATTGTAGGTTGGGATTTTTTATCTCTTCCTCATCATCATTAGAGGCATCATCTTCTTCTTCATCTTCATTGGATCCCTCAATGTATAATAACTTCTTCTCATCACATTTATGTCCTTTGCTCCACTTCATGTCATAACTAAAACATAATCCTTTTTCATGTTTCTCTTCAATTTGTTGTGGGGTCAATTTGGTAGGTGGAGGAAATGTTGGTGTCAATATGCTATGATATTTGAAGTGAGTGAATGGCTGCTTATTGTTGGCTATGAATTTTTCCTCAGCTCTGCATACCATGATAATAGAATAAAAAATCTTAAGTGGATAGGTTCTAAAAATTATGAATATAATCCTTGATGGAGCCAGTCTATCACAATTTTTCTAATTGGCTGAAGTAATTCTCTGTCACACTATTTCCATAGTGTAATTATAGCTCCTCTATAAAAATTGACCCAGTGACATTGAGAGTCATCTTTTTATTTTGAGCACATAACCATCGATACCAAATGAATTGATTAGGTTCAAGATACAAAGATGCCATGGTAACCTTCTGTCCACTTGGGATCTGATGTAGATAAAAAAATTCTCCATTTTTTTGATCTAATTGAGTGGATATTTTCCATCAAATTTGTGCATATCCACCTTTGGTAATAGGGTCCTTTGTGGCACTGTAGTTAGATTTGAAGTAGACTGGTTGGGAGAACCACCCTAATGGGGTTGTGTAATAGCATTAGCTATATGATTTGACTGATTATTTTTCAAATTTTTTATGATATCTACCAAACTATCTTATATGGATTTCATATTAGATTGTATGCCTTGCACCTCATTCTGAATGCCTTGCACACTATTGTCAAGTTGGCTCACTTTATGATCTATGTCAGAGAACCCTAGTACAAAGGGTCTAGTACATCCCCCTTTTGAATCCATATCTTCTTTTTTAGGAGTTTTACCTAGATTTTTAGCACCCTTTCCTTGGCCTCGAGTTTGTGGACCTGCCATAAAAGGGCTTTATGATGTTGACCCTGATTGGCACTTTTTGACCCAAATTTGACCAAGCAATTTTGGAATTATGTCAGCCTCAAATAAAAACATAAAAATAACACACCATATCCAAATTTTTCTAAGATTTCCAAAAATGTAAATAACTTAGAAAAATTCTTTGAATTGTGCACTATAGAGCAATTTTATGAAAAACACTAAAATAGAGATAACTTTTGTAAAATAGATCCAAATAATATGAAATTTTAATGGAGGCTTAATTTAATTATTTCTCACCTCTAGTTAAAAAATTAAAGATAATTTCACAACCATTTTTTAGATATATCCAAATTTTAAAAATTAGGTTTTCGCCCACAAGATTGCCTAAATCGCAACTCTGATACCACTTGTAATGAAATTACTTCAAAAATATAGTAGAATAGAATAAATATATCCAAATATGACTTAAATATATTATAATATATGATAATAGACAAGCCACTTCGAGGGGGAAACCTCCACAACCTTCAATAAGAGTAGAATTCATAATATGATGTTAAACAATTGCCCTCTACCTCCTATATATAGTATATCTAAGCCATGGTTACTCCATAGACCAACCTACTAACCAAATGAATGCATATATAAATGTGATATAGCATCAAAAAGGGATAAGTAAGCCACAAGTTGGCTATTACTATCCTCATACATGCGATAGGCTACAAGATTTTTGTGTATCTAAGAGTTTCTTTCTTATAGGTCAATCACCATCAATAATACATCAATCATGTTAGAAGCCAACTTGCCACCATCTCTCCATCAAGTTATCAAGTACTATTACTCTATCAGAATCAAGCTAGATTTCACCAATAGATCAACCACCTTAATAAATCTCCCAATCGACTTCTAGTAAGACAAGTACTTGTTTCTCAATATTCATTTACTTTATTTCCATTTTGCAATCAACCCAGGCCTCATCCATCCCTCAAAATCTATCTTTTGGATCTCATCAACTAGCCTTTTACCAACCTAGATCTAGACATAGTAATCATCGATAGTTGACTCAACCATTGATGGTCTTTCTAACTTCTGACAATCATCTTAACTGTTGATGGTCACCTTAACCATTGACGATCATCCTAACCATTGATGATCACTATGGTAGTGAAATCTAGCAAGATATTTTCACCTACCTACCCTCAACCAAACCTAATTTCTTGTATTCTTGCTTGTTCATAGACCCCCTTCTAATTTTCTAAAGCATACCCCAACCATCTAGTACTAGTATTAATTATTTCATCACTAATTTAATTATTTCAAGTCTATTTCTTAGCAAGCATTATTGTACTCAATTTCATTATCTTTTATTATTGATGCAAGTACTTTATTTCCTATTTATGAACTTCTAAGATCTAGCTAACGGTTGGCAATCCACCCAACTATTTATCTAACAAACAAGTTTGCTTTAGTGATTTCTTATCTATAGGTCATCCTCCCAAGCCAAAGAGGATCTCTTCACAACCTTCTAATTCAATGTGTGCACTATCAATCAAGGTTTTGAACCATACTCATACTTAGTTTCTTCTTTTCCCTTTCTAAATTAATAAGCAAAAATTCATTAAAACATCACTGACAATGATCTTAGGGGTACCATATAATTTTTGGATTATATTTAGAAAATTAAAAGCTACTATACTAGAAATAAATGACTTTGATAAAAAAACAAAAATGAGCATACTTACTGAGATGATCCACCATAACCATGATAACATTTTGACCATCAAATCTTGGTAAGCTTGTAATGAAATCCATAGATAACTCCTCCCAATGTTGGATAGGGATGGATAAAGGCTAAAAAAGACCAAGGGTTTTGATGGTTTCTCTTTTATTTTGTTTAAATTTCATACATTTAGCCACATATTTCTAGGTATCCCCCTTTAGTCCTTCCTAAAAAAATCTTGCTTGATTCTATGATAATTTTTCAAAAATTCTAAATGACCCCCAATTAGAATTTCATGAAGCTCTTGAAGGATTTTTTTAAGAAGAGAATTATTGTATAGGTATAATATATTTTTATACCATAATGAAGATTTTGAATCAAATCATGGGTATCACTATCATTTTTCCATTCTGATTGTGCTTCCTCTAGCCAAATTTCTTGTAGAATGGTCATAACACATAGCAATGCCTCAAATAATCCATCCTTCTTGGATACTGCATCTACCACTACATTATCCTTGCCTTACTTATAAACTATTTAAAAATCATATCCTAACATCGTAGTTACCAATTTTTATTGTTCTTTAGATGTCAACCATTTTTTCAAAAAATATTTGAGACTATCATGATCAGTCTTTACTTGAAAGAGATGACCCATAAAATAAGGTTTCCATTATTTGATTGCATGAAAAATGGTCATCATTTCTTTCTCATAGATTTGCTTGTTCTGATTTTAACCTTCAGTTGATGACTTTTAAATGTGAGTGGATTGCCTTCTTGCATGAGTACAACACCCATACCATACACAGATGCATCACATTCAACCATAAAAGTCTTAGAAAAATTAGGAGTGGCCAGCACTAGAGTGGTACACATAGCCAATTTCAATTGTTCAAATGCCTTGGTAATTATATCAGTCCACTAAATGGAATCTTTATTCAACAAAAAGGTGAGTGGGGGTGCAATACTACCATAATTTTTGACAAACTTGCGATTATAACTAGTTAACCCCAGAAATCCCCTTAGTTACATGAATGTCTTAGGAATCATACAATCTACCATTTCTTTGATTTTTTTAGGATCCACTTTCACTCCATGTGAAACTAGATGACCTAAATACTCAACCTCACAAGCTCTAAAAGTACATTTAGAAGGTTTAACATACTACTAATATTGTTCTAGAATTGAGAGTACCTGTTTCACATGGTGCAAATGGTCTTCCTATTTTTTAATGTAAATGAGGATATCATCAAAAAATACAAAAACAAATTTCCTCAAAAATGGCCTAAAAATAGTATCCATCAAACTCTAAAAGGTAGATGGTGCATTTGTTAGACCAAAAGGCATAACTAGAAACACATAATGGCCCTCATAAATCCTGAAAGCTATTTTGGGTATGTCTTCATCACAAATCTAGATTTGATGATACCCAAAACACATATATAGCTTGGTAAAATAAAGAGAACCATTTAATTCATCTATCAAATCATCAATGATAGGAATAAGAAACATATCTTTGATAGTGTACTTGTTGATTTCTCTATAGTCAAGGCACATCCTCTAAGTGTCATCTTTCTTTCTCACCATGAAAATTGGTGAAGAATATTCACTTTAGCTATGGTAAATGATTCTTGCATCCAACATCTCCTATACCATATTTTAAATTTCACTTTTCTGGGCATAGGGATACTTATATAGCATGATGTTGGGTGGTGTAATATCAGAAATAAGTTTTATAGCATGATCATAGATGCAAATAGGTGGAATTAATTTTGGCATGTCATCAAAAATAATTGAATGGGCATTAATCACTTGTTATAGATTAGGAGGTGTAGATGGCTGAGTTGGCTAAACTTACATGAAAAATGAGTGAGACACAAATCCTTTAGCACCCTTATAGAGATTCTTTGTCATTTTATGGGAGTTAATGAGTTGTGGATATTTAGACCTTAATCACCTTATTTTAAATACCCTTCCCTCAAAATGAAAGTGCATGAATAATTCCTATAAATTCATCTTAATAGTGCCCAAAGTGGTGAGCCATTATACTCCCAAAAAAATGTCAGCTCCCCCCCATGGAAATAACAAACATAGGATAATCCAACAAGTAGTCTCCCATGAGTAGCTTAATACTATGGCATTTTTTTGAGTAGATGACAATACCACCATCTGTAATCATGACCTAAAATTTTGGATCAAGATAAATGAAACACCTCAAACAAGTAACAAACTTAATGTTGATGAAGTTGTGTGTGCTCCCATAATCAATCAATATAATGACCTTTTATTTCTTTAAGAAACCCACCACCTTAATATTTTGGGGAGTACTAATACCTAAAAGGATATGATAGTAAATAATAGGTTGAAAGTATTTGAATTCCTCCTCATTGGCACCTTTAATGTAAAATTACTTATTTTCAGCACAATGATGTTATTTTCTCCATTTTATATCACAACCATAATGCAACCCTTTAGCTCACTTATCCTCAATTTATTGAGGTGTCAATCTGGTGGGTTGACGAAATGATGGTGCTAAAAAGGTATGATCATGACCAATAGTAAAAGTTTTTTCATTTGAACATCTCTTTTCCTACTACCATGTGTGCCCATGGGATAACTTCTAATACATATACTAGGTTAAAAATCCAAACCTCTAAGTACATGTTATATTTTAAGCCACCCAAAAAATATCAGTCAATGTTTTCTTAGTGATTTCTTTTGCCCATAAGGATAGATTTTGAAATTGATGAATATAATCATTCATAGTTCTTGTTTTCCATAGTTTGGCTAACTAGATGAAGTATCTCTCAGAGACATTATTAAAATAATGATCCAACAACACATCGATGAAAATAGACCATGTAATGGGCGCACCATTATTTTTCTTTTGAGCACATAGCTAGTGATACCAAATAAATTGCTCAGGTTCCAAATACAGAGATGCCACTATCACCTTTTAAGAACTAGGAGTTAGATGTAGATCAAATAAATTCTCAATTTAGGTAATCCAAGTGAGAGGATCCTTACCATAAAAACTATGCATGTCCACTTTTAGAAACATTAGTTTCATACTAGAATTGGAGTTTTTAGTGTTGACAGGAGGAGGACCCAAATGATGAAGTGGAGGGTTGTTTGACTATAACTGAGATGAAAGGGCAACCAATTATGCAGTGATCTGATGTAATTAAGTGTGAACACTATTAATCTCTATGTGCATCCCTAAAACATCAGTTTGAATTAAAACAAGGTAATCATGTTGTATCAAGCCCTTTATGTCAACTTGATGTTGAGAAATTAATAGATCTGAAGTTCTATATTCTATGTCACTGACATAAGGAGTCTTAGGAGTTTTTCACCCCCATCTTCTTCCTCAAGTACCAAGACTTACCATATACAAACCATAGGAAGATTTTTACCTCCAAAAAATTTTACCAAAAGATGGTAACATTAGGATCACCTCACCAAGATGAATCCAATGTCTACCTTTGTGCACTAGGTAAAAAATTTTGGTACCAAAAAAGTATACCAGTAGAATATATCATTGCAATCATCTCACTGAGACAAATCCAATGACAATAAATGTGAAAATGGAAAAAAAAATTAGATTTTTTTTTTAAAATTTAAAAAAAAAATGTTTCAAACAATACTGCTCTAATAGAAAAATATATTTCTTCTTGGATTGCAAGTTATGTTTTTTTGCTACTTCCACTCGTAGAAGTCACTCGCTAGATTAAAAAAAATGCTATAAGAAAATTATCCAAATCAAATTTTTGATACCAATTATAATTAAATTACTTATATGTTTACACAAAATGATTATATATCACATAGAATAAGTAATTATGAGAGATTGCACAATAATAATTGACAACAGAGCAAAATATTGGATAACATGGCAAAGCCACTTCAAGGGAGAAACCTTCACAACAATGCAGTAAGAGTAGAATACTCCATATGATGATAAAATACTAACCATTACCTCCTATATATAGTCTACTTAGCCATGGTTATTTCATAAATTGACCTAACTAAGAACACAGAGAAATACAACAAGAATATAAAAGAGGTATGTAAGACACAAGTCGGCCACACATATTCCTAGACATGACAAAGGTTAAGGGCATAAAAAATTTACACTTTGGTAGTCATGTCCCTATTTTAATTTCTTGGCATATTGGATTAATTTCTTTGGTTATTCAAAGTGGGGCTCATCCATATATTAATCAAGAGCCCAAGAAATTTGATGGTGCATTAGGGTTGTGGCAGTTTTGGGTTGTAATTACTCTAACATGTATAATTCATCATCTTTAGTGAACTCCCTCTACAATTTTCATATAGCTTGGCCCATACTCCTCTTCCTCAGCTATTTATTTCTCTTCTCCACTGGAATTGGTGATTTCTTTAGTGCCTTCTTCTTCTTTCTCTACTAGGGGTTCTTCATCAAAAAAATTCCCATGGTTTGCATCTCCTCTTTCCTCTACGCTAGTTTTGTTGTCTTGTTTATATAGGGGTTCCTCCTCAAAATTTTCCCCTTTGTCTACTCCTTCTTCTTGGGGATCTTTGTGTGAACTTATATAGGTCCCTTCTTTGTGCCAACCTACACTTTGCTTTCTTTCTCTGTTTTCCCCTTTGAGGTGCTAGTTATTGAGTGTGGAGCCATTTGGACCTATCACATGATAATGGGGGTATATTTTGGGGGATTAAAGATTTCCACAAATATGGGGAGCACATTTATTCCCACTCCACCTTTTATAGAACCTTGCTCCACATGTGAGTGGAATATTCCTAGTATTTTCTAAATTTTATGTTTTCCATGTTTTATGGAATTAGTTGTAGATGCCTATTTTCCATGTTGACTTATTTATTCTTATGGAATTAGCTGTTTATTGGAAAAGGGAATGACTTCTTTGTTTCAAGGAGTTGGTTGTGATCACATGTCATTCTAAAATGTTCCTTTAGAGGAGGAGAGATAACATGACATGTTCCTTATTGATGAAGCTTTTGGATAAGCTTGATCAGGTGGAATTGAGGTGTTACTTTGTGGATAATGCTTATCGTAGATAAGCATTGTGTAATTCTCCTTGTTTGGTGGATTTTTCCTCATTTGTTATATATATATATATATATATATATATATATATATATATATATGGTATGAATATTCGGAGTGATGTGAATTTTTTTAAGGTGTGGCTTTTGAGAGACAAATTCAAAGTGAAGATGTTTTTACAAAGTGCAAGTGATTATTTATAGGGTGTGTTATAACATCTTGTGATACAATATTATGCAAGTGCAACATAGTATATGTGCAATATTTTTTACAGGATATATTCTATCTTTGTGAGAAGTTATTTGTAATCTTGTTTTGGTTACAGATTTCATTAAGGACTATATTTGTGGATGTATCCCACATTGGGTAAACTAAGGTATATTTATGTTATGGTTTTATTGTTGGTTTTATTCTCCCCTTATTTGCTTTCATTCAATGTGATTTGAGGAATTATTTCCATGATGCATGTTAGTGCATAATTAAATTTAATTTCACATTTAAAATCTAATTTCATGATTTTATAGTGATTTAAATCTAGTTTAAATTCTTTTAATTCCTAAAAACTATTATTAGACCTTTGGTTGTGTTTTTTATGAAGTGGTAAATCATAGGAAATGTTATTAGCTTGAGTGGGAGCTATGGGAGAAGAGATCAGATTTAGAGTTGAGAAATTTGATGGTAAGAATTTTGGTTTGTGGAAAATGTAAATGGAAGATTACTTGTATCAAAAGGAGATTCATCTCCCATTAGATGGAAAAGGAGAACAACTTGTAAGTATGAGTGATGTAGATTGGTCATTTCCTAATAAGAAGGCATTAGGAGACATACAGTTATGCCTTGCATCTTCTATTTAATTTAACATTTCAAATGAGACAACTACAAATGGATAAACTTAGAAATTTAGATGAGAAACCCTCTACTTCAAATAAATTTTTTCGTATGAAAAGATTATTTAACATAAAAATGTATGAGAATGGTTATATTGCTAGTCATTTAAATGATTATAATACAGTTTTAAGTATGATCACTTATGTTGGAATTAATTTTGATGATAAAGTCCTGATAGTTGGGATAGTTTGGCTATGGTTATGAGTAATGTGGTCCCTACCAAGGGAAGCTTAAATTTTGAGGATGTTGTAGGTGTGATTTTTAGAAAGGAAATGCAAAGGAAAAGCATTAGTGAATTGTCTTTAGATAATGCTTTGTCTATTGAAACTAGAGGAAGGAAAAAGGACAAGAGCAAATATAACCATGGAAATTCAAAGGGTAGATCTAAATCTAGATCTAGATCCAAGATGATATGTTGACATTGTGGGAAGAGTGGACACTCAAAGAAGGATTGTTGGTCACCTTGGGATAAGGATGCCAAAAAGGAGGAGATGAATGAGGTAAATGTGACATCAGGTAAGTCATGTTAGAATGTCATAATTATTTCTAAAGATAGTTTTTATAGAGTCTTGGGTATTAGATTCAAGGGCTTTTTTCTATGCCACCCCACATAAGCATTATTTTACTGATTATATTCAAAAGAATTTGGGACATGTTTATCTTTGTGATGATGAATCATGTGAGATAGTAGGGAAAGGTTCTATTTAGTTGAAAATATAGAATGAGAATATGTGGCTACTTAAGGATTTTAGACATGTGCCTATGTTGAGATAGAATTTGGTTTCAGTGGGGTAATTAGGTAGTGAGGGTTGTTTGGTAATGTTTAATATAGATTCTTGGAAAGTTGACAAAGGTGATCTTATGGTTTAGAGAGGTAAGAAAGTTAGTACTTTATTATTGAATAGTAATATTGATTCTTTTGATTTAGTTGTTGTAAATGGATATGAAATTATGTGGCATTATAGGCTTAGTCATATAATCTATAAGGGCATTGATATCTTACAAGATAAGTTATCTAGATTAAAAGATATTGATTTAGAATTATATGAGGATTGTGTATATGGGAAATATAAGCATGTTAAGTTCCTAAAAGTTGGACCCATAAAGAAATAACATAAGTTATAGTTGGTACATTAAGATGTATAGGGAGTAATTCAGGTATATTCTACTGGTGGTTCCAATTATTATGTCATTTTTATTGATAATTAAACTAGGAAATTTTGGGTTTATTGCATTAAAAATTGATCTGATGTATTTGACACTTTTAAGAAGTGGAAAGCCTTGGTTGAGAATGAAACAAGTCTCAAGTTGAAATGTCTTAGATTAGATAATGGAGGTGAGTATTATAGTTGTTGGGTGAATATTTTGTCAGCCAGTTAACTGGTGACCAAAATAGTTCCTATCACCACAGCATAGGGAGATGGGTCATCCTAGTGTGCAAGTTTACTACATCAACAGGAGACAAATCTCTCCTCTCATCAAGGGGAGGTTCCCTAATAAATATGCCAAGGCTATATACTATAAATATGTGTAGAAAGTAAGACACGGGGGTAGTATAAACCATCCATCTCTCTTCTTTCATAGATGATGCTAACAGAGGAGAAATCTTGGGTGATTGGTCAAAATACTTATCTTCTTTCAAAAGTAACATTCAAACAAGAGCTAGATCCCTTCCTAGATAGTAGAAATCCTGGTGAAGTGATATAAGGCACTTCTCTTCTTTCAAAAGTGCTTGTTCTTACAAACAATAGGACTCTTTCTAGTAACAAGTGACTGGTAACAGGGTACAAAGTAACTAGCAATCTAAGATGTAGCATAAAGTCTCCACCTTGACTACCCTAGAGTGAGGTACAAAGAAAAATGGGGGCACTAAGTCATCCTAAGGTCCTTTACATAGAAATAGAAAGGAAAAACACACACTGAAGACAACTATGACAGTGCAAAGTCTGAAAGTAGTTGGCTTCAGGACACCTTCCTTATCACCTCCACTAGTTCTACTTGTTAAATCAAATAAATAAGAATGCTTTCAGAAGATAGACATAAGAACAATCTCCTAATGTAGCACAAGTTATAACAGCACAAAGTCTGCAAGTAACTTGCTTTCTCATTAAATCAAATCAATATGAACTACAATCTGAGCTCAAAGTCTTAGTAATGCCTTTTAATTTGGGTAGAGTTTCCCTTCTGGTAAGGGGAAGATCTCTCTTCAAATGGTATAAAAGATTAAATTATATAGAGGCCTGAGGGAGGCTTGGCACTTTATCCCATGGAGAAACCCATTCGGTGCATTAAATGCCTTGGATGCATTCTTGGTCTTGTCAGGAAGGGCCATGCTAGAGTAGGGTGGCTACCTAAACTGTGGCATGTTGATTCATCTCTAGTGCCTCCTTCTAACCCTAAATCTCTCATTCCATCACCTGCTTAGCCATGCAACTATCTATTCTAGCTTTATCTTAAAGGGGACAAATAGATGGAACTTTTAATGTTTGTAGGCCCCTAATATCTACTCAGTGAATTGCTTCACCTACTAGAATTAACTCCTACTGAGTTTCCCTCTTTATCTCTTCCTTCTCTTGGTTCTGGTCTTACGGTCTTTTAAATGCATTCAGGTCCACACTTTTAGTCTGCTAAAATCAAAGGACACTTCATTGTGACAAGTTTGACATTTATGGGCCCATCATTCTTCCTAGCAACTCTCTCATGTCTTTCTTGCTTGCCATCTTTGCTTTTTGTTGTGATGCAGGTGAGGACACATGGCAGCATCTATAGCTTCAAAATAGGCTTATCAGAATAATCTTTAAAACTTTGTTAGTGGCTAGAGGTGTGGATGCAGACATGTGATGGCTTTCACTGTACTAGGATGGGACACATGGTGAGTTCTATGCTTTGAAGCTTCATCTAAAACTATGTTTTAGCATGTGACACTTGGCAGCTTTCACTATACTTTGAGGCTCATACCTTTCTTGAAGGGAACTTGCCCTTTGAGGTCTTGAAAAAGGTCTGTTTCCAAATGTCGAGTGTCCCTCCATAAAGGTGTCTGCCCTTTGGGATCTTCCAAGTGACCTTCGAGCTTCAATTCTTTGGTGGGCTATTGGTCCCTATGTTTCCTTTAGATGAAATGTTTGAAGGAATTCTTTCAGACAATTTGTCTGAAGGAAACCTTTCTTTGGCTTTATGTGCACCTTTACACTCGAGGGTGCTCTGTCCTTTGACACATGGCACCTTCCACTCTTTTAACTAGAGACACATGGCATCTTTCACTCCTTTAACCAAACACATGTGGTGTCTTCCACTATTGACACTTGGCAACATCCACCTTCTCGAGCCTTCGCGACATCATAGAAATGTTAGGGGCTCAATCGGGCTCTCGTGAATGATGACACTTGTCGACCTCCATCGATCTCTACTAGGGGCATGTGGTATGATCCGCTGCTCTTAGAAAAACATAGTGGATCCTTTTACAGTTGCCACTTGTCAACTTTTTCTCGTCCTCTTCTTAGCCACTCCTTTCCTTCCTTTTGGTCAGGATTTCTTCTCAGGTGAATTCGTTTAAATAATTTGTTTGAAGGACTCTACTTTGCCTTTTGCCTTATTCATTTTTCTGAAAGAGTTCACTTTGTTTGTTTTGGCTTGTGGCCCTCCACAAGGGCACTTGACTTCATTCACAGCCCTCCACAGGGGCATTTGTTCCTTCGGCCGTGGGGCAGCCCCTTGAACCTACCGATTGAACCATCTTTGGTTCAATGGTTCAACAGTTTAACCTATTCATTCTTCATTATTTGGCTATCTTTTGATCTCTTTAAACCAAGTGCATTGAACCAATCCTGAAAATGACTAAGTTTTGGAAACTTGTTCTTTTGAGAGCTTGCTTCTTCCGTTGAGATTATGTAGAAATCAACCTACGAAGCCCGTAGAACTTGGCATATAGAGTCCATAAATTCAAGCTTGCAGAGTCTATAGATTTCTAAGAAAGCTTTGAAAAATGAAGAACCTGAATGCTCAGAATAATTTTTTGAAATGGGAAGAGAGGATTTTGGTCTGTAGGACCAAAATAGTTCAAATGTTGTCCCAAAAATGAGCAATATTTTTGGGGGACAATAGCTAGCTCCAATTGGGGAACTTCCTTCAGTTGAAAACTTGGAACAGTTGAGAGGAGTAGAAACCAAAATCTCTGGTGCCTTGAAGTATGCCATTGGGCTATGGAGTCATGCTAACCAAAAAAGAAAGGCACCAAAAATGAAAATGAAAAGCATAAAATAGAACTAAAGACTATACAAATATACATATGTATAGATGATCTTATCTGATGCCTCAAGATTTGAAGCACTTTAGATGCCACCCACTGTGAGATAGTGAAAATGGTGTGCCATCTTGATAAACTAGCAAGAAATCATTTTGTCCCAAGAAATGGTGACAGGAAAATGGAACTCTCCACCAGGAAACCAATTTTTTGCATCTTCCTCTTGGCCTTTTCTTCTTCTTGTCCCATGGTAGGATGTGGTCTTCAAACTGAAAACCATAACTCCTTCCTCTTTCTATGAAGAGTTCCTTTTGATGACTTTAGAATACAGCAGTATGGTCCACCATCATAACTTGTTGTTCTATTGGTTCAGTCTAGCACATGATTTGATTATTAGCATCAAACTCTTGACAAACCATTAGCTCAGCATCTCCTTTGGTGGGAAGGATTTTGACCTCTTCACCCTGAGCAATTTTCAATCTGAGCAATAGAGATCTGCATCCAACTATGGAATAATTGCTGCCATCAGATTCCAAGATCTAAGCATCATCAGATGTTGATCTTATATCAAATTTCTCTTCATCAGAGATGGTATATTCTTCTTGATTTATACTGCACCCTACCAATTCTTCTGATGCCTAATTTGTATCAAACCCTAGATTACCAGCCACAAGACTTTGACTGGCTGAGACATGAGCATCCTCTATGGTCAAGGAGTAATTACCCCTACCTGAAGGCTCAAATAGAATTTGATTAGCAGGGGCTGACATTTGGGTGACCATAATCTTTGCCTTAGATAGGTCCACACCTAGCTCTTTACCAATGTTTAATTGCTCAAGATTGGCTTGTAGAGATTCAAACTCAGTCATTTGAATTTTGGATTTCTTGACATGATCAATCATGTCAAATGATTGAGATGGACTTGGAAGAGAGGATGTAAGTTCATCCTTTTGGTTTTTTGGAGGGGGAGGACTGATCTATGAAGTTAAAGTAGAAGGTGCAGAGATGTTTGATGCACTTACTTTTTTGGCAATCATCAGGTCCTTCGACTAGAAATGAAGAGGGGTTCTCTACTATGAAATTGAGATTGCTAGTTGAGGTTGCTCTTCTATCTTCTCTTTGTTGGCCTACTAGGTTGACTGATTCTCAGACCTGGTGAATACTACGTATGATCCTTTGACTACTTCACCTTCACTTCTGGGTTCATCCTAGAAATTTAGGAAACCAATGTGGGAGTCACCAGCTGATTCTTCTATATCCTCCCTAAAGAGATCAGTGCCATTTTCTTGCTCAAACTCAAGTTGGAAATAGGAAACATGTTCTATTCTAGATATCTAACTATTGAGTTAGTTGGAGGTGCTTCAAGGGTAAGGTTCCTCTGTGGGGGAGGAAGATGATTTGGTTGCCCTTGATTCCTAGTGGCATTGCCTTGATATGGTTGATTCTAAAATGCCCTCCTTGGCATATCCCAATTAGGAGGAGTAGACATATTTTGGGCCATTTGCCTTTTCAAGGCTAACAATTCATTTGCCAGCTTTTTCACTATTTGATCAGTGGTGGCTGAAGGTGGATAATTAGAAGATGAAAAGGATTTACCTCTGTTAGGATCTCTCCTTATCAGTAGCCAAGTCTTGAGTAGCCTTAAGGTCTATGTGTCTAGCCTGTCTCAATAGAAAACTCACTTCAGGCAGCTGTGAGTTGATGAAGAAACACTTGACATTTTGAGGTGTCAGTTGGGTGATCATGGTAATCTTGTGCCTCAGCTTGTCAAACCTGGCAATGAAGTCCCTCATAGGTTCATGGGGCTCCTTCTTCATCTATGTGAGTTGGGCTAGCAAGGCATGTGCATCTTCTATAGGCTTGAACCTTGTTTTGAACTTGGCTTTTAAAGTATTCTAGTCTGTCACTAATCGAGCTTGCAGATGGTAGAACCACTCTGTAGCAGCACCTTGTAGGGTCTCCACAAAAAGCTTGACTGACATGTCTTCAAATTCCACCCCTATCACACCACAAGGTATGCTGAAGGCTATAATGTTTTCATCAGGGTGAACTCTCCCATCTCCAAAGAATTTGGCAAAGTTCTTTCTTGAGCTGCATGGAAGTTCATGCAGAGGTGGAGTGAAGTTGAGTGGGCCAAATGAGTTACCACAGGGGCCTTGAACTGCCATGATTTAATTATGAAAAATAGGGATAACAAATCTAGTGGAGTAGCTAGATTTCAGAACAAAAATGGAAAAGAACTGGCCCTACTTCATCTTGAGGCTTGAGGCTTCAAACTGTGCACTCTTTTCAAGCAGCTCTAGTTTTGCAAACCAGATAAAATAATGGAGATGGAGGAAGATGGTAAGGCTATAATGATAATGGGTAAGACATGGAATAGAGTCGCTAGAATCTATAGTGTATAAGGGTTATAATGATTATGGGTAAGATAGGTGATGTTTCAATCTAAAACTTGAGGTTCCAAATTGCACAAAATTACTATCCCCAGTAGAGTCACCAAAAATTGTTGGGTGAATATTTTGTCAACGAACTAACTGGTGACCAAAATAGTTCCCATCACCATAGCATAGGGAGATGGGTCATCCTAGTGTGTAGGTTTACTACATCAATAGGGGATAAATCTCTCCTCTCATCAAGGGTAGGTTCCCTATTAAATATGTGGAGGTTATATACAATAAATATATGCAAAAAATAAGACACGGGGGTAGGATAAACCATCCATCTCTCTTCTTTCAGAGATGATGCTAAAAAATAGAGGAGAAATCCTAGGTGATTGGTGAAAATACTTCTCTTATTTTAGAATTAACATTCAACCAAGAGCCAGATCCCTTCTTGCAAACAATAGGACTCTTTCTAGTAACAAGTGACTGGTAACTGGGTACAAAGTAACCAGCAATCTAAGATGTAGCACAAAGTCTCCACCTTGACCTCCCTAGAGTGAAGTATAAATAATAATGGGGGCACAAAGTCATCCCAACGTCCTTTACACAGACATAGAAAGGAAAAACATACACTAAAGACAACTATGAGAGTGCAAAGTCTGAAAGTAGTTGGCTTCAGGACACCTTCCTCATCACCTCCACTAGTTCTACTTGTTAAATCAAATAAAAAAGAATGCTTTCAGAAGATATACATAAGAACAATCTCCTAATGTAGCACAATCTATAACAGCACAAAGTCTACAAGTAACTTGCTTTCTCATTCAATCAAAGAAATATGAACTACAATCTAAGCTCAAAGTCTCAGTAATGCCTTTCAATTTGGGCATAGTTTCACTTCTGGTAAGGGAAGATCTCCCTTCAAATGGTACAAAAGATTACATTATATAGAGTCCTAAGGGAGGCTTGGCACTTTGTCCCATGGAGCAACCCATTTGGCACATTTAATGCCTTAGATGTTTTCTTGGTCTTGTTAAGAAGGTCCATGCTAGAGTAGGGTGACTACCTTAACTGTGACATGTTGATTCATCTCTAGTGCCTCCTCCCAATCCTAAATCTCTCATTCCATCACCTACTTAGCCATGCAACTATCTATTTTGGCTTTATCTCAAAGGGGACAAATAGATGGTGCTTTTAATGTTTATAGGCCCCTAATATCTACCCAAAAAACTGCTTCACCTACTGGAATTAACTCTTATTGAGTTTCCCTCTTTGTCTCTTCCTTATCTTGGTCTTGGCCTTAGGGTCTTTTGAATGCATTCGAGTCCACACTTTAAGTTTTCTAAAATCAACAAACACTTCATTGCAACAAGTTTGACATTTACAGACCCATCATTCTTCCTAGCAACTCTCTCATGTCTTTCTCACTTGCCATGGTCACTTTCCACTATGACGTGGGTGAGGACACGTGGTAGCATCCACTTTGAAATAGGCTTATCGAAATAAGCTTTGAAACTTTGTTAGTAGCTGGAGGTGTGGATACAGACACATGATGGCTTTTGCTGCACTGGGATGGGACACGTGGTGAGTTTCATGCTTTGAAGCTTCATTTGAAATTGTGTCTCGACATGTGACACTTGGTAGCTTCTGCTGCATTTTGAGGCTCAAACCTTTCTTGAAGGGAACTTGCCCTTTAGGGTCTTGAAAAAGGTTCATTTTTGAATGTCAAGTGTCCCTCCACAAAGGTGTCTGCCCTTTAGGATCTTCCAAGTGGCCTTCGGGCTTCAATTCTTCAACGGGCTATTGGTCCCTATGTTTCTTTCACACAAAATGCTTGAAGGAATTCCTTTGGATAATTTTTTCGAAGGAAACCTTTCCTTGTCTTTATGTGCGCCTTTGCACTCAAGGGTGTTCCATCCTTTGACACATGGCACCTTTCACTCTTTTAACTAGAGACACATGGCATCTTCCACTCTTTTAACCAAAGACACGTGGCATCTTCTATTGTTGACACTTGGCAACATCCACCTTCTTGGGCCTTCACGACATCATAGAAATGTTTGGGGCTCAGTCGGGCTCTCATGAATGATGACACTAGTAGGCCTCAACTGATCTCTGCTAGGGGCACGTGGCATAGTCTTTTGCTCTTAGAAAAACATAGTGGAGCCTTCTATAGTTACCACTTGTCAGCTTCCACTCATCCTTTTCTTAGCCGCTTCTTTCCTTCCTTTCGATCGGGCTTTCTTCTCGGGTGAAATCCTTTGGATAATTTGTCTGAAGGACTCTACTTTGCCTTTTGCTTTGTTCTTTTTTCTGAAAGAGTTCACTTTGTTCTTTTTGGCTCGTGGCCCTCTGTAAGGGCACTTGACTTGATTCATGGCCCTCCACAGGGGCATTTGTTCCTTTGGCCATGGGGCAGCCTCTTGAACCTGTCGATTAAACCATCTTTGGTTCAATGGTTCAACGGTTTAACCTATTCATTCTTTGTTATTTGGCTATCTTTTGATCTCTTTAAACCATGTGTGTTGAACCAATCCTAAAAATGACTAATTGTTGGAAACTTGTTCTTTTGAGAGCTTGCTTCTTCCCTGCAGAGTCTGTAGAAATCAACCTGTGAAGCCCGTAGAACTTGGCCTGCAGAGTCCATAGATTCAAGCCTACAGAGTCCATAGATTTCTAAGAATGCTTTTAAAAATGAAAACTTGAATGCTCAGAACAATTTTTGAAATGGGAAAAGAGGATTTTGGTCTATAGGACCAAAATAGTTCAAATGTTGTCCCAAAAATGAGCGATATTTTTGGGGGACAACAATAGTATTGCTTTCTTTGATTATTTTTCTAATAATGAAATCCATAGGCAAATGATGATTTCAGGAACTCCATAGCAAAATGGGGTATCTGAAAGGATGAACAAAACAATAATGGAATGTGCTAAGAGCATGAGGTTACATGTAGGGTTGCCTTTATAGTTTTGGGTAGAAGCAATTAGCATGGTAGTTTATCTGATTAATAGAGGACCTTCTATGCCTTTGGATGGAGGCATTCCTAAACAAGCTTGGTCTAGTAATAATGTTGATTATTCTATTCTTAGAGTCTTTGGATGTGAGGCTTTTTCTCTCATCAAGAAAGAGGATAGGAACAAGTTAGTGGAAAAATTAAAAAAATGCACATTTGTTGGATATGGTGAGGATGGCTTTGGTTTTCATTTATGGTGCATTAAAGATAAGAAAATATTTTAGTCTATAGATGTATTATTTAATGAAAATTTCATGTATAAGAATCAGTTGCAAGAATAAGAACATGAACAAAAAGAGTAATAGTATTGGATGACATTATAGATGGAAAAATATCCAATGAATCATTTCAGGAACATTCTACATAAGGACCCCCAACTCCTATGGTAATAAGGTCTTCTAGAGTAATAAGAACACCTAAATGTTTTTCTCCTTCTTTTAATTATTTATTACTCACTAAAAATGGAAAACTAGAGTGTTATGAGGAAACAATGTAGGTAGATGTTAGGAAGAAGTGGGAATAAGCCATGGATGAAGAGCATAGATCTCTCATGGAGAACCAAATGTGGGATTTGGTAAGGCTACCCAAGGGAAAGAGTGCATTACCAAACAAGTGGATATTCAAAATAAAAGAAGAGGATGAAGGGAGAAAAAGGCATAAGGCTAGAATGGTGGTCAAGGGGTTTGCACAAAAATTAGGTATTGATTTTGATGATATTTTCCCTCATATTGTAAAAATTACTTATATTAGGACTATTCTTGATTTAGTTGTATTTGATAATTTACACTTAGAATAGTTAGATGTGAAAACTACTTTTCTTCATGGTGATTTGGATAGCAGAGATATGAGGTCAAAGGGAAGGAAAACTATGTGTGTAGACTAAAGAAGAGCTTGTATGGCCTAAAACAAGCTCAATGACAATGGTATAAGAAATTTGATTATTTTATGTTAGAACAAAGATATCAAAGGTGTAATTTAAACCATTGTATGTACATCAATTATTTTTATGATGGTTCCTTTACTATATTATACTTGTATGTGGATGACATGTTAGTTGTAGGAAAGAACATACAACATATTCATATACTCAAGAAATAGCTTAGTGACTCCTTTTCTATGAAGGATTTAGGTGCTACAAAATAAATCCTTGGTATGAGGATTACTCATGACAAAAAGGAGAGGAATCTAGTTTATCCCAATCAAATTATGTGAAAAAAGTGTTGGAGAGGTTTAAGATGTTGGATGCTAAACTTATTGGTACTCCTTTGGCAGGCCACTTTAGATTATCAAAGGAGCAGTGTCCCAAGATGGATGTTGAAAAGCTTAAGATGTCCAAGGTACCTTACTCATCAATAATTGGTAGCTTGATGTGTGTCATAGTTTGTACTAGGTCAAATATTTCCCAAGCAATGGGAGTTATGAACACACATATGAGATATCTTGGTTATGAGCATTGGCAAGTCGTGAAATAGATTCTTTAGTATTTAAGAGGAACCATTAATGTTGCATTATGTTATGTTGGATCAAATACTAATTTGTGTGGTTATTTAGACTCGTATGTGGTAGAGGATATTGATAGCAAGAGGAGTATGACATGTTATATATTTACTATTGGAGATACAGTGGTTAGCTGGATTTCTAGGATACATAGGGTTACGGCTTTATCAACGACATAGGTAGAGTATTTTACTACCACATAGGCTAACAAGGAGATGATTTGGTTATAGTAGTTATTTTGAGTTAGGTCATGAGCAGGAAGTTGGGAGACTACACAGTGATAGTTAGAGTGTTATTTATTTGGCAAAAAACTCTACTTTCCACTCAATGATGAAACACATTTAGCTAAATTATAACTTCATCAAGATAGCTTTCGAAGAGAACTTGGTGAAGCTAGAGAAGATTCATACTATCTATAATCCTATGGATATGATGAGGAAGGTGGTCACATTAGATAAATTGATACTATGTTCAGATTTGGTTGGCCTTAGTGGTCATGGAGCAGTGATAGATTCCATTTAGGAGAAACAGTCTCCAAGTGGGAGACTATTGAGTTTGGATCCCTTTGGGGATATCACATGACCATGGGGATATCTTTTGGGGGATTAGAGAGCTCCAAAAATGTGTGGAACACATTTTCTCCACTCCACCTTTTGTGGAACCTCACTCCACATGTGAGTAGAATATTCTTCATATTTTCTAACTTTTATGTTTTCCATGTTTTATGGAATTAGTTGTTAGATGTATATTTTCTATGTTGACTTCTTTGCTCTTAGAGAGTTAGTTGTTTATTGTAAAAGGGAATGACTTTATTTTAAGGAGTTGGTTGTGATCATGTCATTGTAAAATGTGCATTTGGAGGAGGAGAGATAAACATGGCATGTTCCTTCTTGATGGAGCTTTTAGATAAGCTTTCTTAGGTGGAATTGAGGTGTTTCTTTATGGACAATGCTTATCCTGGATAAGCATTATGCAATTCTCCTTATTTGGTGGATTTTTACTCATTTTTATATATACAAGTGATCCAAAACTCAAAAGCTTTGGTTGAAAGACAATTCAATAAACAAAAACACCACAATAACAATAATGATATCTCTGAGAAGAGATGTTTTATTCTTTAAATTTACAGACCTAAACATATGCCTATCTCTGAGAAGAGATGTCTAATTTCCATTCAAGTTACATCTTCATTTATACATGTTTTAAAGATAGGAGGAGGATGCTGAAGGTCACCAATTTTGAGGGAGATTAAGTGGTTTGACTTCCATAATTTACAATAATATAGAATTCGAGGAATTACTATTTTTAGAAACTTACTATTTTTAGACTGGACTACTAAAATTGAAATTTGGGGCACTTCCATTAGGGTTTTAGGGGTCAAAATCCATTTAGTAGAGATCCATACCATCTCACTATGTTCTCCTCATTATTATATTTCCAATGGTTCAAACGGTGAGTCAATTGAACCTACGGTGCAAAAGTTATGGCTCCTAGAAGTTCCATCATCAATTGGGGTAGAACTGTCACCTGAATTGTCATCTGAATTGTTGCCTAGATCAAAAAGCATGATGTGAATATTAAGAGTGATGTGATTGTTTTTAGGGTGTGTATTTTGAGAGACAATGTCAAATTCCATATGTTTTTACAAAGTGCATATGCTTATTTATAAGGTGTGGTATAGTAGCTTGTGATACAATATTATGTAGGTGTAGGTGCAAGTACAACATAGCATTTATGCAGCATTTTCTACATGAGATATTATATTTCTATGAGAGTTTCTTTGTAATCTTATTTTGGTTACAAATTTTATTAAGGAATTTCTTCATGGATGTATCCCACATTGTGTGAACCATAATAGATCTATGTTATGGTTTTATTTCTAGTTTTATTCTCTCCTTATTTGTTTTCATTCATTGTGATTTTAGGAATTTTTTCCGTGATGAATTTTAGTGCATAATTAAATCTAATTTCATAATTAAAATCTGGTGTTGTGATTTTATGGTGATTTAAATCTAGTTTAAATTCTTTTAATTCCTAACACTAACATCACTTTATTTGTCCTTAGGTACCCCTTCAGTACTTGGGCATGCCTTTTCTAGAGATTTTTCTACTGGGCTAGTGTGGGTGGTAGGAACCTCTTTAGTTGCTTTATCCTTTCTAGGTTCCATGCTAGCAACAACATTTTCCTTCCTCTTTATTCATTCTAGCCTTTTCTACTTGGGCCACCTTCTCTTTTGCTTCCTTATTTTTGGTTTTTTCTTCTTCAGCCTTTTTCTTATCACCTTTCCTTTTCTTAATGGTTGTGATGATCTTATCCTCTTTGACCTTTATCTCTTCAGCCTCCAATCGATCAATTTTTTCTTGAGACATGCCCTTGGCCCTCATGGCCTTTCATTTGTGGTACAACTCCAATGCCACATCGATGTGGTCTTGGTCTAGGCCCATGCCCTTCCATTTGTTCTTCTACTCTTCTTTAGTTGGTGCACTTGAGGCTCTTACTTTTCCAAGCACTTCACCCATTATTACTTCCTTCCCACTTTCTTCTTTCCTCACTTTCATATCTTGTACCTTGAATTTACATCCCAACCTTCATCATTTCTTCTTTTTGTTCCTCTAGCTCATGTACCTTATACATATTGGAATCATTAAGGCTGAGTTTCCTCCATCTTCACATCTTCTTATCCAATTCAGTATGAGGTGGTAGAGATGGGATCCTTTCACTAGAATAGGTGTCATCTTCTTTAGGCACAATGTATCATCCCTTCCCAAATGTTTCTTCCTCCATCTCTTATTCTTCCTCTTCCTCTTGTATGTTAGATAAGATTATCTTGGGTGCCACAATAAGAACCTTCCCCTTATTCTTTTCCCTTATACTAGGGGAAACCTTTGGCATGAATCTCATGTGATTATTTTATGGGGATGAAGGAGAGGATTCCTATTTTTAGGTGATATTGATCCTTATTCACTCCTCTATCTCTTCTAAATTCTCCCCCTTCTTCTTGGGAGACTTCTTCTCTACTAACATCGGTGTTCCTTCATTGCTGATCTAGATTGGGGGTCTTCACTTTGTTTGGCACTAAGGACCTTCTTCCATGGATTCATTTCACATTATAATCTATGTATGTAGCTAATTATGGTTACTTACTGAAGGGGGTGGATATCTAGGTGATCCAATTCATTCTCTTCATCTTCAGTGGCCTTCCCATCTATGTGAATGAACTGGAACCTCATTATACACCTCTCCATATCTAGTTCTTTTACTCAAATGTCTAACTCTTATACATTGGGAATCTAGTGCAACACATCCTTGAAGTATCTTGAAGAAAAGTCATAGGGGAGCTTCAGCCACCCCAACTTATTTCCATAAACTAACAACAAGCACACTACATAATAATGTTATATTATGATAAAGGTTATCATTTTAAACATGCTCTGAGGAAGCCAATGAGAGATGTGCCGCTCTAGCCCAAAGGATTCTATGTAACTCTCAAACCATCCTATGATACGATTCTTATATTTGTAATTAAAAAAGAGGGGGATCATGAAGTCTTTATACTTTTGTAGTAATGAGTCATTGTGATCTAAAAAGACCTAGAGGTTACCCTTTCCCATTTGGAATTCTAATCTCTTCCATGACAATGAGAATGAGAATGGATCCCCACTTGAATGTCCCTTTTTCCTTGTGGTACTCCTATGCATTCTTCACAACTATATTGATGATGAATTTATCAATATTGAACTACATGCCATGTACTATGTGATAGGTGATGTAAAGGTATGCCTTAGTCACATCAGTCTATCTACCAACTGGGCATAGTTTGGAGCTTAAAAAACATCACCCTCATGTTGGGGTCACTATACTCCTTGATGGGGAATGAAAAATCCCCATGAAATACTTTAGGAGCTACCACCTCTTCATCGTCATCCATCATCTGATGCATGTCTTTACTGATATTTTGAAGCTTAATTATTCTCTTTATTAGTTGCACCAAAATCTTCATACATCTTCTTGTGAAGTAAATGTGGTCCTTATGGATGCAAGAGAGTAAGAATTGTACAAAATCCTCTAGCTTCCAAAAGCATGAAAACTCATAAAGTTTAGTTACACTAAAATCCATCAATTTATCTTAGATCAAGATGTCAAATAGGGCATCACCTTATGTCATCTTTTGTCTTATATCCACCATCCACTCTTACATGAGGTCTTGCAAATGACTGGACATGTAGTAGTTATATTATTTTAACTAGAATATGTGCACAAAATATTACCAATCATCCCCTATCACAACGTCTAGATATAACTACATTACTTGGTAGGACATTTTGGTGACTGTCTAAGTGTCCACTTGCACCATGCTCACTACTTCCACTCGTTGTGCCATTATTTTTATAGTGGCTGCTTTGGGAATTGTATGCACCCATTTTGGGTCCAATTTAAACTACTCAAATCTTGATACATTTTGTTTCTTCACCATCCTAAACCTACTAGTGTTAAATCATGGTAAGTGCAGTTTATCAAAGCCTTGAATGGTGATGGGGCTTTTATAGTTATAGGAACTATGTATATTCCCTAAGTTCTCAAGATTTGCTAGCCTTTAATGGTATTTTGGGCATGAATTCACTTCTCCAACTATCTAATTTTTGTAGAATCCTCTCTCCATAATTCTCTAAATCAATCTTACTATGAACGTAATCCTTCCTATTATATAGTCATTCACTCTTAGTGCTTGAAAGCACTTAAATTCTCACTGGTATAGGGTTTTCACACCTCAGTTCTCTGGTTTTTACTTAGGTTCACTCTAAGTCATAAGTTAGTATAAACTTTGTAACCTAAACAAGTCTAGCAATTGATATTTTATACCCTTTTATTATCTACCATAATTGATACAAGTGCTTTATGGTGTGGTGATGCCTAGATTTCTTAGAAAACGTAATTTTTTGTAAAATCCATGAAAATTCTTTATCATCAATGCATTAAATGTGTATCTTTGTGCCTCCATTTCCACTTCACTGAGTGATCTCTAACGATAATTTGATGAAGTGACATTTAGTTCAAATGGTCACTTCCCACTCAAATATGGGTGGATGCTAGTTATCTTAGATGATTTTTCTCTTATGCTTGTTTAGTTGGCATGACCTTCACCTTCCTTGTGGCAATCTCGGTGTAACACCTCACATGCATGAAATTTAGCCTCCTCGGTCCCACTTTCTCTTCTAGAGGAGCTTCCATTTCAAGAATGCTTCTTTGTTTTGGTTGGTTTCTTAAATTTTGTCTTGCCTTGGCCTATCCTACCCCATATAAATCCCTTGTGTTAGCCTTCCAATGCTTCATCTTCTCTTCTAGTTCTCTTGTGCATGGTTAAATTATGTGTCTTCACTTTCTTTCTTGTGCCTAACCATGTTGGGCATCTTCACCTTATTCTTTGATCTTTGGCACATGATAAGTTGATGCACCTATTTCTAACTTTGGTGTAAAGGTTACCTTTATGCTTATGTACTTTGTTAAATTTTTATCAAATCTTTAAAGTTTGATAACTCCTTCATGCCTAAACACTTAGGCATGTATCCCTAGGTGCTTAGAAATAAAATGGGCTTAACTCACCCAACTGGTATTATGTGTAGAAGTGCCAAAGTAATTCATTCTTGGGTCTTCGAGAGCCTTGCAATGTTCACTACACACATGGATCTTGTGTATCTTCTACATGCATCTGGTGATTTTCATGCACCCACCACTTAGATGTTTGGCCTCATGCACTTAAAAGGCAAGAGTGCTTAACTCACCCAATTGGAATTATACATGAAAGGCCAGATTATTTCATTCTTGGGCCTTCAAATGCCCTATAATGTTTACCTTGTGCACATGGTTATGTGTACCTCTTTTCTAAGTCTGATGAGTCTCATGCACCCATTGCTTAGATGTCTAGACTCAAGCACTTATAAAGTGCAAGTGATAAACTCATCCAGTTGGAATTATGTGTGAAAGGCCACATGAATTCACTGGAGATGGATTAGTTCATGTGCCCATAACTTAGGTGTCATGGCCTCATGTGACTATAAAGCATAAGTGCTCAATTCACTTGGCTATAATTCTGCATGAATTACTAGTAGATAAGTCCTTGTAGCCTCTATATGCCATTTATTACCTCTTTACACAATACAAAGAATAGAAATAAAACAAAATAAATAGTTTAGATTACGTCAAACTATATTCTAGTCAGCTCAATTCAAACCAACTAGTGACCAAGAAGTTATTGTTCTTATGATGAAATTGCCATCATAATACTGATATGAATTCAATCAGTTGCCATTGAAATGCCCTATGAGCATCTTGCCAGACAACATGCACAACTTGCATGTACTTGTCTCCAATATGTAGTGTATGATGTAGGGGCCCATTCACCTTATTTGTAATTTTTCTAGGTGCTTAAGGTACTTAGAATCATATATCTAGACCATTTCTCCTTTAGTCAATTATTCCTTACGCTTGATATGCTTATCATGCTAGAGTTTATGGTACACCTTTTTGATTTGCTGACTCTATCTTACTTGTGCACACTTTTCATCCAAGCACTTCAAGTATCCAACATTGTGCTAAAATATTCTTAGTTGTTTAAGTGATTATTATGTACAATGCATAAGGATGGCACCATGAATTCCATGAGGAGAACTCTCTCAACATCAAACATCAATTGAAATGGTGTAGCCTTGTTCAAGCACTTATATTGTGTGTGGTATGCCCATAGTATTATTGAAATTTTATCATCCCAATTCTTATGACCAATGTCACATATATTTATTAAACACATTCCCAAGATCTTGTTGAATGCCTCAGCTATGTCATTTTCCTATGGATGATATGGGGTGGAAGTGTGGTATGCCACCATGTATTTAGTTAAGATGATTTGCACCATCTCATTGATGAAATGAGTACCCTTGTCACTAGTCAAACTTAATGGGTACCCATATTGACTTATTATGTTCTCCTAGATGAAGCATGTGGCTATTATAGTTGTATATTATTTTGTTGATGTGGCCTCAACCTAATTAGTGAAATAGTCAGTGACCACCAAAATATACATTATACCTATGCACCATGTTATGAGAGTTATTGGTCTAACAAAACCAATGGCCCATTTCTCAAATGACACATGGGCAAGAATGGGTATGAGAGGAATCTCATCCCAATGGTTTATCTTCCTAATGCATTCACATATTTTGTATGCCTTGGAACACTCCTTTACATCTTGGAACAAGCTTGGCCACCATAAGTCTGACTACAATATCTTGTATGCCATTATGTCTCTAGCATAATGGCCTCCTATGATTCTCTCATGCACTTCTTGTAGGATGGAGTCCCTTTCATGTTCCAAAACATAATGGTACATGACTTCATCTCTAATTAGTTTGTATAAATCATCATTAATGACATAAAAGGGGGCAGTGTGAATAACAAGTTACTTCTTCTCTTTATTTGACATGTTCTGGGGTGCAAACCTAGATGTTAAGAAAGTGAAAATCTCTACCAAGTCTTTAGGGATGCACTATAATATGTATAGTTGCATGTCTATCATGTCATCCTTAATCAAAACCATTACATCTCTATAATTTATGCAAGACAAATGGTCTAGCCTCAAGTTTTACTTTCTAAGTTTAAAAATAATGGAGAACTAGAAATCCTAGATTATAACTATCTATATACATATACACCCATGTAAAATAGGATTATTCATGAGGTACTTGATCACCTTGTGATTATTTAAAAATATGAATGGTATCACTAATATATATTACCTAAATTTCTATAAGGCATAGACCATTGTCAGCACCTCACACTCGATGGTGGTGTAATTGTATTTTGCTTGCATTAATTGCCTACTTGCAAAGGAGATGGGTTGGTCCATCTGTCCCTTGCCTAATTATGTTAACATGGAACTAATTATAGAGCTTGAAGCATGAACATGGATGTGGAAAGGAGTAGCCCAATTTTGAAATTATAGAATTGGCATGCTAGCCAATTTCAGCTTCAATGTTTTAAAAGCCTCCTCTTACACCTTACCAAAATATAATGGGCCATGTTTGTGCAAGATATCCTCTAGAGGTGATAAAATATTCTCATATATCCATATAAAATTCATGTAGTAACCACAATGTCTTATAAATGATCAAATGTCATTCTGCATTGAAGGAGTCTAGAGCTAAACTATAATAGTTATCTTTGAAGCGTCAACAAGCAAACCATCATTACAGATGATGTGTTCGAGAAATATTCCAAAGGGGATTGAAAATACACACTTATTTAGGTTTAAATAATATAGAGTTACCTACAATTATCAACCATGAATCATAAATTATCATAATGGTCCCTTACAAGGCCATATATACTCCACTCATCGAGATAGACTTAGAGAAACCTATGGATGAATTCCTTGAAAGCAATGATCATCACTCTAGAGAATATAGATGGGTAATTGTTGATCCCAAATAGCATCACATTATAGGTAAAACAAACCCATTCAATCATAAAGGATGTTTTGGGATTATCTTCCTCCTCAATCTACACTTGATGGTAACCCAAGAAACCATCAATGAAAGTATAGATTTTGAAACCTGTGATGCCATCTGGGACCTCATTAGTGAATGAGGTTGGGAATGGGCTGGTGATGCAGGCAGAATTTAAAATTCTATATTTAATATAGATCCATATGTGTGCATCTTGCTTGATGATTATGACCATCAGGCTCACCCATTTAGACTCTTGTACCAGGTAGATGATGCTCACATCCAACATTCTATTAATCTCTATTTTCACTTTGGCACCTATGTTGGGGTTTATTCTATATGGGTGCTTATTAATAGGCCTTATACCATCCACTAACTTGATGCTCATTTTTACAAGGTAAGGGTGGGTACCCTTCATGTTCTAGTAGATGCATGGGAACAAATCTTAAAACTCTTTTAGGAGGTCTATGATTCATTCCATCTTTGTCTCAAACCAGTAAGTGCCTATAGTGGAAATATTTGGCTCACCTTCTACATTGATGTCTACTTTAGTGGTCTTGAGTGGCACATAGTATGGTTCATTCCTTTCCTTATGAAATTATTCAACTTGTATTGTTCCTTTAGTTATTCAAATTCAAAGATGCATTATATCTTCTTCATCTGCGGCACTATCACCCATGTGGTGCATAAGTTTTTTTCTTCTTGTTAGATCCTTCAAATTGCATTCATTCTAGGTTTCATCATCTCCCTCATTGGAGTCACTGTTGAGCACATTTTCTTTAAAGAACATTGGGAGAACCATTACTTTCTCCCTAAACATGTCTTTAAGACACTCTTCTAGGATGGTAGTGTCCTCAAACACTACCCTGTGAATGACTTACAATGGCTCTAGTAGCTCTAATATATTGGAAGAGAAAGATAAGGTGTGCATGAACCTCTCCTTGAGTACTTCCCAATATCCTATCTCTTGATGCATTTCATTAATAATGTACCACACTCATTCCCATATTTTCAAAGTCTTATAGAGAGCATGCACCCACAAGATTTTGGGCACATTCTAATCATAGATAGTCAAGGTTTCTTCACACAAGATCACATGCACGATTGGGTTATAATTACCTAAGTAAGTAGGTATGTCTAGGACCTCATTACTATTTCCAAACCTAGTGCATAGAGCTACCTTCACATCTTGCCAAGTTTGCAAGGTAGGCATTTTCATTACCCACCAACAAGTAGTAGTGATCTTTAGGGTATGCACTAGTTCACCCATCCTATCTACTTATTTAGGGATGCATGCTTTAATGTCATGGATATAATTCTCTATAGGATTTTCCCTCCATATTTTAGGAGCACTGCAAGATTCCCTTTAATTAGTCAAAACACCCTTTTAAATACCTTTTGGGCATGGGGAACCCATTTCTTCTGAGTGTGATCAATCCTAATCAGTCTTGTTCTAGCTGGCCTTGGATCGATTTCCCACACTAGGTGGGACCTTTGGATAGTAAATTCATAAGCCTCTTTGACCCATCAGTTTAAGATACATTAGTTGTATCAAAATCAAACTATCTATCCTCCCATTTGAGCACTCCTTATTCACTTCGGTTAAGCTTCTCAGTACCCCATTTCATGATGTTATAAATATGGTCAATCTCATCTCCGATATTGACACTTTCCACATATGGAGGCCCTTGATCACTTGATAAGGGTATCAGCACCCTGTCTTTATCATTATTTAAAGTCATGTATCTCATATTGAAGTGCATGTCTATGTTATTGGCATAACACCATGGCCTACCTAAGAGCACTGGATAGTTATCATTTCTACCAACTCGATTACCTCTAAGTCAGCTCAAAAATTGGTGCCTATAATATTTATAATAACACCCATCAATATCCTATTAGGTTATGCCTAGGTTTTTTTGGCCATAAACATCATATGAGGGGAGGGATTTAAAGGTGGCCATCCCATCTTATCCTAGTCAATTTTGGTCAAAATGTTAACTTCAACACTTATGTCTACAAGGACCTCACAAATAGACCATCCATAAATGGTGGCATTTATTAGTACTTTTTGGTTATACACTATGTTCTAAGTATGCCTTACTTCATGCACCTACTCCATATATATTGGAAAAACTTCAATCATTTGAGTCATAGATTCTTCCTCTAGCCTATTCCCTACATGCTCCAAAAGTAAGTTTTTCAATAAGGGCAACATCCCTTCAATTTACAAGATGCACAAGATCTCGATCAACTCCTATACTTTAGCCTCCTAGCTATCTTACTTCCAATACGAGGTACTTCCCTATGCCTCTACATCTCTGACCAATTGGAGATATCCCTACAAATTTTGTATTATACTCATGGCTTATTGAAAGACATCTTTCTATCATACATGGTTGGGGTAGGTATAGGTTTTGTCTTAGGTAACATTATGTGCTTGGTGCAGCTTGACTCACCATGTTCCAAGTGTAGTTATTTTGTTGGGGTATTAGGTGGTTGAGTGGTGAACCCACTTCAATTTGTGGCTTTCACCTTAGGTGGATCCTTGTAAGTTTGATGTGGTTTAGGAGTCCATTTTTCCTCCTTTGGCTCATGCCTAACCATTGTGTCACCCTTATCTGCACCAAGATAACCTTAAGTTAAATTTTTAGACAAGTTTGGGAAATATTAGATCATATGTGGTCCTCAATAATACCTACATGTTAGATGCATAGAGAATTCATGCTAGTAATGCTCAGTAAATCCATACTTGTAACATGATCATGATGGGAATCTTCCTCCACCACATCCTTTACCTTACCTGCATGCACTTCATTGATTCCCATAGCTAGTATTTTATTAGCCATAGCCTTCATTTACTTAGCCCACCTTCTTATTGATTGTGGTTATTACCTATCATGTACCTCTCTCCATATTTTAACACATCTCATCAATGACTTAACAATCCACTGTTGAATGAGTATAGGTATCAAAAATCTTACAATAGATAGTAGTGTTGACTTGATTGACATGCTATAATAGGGATTAGTTTGAAGAATCATGTGGCTTGTGATAAACTTCACAACTGAGAAGTAAGGTGAAAACATTTGTTTATGACCAATTATTCTTATTATGCCCCTCCATATCATAGTCAATACACCACAATATGCTACAAGTGTCATGCACTAAACTAGTAGTCAAATTATATATCTAGGAGGCCATTGACATAATTTATGCCTCCATAAATGGGTTCACCCCTATGTTAGTGCTTCCTACTACCTCGACCCAAAGTGTGGCTTCAAGAACTTTTTGGGGGTTTTGTGAAGGTATTCATAGACAATGCTCTTTTGAAAGGTACTAATAGGCCCCTAGCAAACCATTGTGCATGTTGGGAGAGGTGGATATCATATGGAAGCTTAAAAATGAGGGTTTTAAACCACTTGTAATATAAGCACACACTTTCAGATAGCCCTTGTCTTATTTCCTTGAGCACCATGATACTTTATTTCTCAAACTCAAGAATATCAAATTCCTTCAATAAAGCCTCCTTCAGTATACCATAATCAACCATAACCTAGTTTAGATCAAATTTTTGATACTAGGTATGGTTGTGATCTAGCAAGGTGGTCGTGAATTGAGTCACCTTTTGCTCTAACTATGTGATACCCCAAAAGCACTATTAAATTTCACACTTGAGCACATGTTCCACAATATTCTCTATGATGTGATACTTGGGCAACTACATCACCATTTTATAAGAAATATGCTAAGGGGGTGGTGTTGGAGTCTGAGGTGCTTGCCTCCTAACATCTATGTTGGAGGTGGTCCTCCAATGCCTCTACTTATAGGGTTGAGTTCTAACCTTATTGTTTTAGGTTACACTATCAAGCTCGATGGTGATATAATTCTCACTTATGGCACTGAGGCACATCTTGTGGGTTGTTACCTTGTTAGCATAGTTAACATCCTCTGAATAATAATGTTTATGCTTATGTTCTAAATTCTTAAATTGGTGCTCAATGGTTTCATGGTATTCTTATTTAATATTATTTAAGGATTCACTTGTTCAATCACAAAGTCTTGGTTTAAATTTTGAAGTCTATCAAAGTTAAAGTTGATAATAGGGTCAATTATTGTTTTTTTGTCTTTATTGAAGAATCTAGTGCATGAGCTTGTGTTTCAAGTTCAAAAGGGGTAGGTTCATCCATCGTATCCTCATTTTCCACATCTTGTAGGAACCCAAGGCATTCTACACCAAACTACTAAGCTCGGCCTCTTACTTATTCCTCTCTTTTATCATGTTACTATAGTTTAAAGGATGCTTCCCCATACCCTTCCCACTCACTATGGGTCCTTTCAACACTTATAGGTTCCAAATCCTCCATCAGCCTATGCCTTTGCTTGTTATAGTTATATCTTTAGATCTCTTATGTTTTAGGTTACTCATCCCTTTTCATCACTCCTCACCTATGCTTCCCCTTCTCACCTTTTGTACTTGTTCATACACACAAGGATTTTATCCTTTTGTTCTTACGATTTCAATACCATAATCCACCAATAATTTATTTAGTTTGGTGTTGATCCCTATTATAAATGTTCCCCTTGGTTCATGAAATAACTCATACTCTGCTTCTTTATGTTAAGAGAAGACCAATACTACAAATTCTAACATGTAGTTGTTCAATGTGTTACTCCACCACTTGTCTATAATGTGCATCCAAATATCATATAAGATCTCAAGCCTCTTTAGGTACTTATTTATCCACTCAAATCACCAGTTGTAGCTTCATTTTTTATAATCTATAAAGGAAACCAACCATCGTTACACATGTTTAGGTAGTTTTCATAATAACACATCATACAAAGCATCATATAGGCTGGTTGCACCCATTCTCTTAGATTTTGTACTTGTCATGCTACATGATTCTATATGAAAATATATTCCACTTTCTCTATCTAGTGATTGACATTCTTGAGCAAAAATTAGAGCATCATTCTATTGCACCATTGCAATAACAAAATTCAACATAGGTCCTTGCAATGAAACCAAAATGTTATAGAAAAGTTTCTTCATTTAGCTCATGTGCTTAGTCACCTGAATAGAAATAATTCTAAGTCCTTTATATACTTGATAAAACTAGTTGAAATCATACTAAAATTCTATGGTATAAATAATTTAAATGCACTACTACACTAGCATTAATTTCACACAAAGTGTGAACCTTATGCGCTCACTCAAAGTGCAGAAGTGAAGGGATCGGGGCCTGTGTTGGGCTAGTTGAAACATGATGAAACCTTAGTCTCAATGGGACTTAATCATTTACAAAATAGTATTAAGTAGTCTATCAATGAATGTAATTATAAATAAGATCATGAGGCATAAGCCTATTCAAGGGAACTAGTCCCAGTCATGGTGGCACAAGTTTGTATTGGACTAATTACACAACTTTCAATGGCACAAGTTTTTTAGTGCAAGTTCATGTATAGGTAGTTATAGATCTTAATGATGAAAGAAATAGGGATAGTAAGTTAAGTTTCATTTAGGAGCTTAGTTGAATCAAGGGAATGGCTTATGCCTAGGTGTTCATTCTCCAAGTTATCTCTCTAGGCATGGTTACTAGGGCTTCAACGAATGTTGATTTAAACACTTGGTCAATTTTACAAGTATACCAAATTTTCTATATGGTAGAGTGATAAAATTAGTGATTTTGAGTAGAATTTTATGTCATAATACATTAAAAATGAATATTATGCTATTATTTATACAAAAATTAAGTCACAATCATACAACAATGATAAACTATATGAAATGGATCGACAACGAAGTAAATATAAAATGTCATTTCCATTAAATGGATCTATGTTGGAGATGGTCCTCCAATGCCTTTGGTTTTAGGGTTGATTACCAGCCCTATTATTGTAGGTTACATTGTCAAGCTCGATGGTGATATAATTCTCACTTATGGCACTGAGCCACATCTTGTGGGTTGTTACCTTGTTACCATAGTTAACATCCTCTGAACAATAATGATTATGCTTATGTTCTCAATTCTTAGATTGGTTCTCAATGGTTTCATGGTATTCTTATTTAATATTTTGTAAGGATTCACTTGTTCTATCACAAATTCTTGGTTTAAATTTTGAATTCTATCAAATTTAAAGTTGATAACAAGGTCAATTATTGTTTTTTTTGTCTTTTAGTGAAGAATCTAGTGCATGAGCTTGTGTTTCAAGGTCAAAAGGGGTAGGTTCTTCCATCGTATCCTCATTTTCCACATCTTGTAGGAACCTAAGGCATTCTACACCCAACTACTAAGCTCAACCTCATACTTATTCCTCTCTTTTATCATGTTACTATAGTTTAAAGGATGCTTCCCCATACTCTTCCCACTCACTATGGGTCCTTTCAGTACATTTAGGTTCCAAATCCTCCATCAGCCTATGCCATTGCTTATTATAGTTCTATCTTCAGATCTCTTAGGTTTTAGGTTACTCATCTCTTTCCATCGCTCCTCACCTATGCTTCCCTTTCTCACCTTCTATACTTATTCATACACACAAGGATTTTAACCTTTTATTCTTACAGTTTCAATACCATAATCCACCAACAATTTATTTAGTTTGGTGTCGATCCCTCTTATAAATTTTCCCCTTAGTTCATGAAATAACTCATACTCTACTTCTTCAGGGTAGGAGAAGACCAATACTACAAATTCTAACATGTAGTTGTTCAATGTGTTACTCCACCACTTGTCTACAATGTGCATCCAAATATCATATAGGATCTCAAGCCTCTTTAGGTACTTATTTATCCACTCAAATCACTAGTCATAGCTTAATTTTCTATAGGTTATATAGGAAACCAACCATCATTACACATGTTTAGGTAGTTTTCAAAATAACACATCATATAGAGCATCATATAGGTTGGCTTGCACCAATTCTCTTGGATTTTGTACTTGTCATGTTGGATGATTCTATGTGAAACTATATTCCACTTTCTCTATCCAGTGCCCGACATTTTTGAGCAAAAATTAGAGCACCATTTTATTACACCATTGTAATAACAAAATTCAACATAGGTCCTTTCAATGAAACCAAAATGTTGTAGAAAAGTTTCTTCATTTAGGTCATGTGCTTAGTCACCTGCTTAGAAATAATTCTAAGTCATTTATATACTTGATAAAACTAGGTGAAATCATACTAAAATTCTATGGTATAAAACATTTAAATGCACTACTACACTAGCATTAATTTCACACAAGGTGTAAAGCTTGTGTGCTCACTTAAAGTGCAGCAGTGAAGGGATCGGGGCCTGTGTTGGGATAGTTGAAACATGATGAAACCTTAGTCTCAATGGGACTTAATCATTTACAAAATAGTCTTAAGTAGTCTATCAATGCATGTCATTGTAAATAAGATCATGAGGCATAATCTTATTTAAGGGAACTAGTCCCAGTCATGGTGGCACAAGTCTGTATTGGACTAATTACACAAATTTGAATGGCACAAGTCTTTTAGTGCAAATTCATGTATAGGTAGTTATAGATATTAATGATGCAAGACATAGGGATAGTAAGTTAAGTGTCATTTAGGATCTTATTCTAATCAAGGGAATTGATTATGCCCAAGTGCTCATTTTCCAAGTTCTCTCTAGGCATGGTTATTAGGGCTTCGGCGAATGTTGATTTAAACACTTAGTCAATTTTACAAGTATACCAAATTTTCTATATGGTAGAGTGATGACATTAGTGATTTGAAATAAAATTTTATGTCATAATACATTAAAAATGAAGATTATGCCATTATTTCTATAATAATTAAGTCACAATCATACAACAGTGATAAACTATATGAAATGGATCGACAACCAAGTAAATATGCAATGCCATTTCCATTAAATTAAAGTTCATCAATAGAGTATAGTTCATAACATAAATAGAGAATCAACTCATTTCTTACTTGCTCATGCCTAGTGGCTCACAAATGAGCTTGTGCGCTACAATACATATTATTCTTAGTATCCATACTAACTCAAACTATATCAATGGTGTTCTCAATTTTTGTATAACTTCATTGAGTTAATTCATCTCTTCTCTTCTTTGGGTTCAAGCTTATTTTTATAGGAATGGGAGCATCTTTGAGCCAAGTCGAATGGGAGCACATCAGTTTTTGAGTTGTCATTATTATGTCGATACCACTACTCTAACACCTGTGCTCTATGACCACCACATAAAATATGCAAAGGGATGTCCTTTAAAACCTAGGTGCTAAGAAACTACCTACCATCTGATACAAGATCTTTCAATATTCTTTCAATTGACACCAAAAGTACCAAAAGAGTAACCATCTATAATGATTACCTAATGCTGAGATGTGTTGAGTTAGTATGGGTCCACTAGTTAGAACAAAAAGGGGCCCAACATCTCTTAATTATGAATATAATACTATAGATTAAGTTGTAGGATATGATACTAGTTATGATTAACTAGTGACAACTTAATAAAATCTCAAGATGATTTTATGATTTCTCTAATGTGTATATTAGTATGTATGGAATATTTTAGAATATAGTATTGTTTTTTTATGATTTGTTAGTATAGACTTGTGTTTCTTAGAAATATATACACTTTTTGAAGTTCATATGATCATGGAAACCTAAAGGATGATTGGTGTTCTAGGAATGCGAGTTTTAAATGATAAGATGGTATCTTACTTAGTTTCACATTGACTCAATTGTTACTGAGGTGGATTTGATAGATGGACTTATCGAATCCATTATTTGTCAAGAAAAACTTATCAAATTTAATTGTAAGATCATTTGTTTTGACTTTTATGGTGATCACATGTGTTGTTGAGTTGGCAATCAAACTTTTACTGAGTTTTTATTAGACTTTTCTTATAGTTTTAGACGCAAGGGTGGTCATGACAGAACCAATTAGCATAAAGTGACTTTCATGAAATGTGTTTACCTAATAATAAATGTCATCAAGTAAGGTCTCAAAGGACCAACAATCTAAGAATAAATGCTAAAATAAAGAACTATGATGAGTTATTTAGGTAAAATTTGTATTTATTTACATGATATGGTACTTAATACTATATTTTTATGCTATTAAACTCTATTTGTTAATTAGAACTTTTTTTTTAATAAGATTCATCAGGGTGATGACTAATTTTAGGTGGGGAGGATGTCACAACCTGATTTCACCCTATAGTAAATGAACCTTTAATCCATTGATTAGTATGGTTAATATATGATTTCTATTACTTTGATTTTAAGCTTATGACTTATACTAAATTAGGACAGTGACTTTGTTAATTAAATTACATGTTGTGAATATTGTATGTTATATTTTGTTACATTGTGAATATGTATTTGTTATTTTTTACATCATTAGTGATTACTCAGACTAACTACATACTTTTTACAAGGTGGATACAGGATTGGTCCCACCCTCATAGTTTGATGAGGGAGAGCATCATCAGAGAGGATCAATTAGATGGAATGATTGGGAGAAATACCAGTGGAAAATGTAGTGACCCTACACACACACATAATATATTTTGAATGATATTTACGTAAAAATGCTAGTGTGTATTTCTTGTGATTATATTTGTGCATGTAGAATTAGTTTTAGTATGCATTAGTTTTAGTTAGCCTAATTGACTTGATTTTTGAATTTAAATCAAGAAAATAAATATAAATGATAATAGATATAATTATTGTGAAAATAACTACCTTGTAAATAAAAGGGAATTAATGACATAATTATCTATTAGTGAAATAGATAATTATCCCTGTAAAGATTATTTGCATCAAATTAGAATTATATAAATATTCTAAAAAAATAAAGATATAATTAACTATTGAGACAACTTAAGCTTAAATGTAGAAAACAAAAAAAAGAGTGTAATAATTTAAAATGTCATGTTTTTTATAATGTTTGAAGAAAACAAAGGTGAGTTAACTATAACTATAAATAAATTTTTAACTATAGTTATTAAATTTAGAAATTGAGAATATTAACATGCATGTGGTAAAAATCATGGGAGAGTTGTCATGTAAAGGCAGGGCGCATAATTTAGAGAGAGGGATAAATTTATAAATAAAGCCCTTGAGAAATTGAAAAGGGACACATAAACACAGAGAGACATAAGGAAAGAAGGAGCAAAGAGAAACATAGGTAGTAAAAGCAAAGAGAAAGGACATCAGGTTTATCTACTCAGTTTGAAAGTGTTCAGAGGTAGGTTTTGTAATTATATCTCTATGAGAAAATAAATATGGTTTATATTTTAAATAATATCTTAGAAACCCAACCATTAATTTAAGACATTTCTTTCTATTAAACTGTCTTATTGAAATTAGGCATAGGCCGTACTCTGTGATAATTTTATGGTTTTGCATTACCTCTTTGCTAGCTTAAGTCATACTCCTATGAGCCTTGGATCTCATTATATAGGACTGCCTATTATTTTAGTATTTCAGCATATCTTTTTCTAAATCCATGTTTCAACTTTTTACTTGAGTATTTATTACTGCTAGTAGTTACAACTACAGGTTAAAAATTAGTTTGATTCACCTAACTATGATAATGTTACATATATTCCATTTGAAAAAGAATAAGGACTGAGTTTTAGATGCATAGTTGGACATATTGATGAAACTGTAAGCCAATAAACTAAAATGTAGAGGCTTTAAAAGGTAACGTCAATCCATATCAAAAGAACTGAGCATGAACCATTTAAGATTAAAATACTATGAATTTAATTTAATAAGATCACTTAAGTGTATTTATTTATTTAATTTTTGAAGTTATTAAAGTTGATGATTTTAATTATTAGAAGGTTAAGTAATTAAACCATATCATTGAAGTCTATAAATTGAGACTGTCATCATCTTCCAGTAAAATGTCTTATTTTATATAAAATGCCAGATTTACCTAGTCACTGAGCATATGATATATTAGACTAAATATATAATATAGTGAGTCAAAATAAAATCACCCTATATATTTTTAAAATGTTGAGTCTATAATTTGGAAAGGTGACATATAAAGATGAAATGCTATGAAACTCAAATTACCATTAAAATAGTTGAATAACAAGTCGTTGAGTATTTATTTAAAGTTGAATCTTTTTAAGCCACCAAAGGTGACATCAAGCTATGTAGAATGAGACACCTAGATGTGAATTGAATCACTAAAATACAATTGGTTGAGTCATTATTGTAACATGTTGGGCATATAAAATTAAACATGCCTTATTTTTATAAAGTGTTGAGTTTGGATGTTTTCAAAGATGAATTTAATTATTGATAGATTAGTCTTAAATTTTGTACATAAATCGTTGATGTCATTTATGTATAAATAAATATTTATAGAAATCATTGAAATCTATTAATAAAATTACTAAGTAGACATATTTAGATTATGCCAAATATATAAAAATCTATAGATCCAAGTCTTGAGCTGAAATGTTTAGTTTATAGTTAGAACACTAAGCTCTAATAAAAGACACTAGGTTGAGTTTATGAAACATTCATTAGTAATTGAACAATTCATGTTACAAATAATTGGCTAAGTTTTTGGATAGAAGTCACTACATTTTAAAGCTAAGTCTTTTTATATAATGCTAAGTTTAAAAATATATTTCTGAGTGTGTCAAGATGAAGCATTGTGTATTAAATTGGATAAGTGTTTATAAAAATTACAATGCTTAGTATAAATTTAAAACATCTAGTTTCTAATTGTAAGGCTGGGTATATAAATAATGAGTTTAACTTGAGAATACTGAGTCATTGGTTTAAATAATTGATCTATCAATATAAGTCACCCAACCTAAAAGTAAAAGGCTATGTATTTATTAAAGCATTTGGTTAACTCACACTTTGATCTCAATTTAATGTTTAAAATCTATCTATACTCAGTTAAGTTAAGATATAGTAAAAATATTCAAGAGTTGCAATCCTTTATTTAATGTAATAGTTTAGTCTCATTCATTTCATCATCACTTAAGAACTGATAAGTTAATGACTAGAATAAATTAGATCTTGTTTTAAAGAATGAGGTGAATTATTATGATTATGATACCTATTGAACTCAATTTATTCATGTAAGGTAAATTTATGATTATAGTGGTTTCAGTTAAAACCTTAAATCTAACATAATGGTAGGACATTTAATGTTTGCACATAGACCATGGTCTATAGTCTTGAAAAATTATCTAGATTGATGTATTAACTTACATAATAACCATTTTTATAGATTTCCTAGCTTATCATAGATTTTGGTTGTGAAATAAATCAATGAACTAGGTTCATTCATGATTTTGATGGCTAATGTGTGTTAGTAGCTATTAAGAGAGATTATATGAGTTTAATCAAGCTTACATAATTAAATACATGAACCTAGATTGTGTACCATTATGGGAAATAAAAAGAACTAGTGAAAACCTTTATACTTTGCATATTGTGAAAGTTTATATATGAATATAATTAGACTATTATAGCATAATATAGTGCATCTTGATGTGTGCCTTAAGATATGTTTTCATCTAATTATTATTGTGCAGTGTAATCCTATTCTTGATTTATTATTATGTTTAGGTGTAATATTTACCTTGGTGTCTGAGTCAAGTGCTTAAACATAATGACATATGATATTATGGGATATCATAGAGTTTTACAGTATGAAATGTACCCAGATGGTATATACTATATTGGTTATTTCTAGACCCACACTTATGTATTTATATACATGTTTATTATTAGTTTGATAAGTATGTTTAATGACAGTTAGAAGATTATAACAATTATGTACATAAAACCTTGTGAGTGAAAATGAATGATAAGATGGAATTATATGCATTGTATGACTTGATATTTATAGTTATGCTTGATTGATTATGAGTGTATAATCCATGTTTATATGACTACTTAGTGTAACTAATTATGATAAAACTAGTAGTTGTGCCTTGGAACCCTATCCTATGATAAATGGGTTATCATGGGAATTGTTATTTGGGTCTTATAGTAGTAACTTTGAATCTATATTTTATTATGAATGTGAAACATACTCAAGTAGTATGAACTATAAACTTTATTTCCTATTTGATTTAGTATTAAATGTATCATTCATGCATGGTTGGAATAAAATTATAATTTTTTTTCTCCTTGTTTATCTTGTGATGTGATATTATTGTATGGAGGATGTAATCTATGTGAATTTTGAATTTTATACACACACACACACACACACACACACACACACACACACATATATGTATAGCTTGTATTGATGATGCTAATAGGTAGTGAGATAAATTTCACTAGCCTAGGGAGTACCACTAATGTAGGATAATTTGATCAAGTGGTGTATGATGAAATTGACCAATCTAGTGATCTAATATTATTTGAAAACTTAGGCCTAAGAATGTTAGATATACATTGTCATTTCATATTTTTGATTTGTATGTTTTGGAATATCATGTTATAATGGATTTATTTATGGTACACTATATGTTCTTGGAAATATTACAATCACACGGGTACTAGCATGTCTCACTAGATTCTCACACCATTTTATCTACCCATCCATGAAGGGAGGGAAATTTCATAATAGGGGATTATGTAGGGGATCTTTGGTCTGTGGTTGGTGTGATAAAGTGCTTAAATGATGCTCTCCCTCTTCCACTGTAGTACTATTGAGAAAACACACTTGAGATTATCAATGATACTCAAGTTGGCATAACTCAAGATCTAGAGAGTTTGGTATCTGTTATTGTATTAGGTTGTATGCCTAAAGGAATGTAGTTGTGTTATGTACTTGTATATTTGACGAATGGATGTTTTAATGTGAGACCAACCATGGTTGTGTCCTATGGTATTTACTTCTTTGGAGTCGTATGAGATTAAAATTGTATGTAGCAATTGATTAAGAAGTACTTTTGTCCTTAGTTATTATTTATTTATATATATTGTATTATTTTATGTGGATTTATTATTAAGTTATTTTGTTAAAAAAGTCTAGTGCATTTTCTAAGTATAATTTGAAAGGTTGTAATAGAAAGTATGAAATATGATCTTGGAAAATAAGAAATTTAATCTAAGAAAATAGGAAAGCTAATCTATAAAAGCAAGAAATATAATCTAATCCTAATAATAAATCATAAATTATGATCATTTTGAGATGTTTCCAGTTGGGGTAGCCATGAAATAATGTTTCAAAAACTTTCTATTCACTGAAAATGTGAAGTCATTTCCTTATAGATATTTTAAGAGAAAAACATTTATACCCAAAATTTCAAAGTTTTAATATGGATCAATCCATAATGGAGTGAACATTTCATGTTGTCCCTTATTTTTATGTGCTTTATCCCATAAGAGGACTAAATATGAATTTTAAAAACTTTGATCTTCAATCCATTGATGATAACCTGATGTTTACTGAAGCTATGTAGAGATTTTATTCATGAATATTTCATTTGGACAATATCAAGTAGTCTTGATTGAATTCTTTCATCTTATTCCATATACTCTTGCATGAATTTATACATTGAAAGCATGAAAGTAATGGGAAAAATGAGCTATTATCTATATACTAACAAAAATGATGAGGCTTTGAGGACATCTTTATGTCTTATTTTTTCTTCCCATAGTGCATATTTTAACCACATATGTCATGTTCTTTGTTTATCTTTTTGTGACTTATTTATGGCATCCATCAAGATTTTATTAATAGATTTTTACACCTCATTTCCTTGTTGATAATAGTTATAACACAATTTGGCAATAATCTTATTAGGACCATTTGGTAAAATAAATAGATTGGAAAGCTAGGCCATTGTCATATACTAGAGAAAGTGGTGTCTTAAATATGGTAAATATATTATTTTCAATAAATTTGATCATATCTTGGGTTTATGAATTATTTTTCACTATTAACATAGTTTATCTAGTATAGTAGTCTATTGTATTTAGTAAAAACTTGTATCCCATTAATGAATTATGATTAATGACTCCTACAAAATCCATACCCCACTGTGCAAAAGAGCACCCCTAAATTAAAGGCTACAAAGGCATTGATAAGTGTACCTTTATTTTTCTAAATAATTAATGTTGGTGATCATTTATAACATGGTTTTGGGTATCTTTAAAAATAGTGGTCCAATAATAGGCCATGATCAAAATTTTGTGTGCAATAGTGTTCTTTGAAGGGTGTCCAATTCTAACCTTCTGGTGAAAACTGTCGAGTATCTCCATAGCTTGGTCTCTAGATACACACCTTACATATATACCTTCATAATTTTTTTGTAAAACACACCCTTATTTATCATTTAATGCATTGAATTGAGATTGAGTGTCAATGTTTTTATCTATTTAATTTAAGATGGCATGATCCTATGAGTAAATAATGAATAATACGAGTGTATCAATCACCTTCAGCTAATTAAGACTGGTTGATTTATTCAATAGATAGGAGTATATCAATATATGCTATTAGCTAGATGATACATTTCCATCTTGTCATTTTAGCAGGTCTAATCTCAAGATAAAATTCTTGTAACTTGGCCATCCACTTTCCCCTTCCCTTACCTAACTCATTCTAACCAAGCGTGAGATTGATAACTTGGTCTAAGATGATGGCGTAAGTCTTATTGCACATAAAATAATGTCTAAGTTTATTTATAACCTTTATCAAAACATAATTTCACTTATCTATCATAGAATACTTCAATTCTTCATCTTTCAGATTAGTAATCATAAAGGAAATAGGATGTTCATTAACATCTATCTTCTCTATGAGTATTTCTTCTATAGTGTTCTATAATGCAAATGAATACAAGAAAAAAATTCTTGTTGATCAAACTAAAACTTGGGAAATGGTGGTCTTGACATCTTTGAATAAGTTATTTGTTATGTTATCCATTATATTTCTGATTCCTACTTTAGCATAGAATCGAGGTGTTTAATGATATCTACAAATCCTAAAATAAATTTATAAATAAAATTTATCTTGCCAAAGAAGGAATTGAGTTCCTTTTTAATCTTAGGATATGTAATTTTTTAAATTTCCTAAAATCTCTCTAGATATATTAAAATTCCTCTCTTGGTGATAAAATGGCATAATAATTTCCCTTTTTTACCCCAAATACACTCTTTATTGTGTTTAAGGAGATCCCATATCTTGTGCATCTATCAAATACTTAATGCAAGTAGAACACATGATCTGTTATGTATTTAGAAAATATAGTTAAGTCATCCATGTAGATGATGATGCACTTATCAATGAACCCTTGAAAATCAAAATCCATGGTCCACTAGAAAATATCATCTAAATTTATTAATCTGAATGTCATTTTTTTGTGTTCAAAAATTCCTTGTTTGGTAGTGAAATTAGTTTTTATTTTATCATAATTTTATACCAATACCTAATTATATTTAGAGAATACATCTAGAAAGGACATCATATTTGATCCACTGACTATGTAAATTACCTCATCTAGGGAAATAAGGGAATAATTATCCTTTTATGAATCTTGGTTCAGGTTCCTAAAATCTATATAGAGTCTAATTTAAATATTTTTTTCATACATGAACTAAATTGGTTACTCAATTAAAATGCTTGATAGGAAATATAATTTTAACCTCTGATATTTTTTGGGATTTTGTCTCAATAAGAGGCTCTATAATAAGATTGAATAGTTTTTGTCTTTGAATGAAAGGATTATGTTCTTCTTTCAATGGTATAGTATGTGTGAAAACTCTACGATCAAAAAAATTTAAGTCTTCATAAGTCCAAGAAACATCTTTATATTATATAAATGAATCCCTTAGATGTTTCTTCTCTTATTTTGTACAACTCAATCTAAATTTAACTATTTGGGGATGTTCATCTATCCCTAAATTTACCTCGATGAAATCAAATTCATTGGCCTTAGACTATTTATGTTTCTCATCTTGGCAGTCCATGTCAAAGACCCATTCCATGGAAACCATCCCTTTATGTGTCTTGTTCTATTTTAATTGGAGGACATCATCATTTTCCTTATCTTATTTATTCATTGGGTTGAAATTATTTAAAAAATGATTTGTGACTCAAATGCACCAAAATTTCTCATTAATTGAATATATATTGGTCATCATAAAATACCTAAAATTGATCAACATTATCAGGAACTAAAGGAAATGACACTAGTTTAATAGAATTTTTTTGCATTTTTTTATTTTTGAAGTGGAGCTAGATTAGTTATATAAGCATCCAAGGAATCAATTGTTTAATTTTTCTATTTGGGGTATGATTTTATATTAAAATATTTGAATTATTCTATCATATTCTAGGCTATATGTTTATATTTCTTGAGATATGATAGTTTTCACTGATATCGACTCCTAATCTAGTTAACAACCAAATTTGAGTCTATAAACATCAACAACTACATGATGTTGTGTTTCATTTTAAATTGTAGCCCCAAAATTAGAATTTTATATTCTACATAGTTATTAGTGCATGGAAATTATATTAAAAAAGAAGAAAGTTATTGCCTTCAATCATACCACATGAAAGCCCTACATGGACCAAGAGCCATTGAATATAAAGTCCACAACTATGAAGTACCTTCAATTATCATTCATGGTTCTTAGGCTTGGGTGTAAAGGTGTAAAAACCACATGTGATGAAATATGTTTTATTCTTTCATTATTGGCATTTTATTATGTGAATGCATGCTTCATTTTTAGTTCTTTATTGACTCTGATTTGATTGGTTACTCCCTTTCAAGGTATTCACATATGTGAAAAGTTAGCAGTCATGTATCCATTTCATTTTTTTTACTAATCAACGATTAAGAGTAAACCATAAGCCTTAGGTATGTAAATTACAAGGATGTCAATATACTATTGAACACATTTCTCAAATGCAAGTTTCATGTTAAATTTTAAAATTTCTCCCATAATTCGCACTGAAGATTTGTCCAACTGTAAGATTATCTGGGGTTAATGTTAGTCTTTTGCATATTATCACGTGTATTGCATTAGTTGAGGCAACTAATTCAACTAGGAAATTATGCACATTCTTCCCAAATATTATAGGAATCAATAATAAATGTGGACCCTTAGTTTTATCCCTGTACATGACCATATTTTCATGTGTTACTTTTAATTTGTCAGTGGATGGCTTACTAGTCAAAGATTTGAGAAATATCTCTCTCTCTCTCTCTCTCTCTCTCTCTACTTTGTAATTTGATCTAAATCACGTAGATTAATATTATCCTTGATTTTATTCATATCCTCAACTATATTATATCCACTCTTAATGTGTGGATCATCTTAATATTATTTATCATTCCCTCTAGGAGGAGGTGTATTGTTATTAACATTTGGATTAGGGGGTGTAGTTGTGTTTTCTTTTGTAGGTGTTGAAGTTTTGATAGGTTTTTTATTCTCATTTATCAAATTATATTTACTCATCTGAAATTATTGAAAATAATGAATCTCATCCATATTATATTCTAGCTCATTATCATCCTCAACAATGAATGGAAAATCATAGGTCTCAAATACCACGACTGCACTAGAATTACTAGGGGTACCAATTGTGGATGAATCTTGTTAGTTTTGGACAATATCATATCTTTCCATATCCTTTTGAAATATTTAAAAAAGATTTAAAATATATATACAATCTATTTTTACCATGTTTGGTGGTGTTATGGACACTACACCAGTTAGGTAAGGCTAACTCACAAATATTAATCTCAGTGAATGTATTGGACTAAGGATCTAAATTATAAATTGACCTATAAAATAGTTTATTATATCTTTGAAATTAAAAATTCCCATTGTTTGTTTTTCCCATAGTGTTTATCAAGTGTTTTGCATGCTTAGAAACATATTGTTGAGTTTCTACACCATGTGTTGGATGGCATCCAACTCAGTTTTGGTGGAATCAAAGGTTATCCCCTACATGGTAGAGACATTAATTGAGATAAAATCCTAATTATAATAGTATTTATCAGACACATGTAGGATTGTTCAGAAAACATAGGTTTTAGTTTAGTGCAACATGATTTAAAGGCATTGATTAAAAACCTAGTTTTGATTGTTCACTATGACATTTTGATTGGCATTTGGAATAGGGTTCAAGACCAAGAAATTTTGACCAATATTTGATATGGTTTGTAATTGAGCATTAATATTTATATAAATTTTAATAGATTCAACATAAGTGTTTGTTAAGTTATTGATATTCAAATCTCTACATAGCAATATTGCATTTATAGGGTTTAAGGTGTGTTTATACATTTCAAGAGTTAAGGTAGCAACAAGTTTGTATGTAGTAGCTACATGACTGTACATATTTTTAAATCTTTAATTGAAATCACTAATTGGTTCATTACATTTCCTTCTCATTATATCAAAGTGTTGGTATATTACATTGGGACTAATAACTTGTCCAAATTATCCCATAAATGTGTCTTCATATTGGGCTCATGATGTGATTGGAACTTTTGGAAGATTAAGAAACCAATAATAGGCAACATATTACAAGATTAAATGGAATAGTGTGCATGCAACATCCTCAAGAACTATGTTTAGCAAACCTAGAGAAATTATGAAAGCTTTCATGTTTTTTTCTATAATTCATCCCCGAGAAGGAAAGAATAAAGAAAGGTAATTATATGGATTCCAAAGTAGATCAAAGATGATGATGAGCCCCATAAATAACATGATTTATAAACCCCTTTGCCTACATATAATCTTCCATTTTGTCATACTTTTGACTAATCCCCTGTATATCTTTGTTATAATAGCCATAGTACATGAATATCATTATATTATTATATATTTGGGTAATTGGATTATTGTCTTTTAAATTAGAGTATAAATAGTTGTCTTTTGTTTTATGGTTTATTTCTCTCTAAATGTGCTAAAGAGGTTTTTGAGCAATAGGTATATTCCTAGAAATGGTTGACTATACATATTATAACAACAATAATCTATGACACATCCTGAAACTAATTAGCTGTAAACATCAAAAATAGATTCCAAAGGGATAATTATTATATAAATAGATCAAGAAGAAGTTGTAACAATCATGTATGGAAAAATTTGATGGAACCAAGCTAAGGAAATTCAGCTGGACTCAAACTGACCAAATAAACCAAACTTTTCATGTAGATGAGTAGTCTATCCACATAATGTAATCTATTAAATAAGTATAACCACTTCTATTATATATTCAATAATGGAGTTTTTGGAGTCAGTCAATAGTGAGAAATTAATTAAGAGAAAGTAATTTTCAAGATAAAAACAATATTTTAATTTTTTTAGCGATCTTTAATTGCTACATGTCATATTTATAAAAGCAATATTTAGTGTTAAAAACAAATTTGTGTTAAGAAAAGGATCAAAGTTCAATCCTAAATTAGGAAGGGCCCCTTTTGAATGTCCTAATACAAAGATCTTCCTCATTAGTTAGATAAGTATTTTGTTAACTATTGTATTAACAAGTTGAATTCTATATGTTTAATGTTTTTATTTTTGTGTGTTTTAATTAAGTAAGCTTCAAAAATAACAATTCATCTATTATTGTTTAATTTCCTTCAAGTTTGTTTCCATTTATGCAATCTATTATTTTATTTCAATTCTAAAATGATGATTCCTATCAAGCCTAAATTCCCTCAGGTTTGACAATTAATGAAGTAGAAGGTCCAAGTTGTTAATAACTACCCTTTCTCATGAGATTTCAAGTTAAGTCTATTTAAGGGTGTATCTATTGATCATCATTTTGGCATAATTATCAAGAAGGTGACACAAACTTACATTTTCAATATTGATGATGCATTCATTATTTTACATGCTTTCTAGTTTACTTGCTTTATAAGTTTAGATTCTTTTATTTATAGATTAAAATTTTATTATTTAAAAGGAGAGCATTATAAGAATCCAAAAAGAACCCCCACCACCTTAACCCTGTGCAAGTCAGGGCATGAAAAAATTCAAAATAAAAAGGTAGTAATTTATATGCAATGAAAATGAGATCAATAAGGTTCATATAAAAGACAACAGTTGCTGCAATAATAGTAATACCTCCTACAAATAGAGGGAATAAATAAATATTGAGGATAAGATTGGTACACACCATAAGAATGGAGATTATTGGATGGGTTGGTAGTAAAATGAGAGAAAGAGTTAGTATCTATGAAGAAATCATCTAAAATATCCCATGTCACCACCCCACACCTAAGAATTTATCTTTCAGGCCCCTCCTCTATTACCCAAATTACATGCCAAGGAAACATTTTATGAGATAGGAATTTGACTCAAGAGAGGATGGCTAGTATTGTGTTAGTCCCAAAATGAAAACAAAATTAAAGAAACACACTAACTAGCATAACATATCTAGGCCTAGACACTAGGGAGAGCTTAGTTAACAAACATGAATAAAACACACAACTAAAATGAAAAAGAAACCCTCTTTTACCTTCCTTGGATGCTCCAAAATGCTTGTTGTAGTGGCTTGCTCGGCCTGTGCTCATGAAGTCTTCATGAAAGGAGTCTTGGCTATTTCATCTTCTTTTTGTCCCCTTATGGCTTTGGCTTGGCTTGGCTCATAATCAATTTGTCATGGTAACACTAATTATAATAGCTTTTATGCATCATAACTTTGCATTATCAAGACTTAGAAATGATATTCATGGCCTCTCTATTTATAGATTTTTGAGATTGATCAAAATCAACCTGAACTATCCATCTCAAGATTGAGATGTGTGGCTAAGGATTAATCTAATTATGTAATTAAAATCCATAAATAGGCTCATCAATATTTTGGATAAAGGAGCAATTAAGAGGCATGGGAGGCATGAATCTTGATATTTGTGGCATTTATGGCTTAGGGATGTCTTCCCAAGAAATGAGGTCACTTGATGATGTAGATATTCAATATTTATTTCCTAAAATAAGAATTTAACAAGTTTCCATGGAATTATTAATTAGGCCTTGATTTGGATTAATTTTCTCTTAAGCATAATTAAGCACTTTATGCACAAATTACTCAAATTGATCAGAATGCCTTGTTATTGGTCTAAATTTTGACTAGATTAGAATTAGAAGTTGATATCAGATGCAATAGATCTATATTCCCATTTAGGATGTTGTCAACACAAAATAATAAAGGCACGTGTCTCATGCAAGAGATTTGATAGGAAAGAACAATCCAGATCACCTAGGTGCAAAATTAATATTTTAACTTGAAATGATCTGATCAAAGTTAGCTAGCCCATAAATTCCATTATCCTATTTAATGATACCCTAGCCAAAATCAGTACTTGAATTTATTAGTTTCACATTATTTAATGTGTTTAATTAATTTTAGGCCAAATTGTGCATTTTGGTGGAAATTGGTCAAAAGCCTGGTTGGAGGTTATCAATGGCCAAATTTAGGTGTCCAAAATTTACCCCTATTTGGGAAGATGTTGTAAATCATAAGCAAAGTAATGTCTTCTCAAATAATGAGATATGGTCTATATGCCAGAAAGAAGATGATGGTTTAAGAACAAAGCTCCAAATGGTTTTTAGGAAGCCTATGATGATTCCCTCTTGAGGGAGTGGCCATCACATTTATTAATGGATGGTCCCTCGAAAAGAAACAAGAAGAAAGGTGGAATTAACCTGCAGTTGAGATTAATCCAAATGATAAAATACTTGCATGTATTGTGTTAAAAAATATATTGATTTTCCCAAAGGTGGTTATAATCAAGAATAAAAGTCAAAATAATGATTTTCCCATGGGCGATTATAATCATTAAGAGGACCTATATTGGCTAAAGATGATGGTTCCCCAGTTAGGGCTGATTAAGAAGCATAAATCAAGGATATAACTTGGAATACAAATTAAAGATAAGTGAGTGTAAAGTGATGAAAGAGATAAATAAAGGAATGATATTGATCAATAGAAAATTATTTAGTTGCACCTGCTAACGAGGAGATGCTCATCCTTATTAGAAATGATACAACTAGAATGGCCAATGGTTTAATTTGATCAAGGGTGGGATGGAAATATTTTCCAAGGTGCCAAGGAGAAACTTTTGTGGATCCAACGATTGTAGACCTTATTGAATCTATTTTTTGATGTAGCATATGATGGTAGGCTTTATGATAGAACACCATGAAGACTATCCCAAAATATGCATAAAGATTAACTCCCAATCCAATAAACACTTGAAAATAATACACTAATGATAAAAACCATGATGATAATATTGACATATTAATATGGATTGACTAAAGAATAATGTGCTTGAGGAATCACTCATGAATGCATATAGACTGAGTCGAGGCAATAGTGCTAAAATCAAACAAATAGGGAAGTGAATAAACAAACAAATAAATAGAAAAACAAACATACAAACAAACAACCTGAAACAAATAAAAAAATAGAAAGACTAAAAATAAAAGCAAAAGAAAACATCTTAACAATGGCAATGCCCTAGTAAGGTGGATCGAAGATAACTAACTAGGTTTAGACAGGACAAATATTTTTGGATTTTAAAATATTATGAATGTTTTTGGCATTTTCAAGTATCTTAACTTGATCGAGAATGATAAGATACCTACTCATAAAATGGTGAGAGAATTTGGCTTAGGTTACTCACAAAATGGTGAGAGCATATAAAAAAGGGGTGAGGTGACCTCAACATGAATTGAGCATGACCCACATAGTCCTAAAATGACCTCAAGTCATAGTAATTCCATCCACACAAAAGGAAAGGAAAAACCAACTATGTCCCAACAAGTTCTCAAATCTAGCAAATGGCTAGTCAAATGAAAATAGTAATGGCCAGGTGATGCGATAATGCATGATAAACAAGTATTACCCCTAGTTCACCCATAGGTAGTTATAACTAAGATAAAATGGCATAGGTCAATGATACTAATTTTCCCATAGGTAGTTATAATTAGTAGCAAGACTAGTGAGACACTGATTTGCCCATAGGTGGTTATAATCAGGCTCACATAAACAAACTTAATAGGATGGAAGATATCTTGCCACATCAACTATCACACTAATTTCATAGACTATCATTATAAACATGAATTTAATTTATTATTTAAACTTGATCAGAATCCCTTCATAAAAAGTGTAGGAAGAACCAACGTAGCCAAGATCAAAATAGGATTGGGTAGGATGACTAAAAATAGGCTTTGGTCTAGATAAGAAAGGAATGATAAGATAATGTGGTCTAGTCTTGCTAAAGATAATGATGGTTTGATAAATTAGATAAAATGGTAAGAGGGTTGCCCCCAAGTGAGAAGGTGATTAGTTAGGATATGTAATAATGGTAAAAGGTTATGTAGCAATGGCAATGGCATGGCAATGAAATGGTATGGTACATGTTTGGTTCCAGCTAGGGTATGGTTTTTTATTTTGTTATTCCTATTGATGGGGAAATGCACATCTTAATAAATAAATGATACAAATAGAATACTTGATCATGTTAATTTTTATCCCACACCTCATCTGAATAACTACTCCATCAAGAACTGCTTCAAAATGTGATTCTAAGAATGTTATTGTGATCATCATTGGTCATTGATTTTGATTCCTTAAAATGTTGATACGAGGTATCTTTGTAGCCTCTATAAATAAAAGTGAAAACATGGATGGTAAATAAGGACAAATAATGGATGGTAGGTTTGATTTTGAAATAGAATGGTGGATGATAATGGAATGTGGAATGGTTGGGAAACAAATTAAGATCGAAACATTTAGTCACATGTAATGTTATTGATACTGGATTCTACATAATTTTGGTTATGGTGGGATGAAGACTTGTTCTCTCGATAGGACCACCATTTATTTTTTTGATCTTGAGAGTAGCCACCATCTGATTACACTGTAGATTGGAAGCTATTTTGATTTGATCTTTGATTTTGTCTTCATCAAGTAGTGAAAAAAAATTTGCTCAGCTATTGGTGCCTCAATGATGTTTTCACCAATGAAGTTGTCTTTATTGTCTCATAGTGCCTTTGAGAAGGTTTCACTAATGAATGTTGACTTTGATTATCTTCTAGCACTTTTGAAAAGGTTTCACTAGAAGATGTTGATTTTTGACTTTCATTATCCTCTACCACCTCCAAAAAGGTTTCGCTATGAGAGTGTTCTTCTACTATATGAATGTGGTCTTGGCCTCCTTGCTCTTCTTCAACTCATATGTCTCTATGGATTCAGTTCAACAAAGTGTGGTTTTGTTGATCCCAATCAATACTTTTGAGAGATGGAATGTCAATGATATGGCTATTTTTGTTGATGGTAATGGCCTATGGAATGGTAATGGAGTGGGGAGAGGCTCCATAATCCTCATAGAAGATACTAGGAGAACCTATGTCAAAGCTGAAGTAATCATCCTCAAAAATTATAGAAAGATTACAAATATATTCAAATTGATTTGTGAGGCATGTGTAACCAATGCTCTAATAGCCATGAACATATTCTTCTTTTAAATATAATTTTGACTCAAGGGAATCTAAATTTGATGTTGAGACTAATGTTGATTTAGATTCTGATAGTAATTATGATGTTGGTTTAAGAATAAAACCTAACTCTATCTCTGATTATTCATCTGATGGGTACTCTATTACAATGATGTCTTGTTGAATATTTGGTTTTGCATAAGTAATGGCCTGTGATGGCATAATGGGCTCCACAAAAACTTGTTTTTTAGAGTGGGACTTCTCTAGGGTGGGAAAAAGGTCAAGAGACAACTCCTCAAAGACTAGATTTTCAATAGGAGGATCTTGAAAAATAGGCACATGATGGAGGTAATGATTTTACCAAAGGTGGTTATAATCATTAAGAAGTGACTCAACAAAGACTGGTTCATTAGTGTGAGACTCTTCGATAAGTGGGAAAGGATCAATAGGTGATTCATCATAGGCTAACTTATCACAAGTGGTTGGTTCAATAAAAACATTTTGGATTGGTTGGTTTTCTTGGCTTTAGTTTCTAATGAGCTGGAAAATATTAGTTTTGAACACATATTGGTTTTCAAATGATTATATCGGTTGAGGTTTGGTTGTGATTGGTTCTAGATGAGGAATGGCTTGTGGTTGGATAATGGTAGGGCATTGGGGATCATGATTGATTCCATGAGCCAAAAGATGAAGTCCTAAAATGGCAATGATAGGGCATTATGGGGCTTGATTACCCACACAAGCCAAAGGACTAGGTCTTGGAATGATGAAGGGGTATTGTGGAGCTTGATTACTCGTATAAGCCAAAAAAAGAGGTCCTGGTATAAAAATGGTTTGGTATTATGGAACCCAATTTCTCACAAAAACCAAAGGATAAGGTTTGGGTATAGGAATGGTATGACATTGTGCTCTTAGAATAGAAATGGTATGATGTGGCAGAGCTTGATTACTCACATAAGTCAAAACATCCAAGTCTCTCTCATAAACCATATCATCTTAATTGTGAGTTGGCTCATAAGCTAGTTCTTGATTATGTTTCACGTATTGATTATTATAAAGATGGTATGGATCTATATTCCAAATAACATTATCTATAGTTGGGTCTTCAAAGTCCTGGTCTTAAGTTGGACCATGAAATGGTTCGTGAATTTATTCTCATGAATTATTATTATGAGGTGGATATAAATCTATCTCACAAACCATATTATCATCGTTAGGGTCTTGACTAAATCCATAAAAGTCATTTTGTGTGGCCATTCTATCATAAGTTGGATTATACGTGATTCCACCATAGGTGTAGCTAGACATATCTACATAAATGATGAAAGCTCTAAAAATAAAAAGGCTTAGAGTTATATAAACTCTAATAAAACTACGTCCAAAGGACAAATAGTTTAAACTTGGTCTAATTTGGTCTAAAGGGTGGAGTTGTATCTCCAAAATGGTTTGTGATAAAACTTGGCATAAAATAGTCTAACATCAAATGTCTAATGTCAAATGATATACACATAAAAGGTCAAGCATCTAAATAAAAATTAGCATTTTAAAGGTCTAGGTCAAAGTGTTCCAAACAAGGTCTAAACTAGGAAAGGGAGAATTTGAGTTTACTAGGTCTTTCGTCCAAACACATAGTCAAAAGCTCGGATCAAAAAAATAGGCATATGCTAAGATGTTTCACCAAATGATGTCAAAATATAGACTTGAAACAAAGGATGATGTGATTTGATTTAATCTAACAAGTTTGGAAACAACTTTGATATAGACCTGACATACAAAATCAAACATAAACATGATCAGTTGGCATTAGGCATAAGGCAAAAGGATTTTAGAGAAAGAATGTGATCTCCCAAATAAAGGCACAAATAATGATAAGGATAGGTACTGAAAAAACAAACGATCAATAGTTTTCAAATTTGGGTAATTGATTAACTAAATTAAGGTCTAAACAGAAATCAATCAATGTTTGAATTCAAAATTGATAAGGCTAATTGAAAACTTAATGTTGAAAACTAGGATTTAACCAAACAAAATAGACAAAATTGGACATCATGACAACACAAGACAAAGGTCCAAATAGTATACATGACATGATTTGAAATAATGATTTTTGATACAAGGTGAAACAAGTCTTAAAACAAATTGAGTAGCCTAATGGTGTAATCATGCTCGAATGGTGCAGTCAATGTTATGTTTGTAAAAGACTCAAAGGCAAAAATGGTTTGACATGATTTAGGCAGCATAACACTACCCTCTTTAACTCAAATACATTTTTTTAACATGGCTTATGAACAAAAAAACAAGTTTTAGTCTCAAAAAATACCAACAAAAAATGACCAAAATACATTAAGTATAATCATCCAAATCTTAGCAATGGTATGGGAATGTGGGGTTGACTAAACTAGTAAGCTTTCAAACATTTCTAGGGGAATCTATTGCATAATGACTTTCATGTCAAATGACGTAAAATACAAGCACAAAAATTGGGTGACTATGATGTTGCTAGTTGTAAAAATGTCTAGTCCTTTTTACGACCACTACATCATGATGTTTGCTTAGTGTATTGTGATGTCCAAATGTAGATACATCTCATGTACAAATCAGAAGGAGTAAGTGAAGTCAATGCCGAGAGATGAAACCCTAGGTCAAAGCTTCCCTAAAGAACTCATGGGAGGTAATGATGTCCCCCTCAGAAGCCAAGTTTGCATGAAATAAAAGACTAATAGAAAGACTTTAGGGTCATTTTCAAGTTCACCCAAACTTTGACAAGTTTTTAGGGAGTGCTTTAAATAAAATTCTTTCTAAGCCTTGGACAAGGCTATTTGTAATAACGATTGTGCTTTTGATTCCAAGGGTTCCCTAAAGGGGACAAATAGAAGAGCATACACACAACACCCCTCTCTTTTCTAAACAAAATTAGATCAAACAAATATTAAAGACAAAAATGACAAGTGTGTTCAATTTTAAGCCCAAATGAAAGATTTGGTGGTGTTCATTTAACCCCTTGGTCTGAAGATTATGAACTTTGAAAGCATAACTTATGAAAACATTCACTTAAGTACCTAAATGTTTCATTAAGCACCAAAACAAATATTCCTAATGAATTTTAAAATCATGCCAAATATGTCTTAATAACATGTTTTAATAAGTTCCAAGTTCACTGGTTACCTATCTACCCTTACGACATCACCCCAAAAGCAGATATGTTAGATTAGAAACATTTTACGTAGATTTTAAATTTTTTTTTTAAATTATATGAAACTTGAAGATAAAATAATGTAAAATTATAAAAATTTAGGAGAAAACACATGGTTTAAAAAAAATCATCCAAAATGGACTCCGTATTACCCCAAACCAAGCATTTTAAAATGGCTTATAGCTCTTAGGTTTGTGTTTTTAAGAAAAATGCAATGACCCATGTTGTTTCTACTAACCGATGATGGTTACACTTACTAACCAATGATGGTTATACTAACTAACAATGATTATACCAACAATGGCCAACAATGGCTATGCCAACTGATGATGGTTTTACTAACAATAGTTACTGTGTAAACCTGTGACAAAGAAAAATGGCAAAACAAAGTTATAAAATCAAATTGCAAGAGTTTTAATGATCCAAATAAAGATTTAAAATTTTCATAATTATCTTCTTCATGTGTGGGATGCATCTGGTCTCATCGGGCATGCCATTATGTGAGCTATAAATTTGACTCAAGAGAGGATGGTTAGTATTATGTTAGTCCTAAAATGAAAAAAAAATGAAAGAAATAGAATGAATAGCATAACATCTATAGGCCTAGACATTAGGGAGAGATTAGTTTAAAAACATGATTAAAACACACAACTAAAATGAAAAAGAAACCCTCTTTTACCTTCCTTATATGCTCTAAAATGCTTGTTGTAGTGGCTTGCTCAGCTTGTGCTCACAAAGTATTCATGAAAGGAGGCTTGGCTATCTCCTCTTCTCCTTGGCACCTTGTGGCTTTAGATTGGCTTGGATTGGAATCAATTTGGCATGGTAACACTAATTGCAATAGCTTTTGGAATTATTTGTGCAGTATAACCTTGCATTATCAAGACTTAGAAATAATGTTCATGGCCTCTCTATTTATAAATTTTTGAGATTGATCAGAATCAATCTGAACCATCCATCTAAAGATTAAGATGTGTGGCTAAGCATTAATACAATTATGTAATTAAAATCCATAAATAGACTCATCAATATTTGGGATAAAGGAGCAATTAAGAGGCATGGAGGAAATTGATGAGGCATGGGAGGCATGAATCTTGATATTTGTGGTATTTATGGCTTAGGGATGTCTTCCCAAGAAATGAGATCACCTGATGATGCAGATATTCAATATTCATTTCAAAAAATAATTATTCAACAAGTTTCTATGGAATTATTAATTAAGCCTTAATTTGGATTAATTAGCTCTTAAGAATTATTAAGCACTTTGTGCACAAATTACTCAAATTGATCAAAATGCCTTGTTATTGGTCCAAAATTTGACTAGATTAGAATTAGAAGTCAATGTCAAATGCATTAGATCCATAATCCCATTTAGGATTCTATCAACACAAAATAGCAAAGGCACATGTCTCATGCAAGAGATTTGATAGGAAAGAACAATCCAGAGCACCCAAGTGCAAAATTAGCATTTTGACTTGAAATGAACTGATCAAAGTTAGATGGCTCGTAAATTGTATTGCCCCATTTAATGATACCCTGGCTAAAATCAGCATTTAAATTTATTAGTTTCACATTATTTAATGTGTTTTAGTATTTTTAGGCCAAATTGTGCATTTTGGTGGAAATTGGTCAAAAGCTTGGTTGGAAGTTATCGATGGCCAAAATTAGGTGTCTACAGTTTGCCCCTATTTGGGAAGATGTTGTAAACTATAGGCATAGTAATGTCTTCTCAAATAATGAGAGATGGGCTATATGCTAAAAATAAGATGATGGTTGAAGAACAAAGCTCCAAATGGTTTTTGGGAAACCTATGATGATGCCCCCTTAAGGGAATGACCATCACATTTATTGATGGATGGTCCCTCGAAAAGAAATAAGAAAAAAAGTGGAATTAACTTGTGGTTGAGATTAATCCAAATGAGAAAATGCTTGCATGTAATGAGTTAAAAAGGATATTGATTTTCCCAAAGGTTGTTATAATCAAGAATAAAAATCAAAATAATGATTTGCCCATAGGTGGTTATAATCATTAAGAGGACCTATATTGGCTAAAGATGATGGTGCCCCAGTTAGGGTTGATTATCAAGCATAACTCAAGGATATAACTTGGAATACAGATTAAAGATGAGAGAGTGCAAAGTGATGAAAGAGATGAATAGAGGAATGATATTGATCAATAGAAAATGATCTAGTTATACTTGCTAATGAGGAGATGTTCATCCTTATTAGTAATGATACAACTAGAATGGCCAATGGGTTAATTTTATCAAGGGTGGGATGGAAGGATTTTCCAAGGGGCCAAGGAGAAAATTTTGTGGCTCCATCGATTTTAAACCTTCTTGAAGCTGATTTTTGCTATAGCATGTGATGGTAGGCTTCATGATAGAACACCATGAAGACTATCCCAAAATATGCATAAATATTGACTCCCAATCTAATAAATACTCAAAAATAATACATTAATGATAAAAACCATGATGATAATATTGACTTATGAATATGGATAGACTAAAGGATAATGTGATCAAGAAATCACTCACGAATGCATATAGACTGAGTTGCGGCAACAGTGTTGAAAGCAAATAAATAGCCAAGTGAATAAACAAAAAAATAAATAGAAAAATAAAAGGAAAAAACAAACAACCTAAAATAAACAAACAAACAAAAAGCATAAAAATAAAAGTAAAAGAAAACATCCTAACAATGACAATGCCCCAGTAAGGTGGACCGAGGATAACTGATTAGGCTTAGACATGACAAATATTTTTGGATTTTGAAATATTATGATTTTTTTTGCATTTTGAGGTATCTTAACTTGATTGAGAATGATAAGATACCTACTCACAAAATGGAGAGAGCATTTGGCTTAGGTTTCTTGCAAAATGGTGAGAACGTATAGAAAGGGGGACTAAGGTGACCTCAACATGAATTGAGCATGACCCACATAGTCCTAAAATGACATCAAGTCATATTAATTCCATCCACACAAAAGTCAAGTAAAAACCAACTAGGTCCAAAAAATTTCTCAAATCTGGTAAATGGCCAGTCAAATGAAAATAGTAATGGCAAGGTGATGCGATAATGCATGATAGATAAGTGTTGCCCCTAGTTCACCCATAGGCAGTTATAATTATGATATGATGGCATAGGTCAATGATACTAATTTCCCCTTACGTATTTATAATTAGTAGTAAGACTAGTAAGACAACTAAAATGCAAAATAAACCCTCTTTTACCTTCTTTGGATGCTCCAAAATGCTTGTTGTAGTGGCTTACTTGGCTTGTGCTCATGAAGTCTTCATCAAAGGAGGCTTGGTTATCTCCTCTTCTCCTTGGAACTTTGTGGATTATTGTAATAAATTTGGCATGGCAACACTAATTATAATATCTTTTAGAATAATTTGTGCATTATAACTTTGCATTATCAAGACTGAGAAATGATGTTCATGGCCTCTTTGTTTATAGATTTTTGAGATGGATCATAATCAACCTAAACCATCCATCTCAAGATTGATATGTGTGGCTAAGAATTAATCCAATTATGTATTTAAAATCCATAAATAATTTCATCAATATCTGGGATAAAAGAGCAATTAAGAGGCATGGAGGAAATTGATGAGGTATGGGAGGCATGAATCTTGATATTTGTGGCATTTATGGCTTAGAGATGTCTTTCCAAGAAATGAGGTCACCTAATGATTTATATATTCAATATTCATTTAAAAAAATAACTATTCAACAAGTTTCCATGGAATTATTAATTAGGCCTTGATTTGGATTAATTAGCTCTTAAGAATTATTAAGTACTTTGTGCACAAATTACTCAAATTGATCAGAATGCCTTGTTATTAGTCCAAAATTTTATTGGATTAGAATTGGAAGTCAATGTTAGAAGGGTTAGATCCATATTCCCATTTAGGATGTTGTCAACACAAAATAAAAAAGGCACATGTCTTGTGCAAGAGATTTGATAGGAAAGAACAATCTAAAGCACCCAGGTGCAAAATTTGCATTTTGACTCAAAATGATCAGATCAAAGTTAGTTGGCCCATAAATTGTATTGCCTCATTTAATAATACCCTAGCCAAAATCAGAACTTGAATGTATTAGTTTCACATTATTTAATGTGTTTTACTTTTCTTAGGCCAAATTGTGCATTTTGGTGGAAATTGGTCAAAAATCTGGTTGGAGGTTATCGGTGGCCAGATTTAGGTGTCTACACATTTAAAACCTTCTTATCTCCTAAAAAACCTATCATACCTCTTCAACATTGGTTGGAAATGGCTGACATAGAGGATCAACAACCTAACAATGTTTCTAATTAATCAATAAACTTTGAGTTTATTATTCATACCCCTAAAGGCACTGCACCTATAAAAATCATCCCTCACTTAGTGCTCCCTAACTTTAGGGAGAAGCCAAATGAGGACCCAAACACATTTTTTTTAATTTGATATTTTATATAGAAGCTTTGACTACAATAGGGATGGTCAGAAGCTCAATTTATTTCCTAAAACATTTAAGGATTCATCTTTAAGATGGTTCATAGGAATTAGAAGAGATGCAATATCCACATTAGCCAAAATTAAGGACAAATTTATTTACAAATACAAAGATTATTACACTGAAAGTAATTTTAAAAGAGTTGATATCTTTAGATCACAATAGGAGGAGGATCAATCTTTGGAGGATTATATGTAATAATTTATGTTTAGTTTTCAAAACTCCAAGCAAATTATAATGGATAAAGAATCCATTAAACTCATATTCCTAAAAGGAGTAAGATAAGATTGTTGAGAATCATTTGATCTCATATGTGGAGGAGATGCATCAAATTTATCATTTGATGATCTCCACCCATTATTCAAAAACTACTTGAGATCCATGTTGCATAAAACCCGTAGTAGAAAGGTACTTCTTGTAGCCACTAACGATATCTCTAAAAATGAGGTAAGTAATATACTATAGGATATGAAGGAAGACATTATAATCCACATGGAATCCTAGATGGATACACTGAATATGAGGTGGAAACAAGAAGAATTGGAGCAAACCATGATAGTTTACTACCCAAAATGAAAGAAGAAGAAATTTGATTGTAAATACCATTCCATTAAACCCAAATTATCCATCATAATTGAAGAAATTCTTGAGACTATAGAGATACATGTAATAAAAAGTGACAAAGATCAGATATTCTACGTAGCCCAACATATATAATGGTCACTTAGATCATAATTTCTATGTATGCCATCAAATTCTTCTTTTTTTGGATCTCAATTCTCCAATACTCCTAATTTTAGATTAGATTTTTGGCCAAACATGCTTTCATCATAAAGCCAATCATGGAAATTTACCCAGAACTAGTCCTCAATGTCTCCCAATTGGATATAATCTCAAAATCAATCTTGTAAATTGTAATTGACCACCCAGCCTTGGCCATACCCCTCCAATCCTTTCTAGCAAGAATGGAGAAATAAATAAAACCTTGGATCTCAACAACAATAGTTACAACCACCACAACAAAAAAAATTGATTCCAAATACTCAAGCACATGTTAGACCAATACAATTTCCTACCTAATCAATACCTAATCCCACCAATAAGTTGGTTCAACCAACACAATCCATAAAAATAATGCAATATCCAACATATAATTTAGTTATTAATGACCTACATCTTTACTTAAGATGAATTCTTCTATAACCCACCTCACTCATGATCACAAAACATATTGAATAACCTAAGGATACTCATACTAATCCACTTCTATCCACCAACTCTCCTAAGTCAAGAGAACCTAAAAAATAGAAGAAACCTGATCATATTCCATTTCGTAAGAGGTTGAGTATCCAACAACCTAAACCAAAGCTAAAATTTGACATATTATACCAATTAAATAATATATGTGTCAAGATTTCTCTCTTTGAGGATATAAAAGATGCCCCAATATACACCAAAGTAATTATAGAACTATGCTTAAATAAACTAAGGAGGAAGAAGAAGGATCCCAAGATAATACATGTCCTTGGTTAGGTTGCAGATATTATGTTAGGTAACATAGTAGCACCCAGATACTCTGATCTTGGTAGTCTAGTAGTTAATTTTCATATCCATGGTCGACCTATCCCTAATACTCTGATTGATTTAGGAGTAGATATTTATTAGATTAAACAAAACACATATATAAAATGAGATTGAGAATAGCAGAGCACTTGTTCAATGTTCAACCAAGCATGAAGGCCTATTAAATAGGCAAACAAGTGAAATACCCATGAATCATGAGACGAGTATAAGAAAACTAACCTACGTCAGCTTGCATGAAATAGCAAAGACCGAACAAACAACTAACCTCTTAACCAAAGTGGTTAAGGCAACTAACCAACATAAATTACCTTAGTAAATAACCTAAGGTAAATACAATAATATGCTAACACCCTCCCTTAATGACTAAACCAAAAACAAGACCAAGTTTATCTCTGAATTTTATGAACTTGTCTTTACCAAGTGGTTTGGTCATTATATTAGCTGGCTGCTCTGTAGTGGGGCAGTAGAAGAGACTGATGTCTTCATTTGTAACCAGCTATCATATGTAATGATGGTGAACCTCAATGTGTTTGGTCTTAGCATGAAATACTAGATTCTTCACCATCTTCAAAACACTTTGGTTGTCACAAAAAATTAGAGTAGGTTTTGATGACTCAAACTGAAGATCCTCCAAAATTTTCTTTATCCACATGGTTTCACATCCTACACTGACCACAGCTTTATACTCTACTTCTATTGAAGCTAATGCCATGGTAGTTTGTAGTTTGCTCTACCATGAGAAAACTCCTGAACCAAAAGTGAAAACATACCCTGTTGTAGATTTTCTTGAATCAACTGAACCTGCCCAATCAGAATCAGAATATCCTAAAAGTTCAAAATCTACATACTTCTTATACAGTATGCCAAAGTCAAGAGTACCTTTGACATATCTTAATACTCATTTTTCAGCTAACCAATGGACTTCCTATGGTTTAGACATGAAGTGAGATAGAAAACTCACTGTAAAACAAATATTCGGTCTGGTGGTAGTGAGGTAAATGAGACTACCCACTAGCTGTCGATACATTGTTTCATTGACCGGAGGTGAATCAGTGTTTGTTGAAATTTTAGCTCCTGCTTCCATAGGTGTGTGAGTTGGATTACAATCCATCATTCTGAACCTTTCTAGCAATGAACTGGCATACTTATTCTGTGACATGAATACAATATTACCACTTTGCCAAAACTCAACACCTAAACAGTATTTTAGTAGTCCTAAGTCTGTCATGTCAAAAGTATAACAAACATCAGCTTTCATTTGCTGAATGAGACTAGTACTACTCCTAGTGATGGCTATATCATCTACATATATAATGAGAATCAAGATATCATCACCAAACACATTTACATAGAGAGTTGGTTCCAAGTTACACCTTTTGACACCTGACTCCCTAAGATATGAGTCTATTTTTGTATACCAAGCTCAAGGAGCCTGCTTAAGTCCATACAAGGACTTGATCAACCTAAAAACAAGATGTTCCTTACCAAGAACTTGAAAACCCTATGGCTAAACCATGTAGACTTCCTCCTCCAGATCTCCATTCAAGAAAGCACTCTTTACATCCATTTGGTGCACCTGCCATCCAAACTGAGCAACAATAGCAATAATCAAATGAAAAGTTACCATCTTGGTGGTTGGAGCAAAAGTCTCCTCATAATCAACCCCTTCCTCTTGTGTATAACCTTTTGCAACAAGTCTAGATTTTTGTTTGTCCAAGGAACCATCTGCTTTGTATTTTAACTTATAAATCCACTTACAACCAATGGATTTCTTTCCTGGTGGTAGTTCCATCAACTTCCAAGTCTTATTTTTCATCAAGGAATCATATTCCAATTGCATAGTTGATTCCTAATTAGACTTCCCTTTGGCCTCTGAAAAAGAATTAGGGTCAAATACTTGTGAAACATTAGTTGTTAGAGCAAGATTGACATGCTCACCTCTATTACCAAACTACTTTCCCGATCTCAGTCTTCTACCTTCCACACCTTGTGGTAAGTCTCTTTCTTTTAGTGCTTCAATTGTGGTAGTATACCACTTTGGCTTCTTTGGTTGTTCTACTGGAACCTCATAATGACTTGTATCAATTCCCTCCCTGGAATGTGATTCCACTAATGAACAAGAATCCTGCTCACTTTTCACATTATAACTAATAATTGAATCATTAGATAACAATGACTCAATATCTGAAACTTGACCAGTTGCTATGAAGTATGGCATTTGTTCATTTACTATGACATCTCTATTTACCACAACTTTGTTAGTAGAAACATCAAGTAATCTGTAGGCCTTTGACTGATCACTGTATCCAACAAACATGTATGCTTTGCTTTTTGCATCCAATTTTTTTCTCTTTTGACTAGGAATAACTGCAAAAGCTACACAACCAAAAATTCTAAAATCACTTACATCTGGAGATTGACCTGACCAAGCCTCCTCTGGAGTCATATTCTCCAAAGCCTTTGTAGGACTTCTGTTGAAGATGTATACTGCTATATTCACTGCTTCTACCCAATACCTGTATGGGACATTTCTGCTTTGGACCATATAGCGAGCCATCTCCATCACTGTCCTATTACGCCTTTCCACAACTCCATTTTGCTACAGAGTGTAAGGTGTAGTGTATTTTTTGTGTATGCCTTCAGTGGCACAAAACTCCTTGAACTATTTTGAGATGAACTCACCCCCATTATCCATTCTAAGAGATTTCACTGGCCGTCCTGCCTATTTTTCAACCATAGCTTTCAAAGTAAGAAAGTTAGAAAAACAATCAGATTTTTTCACTAGAAAGTATACCCACTTTTTCCTAGAGAAATCATCAGCTAGCAACAAGAAATAATGAGCACCAAAAGGGGTAGGTGTCTGCATTGGACCATGCAAATTTGCATGTACCAGATCCAATACTCCCTTTGCTCTTGAAGCTTTACCAACATCAAATGAATGTCTAACTTGCTTCCCCAACTAACATCCAGTACATACATGATGACTATGTCGAATAGAAGGAATCCCCTTAACCATCTTAGTCTTACTCAATGTAGTCAAATACTAAAAATTCAAATGCCCATACCTTTCATGCCATAGTGAACTTTTGCTATCAACCGCTACAAGTGCACTTTCCTTTGCTTTTATTGGATCTGTAAGCTTATACAAGCCTTTCTCACTAATTCCAACAGCAATAATCTTGTTATCTTTAGTGGTGACTAAACATTGTTGTTCTTGAAATTTTACAACAAATTCAGATTTTGAGGTGATCTCACTAATTGAAAGAATATTTTTGTTCATATCTGGAACATACCTAACATTCTTGAATGTATAATTTACTGTACCATTAAAACTTATATGAACATTACCAAATCCTTTCACAAAATATGTTGTACCATCCCCCAAAGATATAGATTCATTACTACTGTTATCTTCAACAATATCCACATACCAGTCCTTATGGCATGTATAATGGCAAGATGCCCCTGAATCAAAGTACCAAGCTCGATCCACCGCAGAATTACCACTAGAGCCATGAAAGCAAAATCTGGTGATTCCTCGCCTTCACCATCATCTACATTCGCATGATGAGCTTTCTTTCTGGGGTTAGCCATATCCTGTTGTCTTTTCCTGCAATCTTTCATAAGGTGACCAGGTTTCTTATAGTAAAAACATTTCCATTTAGATCTCTTATTACCACTTACTTGTGAAGATTTTGATGGATAGCTATTTTTACCAGACTGCTTACCCTTTTCCTTGATAAAGAATGCACTCTCTATGGAAGTGGATGTAGACAACACTACCTGCTCCTGTCATCTCTCCTTTTGCAATAGCAATGTAGACAATGTTTCAAAATCCAAAGTCTGCATCTCAGCAATCATGTGCAAGGAATCCACAAATGACTCAAATGATGGTGGAAGATTTTGCATAACAAGAGAAATCAAATCTTGCTCATCAACAAGTTTCTGTACTGCTTTCAACTGGTCACTGATGTCATTGATCTGTAATAAAAACTCAGAAATGGAGCTACCTTCCTGTATCTTAGTGGAAAACAACAAATTCTTCAAATACAACACTCTATCGACTTTAGAAGCCTGATATTTTGAAGATAAAGTTTTCCATAAATATGATGCTATAGTCACATTTTTGACCTCTGATATTAGATTATCTGCTACTGACAATTTTAACAACATGAGAGCCTCACGATGACGTTTATCATAGTCATTGGTATCAGTGGTAGGCCTTTGCTCTTTACCGAGCACTATTTAATCAATATTCACATATTGTCAAAACCTTGTGACTCCACAAACTAAAGTTCTTTCTAGTCAATTTTTGAGAATCTGGTAATAACAAGTGTTGAATACTAGCCATTTTACCTAGTTTTTCATGAAAATGATAAAATCAAAAAAACTATAATGACTTTTTTTTTTAAAATTCCTTTTACTCACTGATTCTATATTGACACTGAACAACCCTATCCATTTTCAGCAACAAACTCAATACCATTTTCAAGATCACAAAAATACTACCACTGAAACAATTAAATCAAGAAAACTACAATTTTGATTTAAAAAATTCTTTCTCCATTGACATCTAGATAAAAATCCAGAAAATGGTAAAATTTTTAGCTTTTCGGATGCTTCTGTGATTATTAGTCAGTGGTAGGTCCCCAATAACCCTTATTGGCTAAAGTTTTGATTTATTTCAATTAAAAAAATAATAATAATTGAAATATTAAAACTTTAGGCTAAAAATTTTATAAAAAAATTCAGCCAATCAGAAAATTGGCCTACCTCTGAAACTTCAGGCAAAGATTCTGAGTCCGTTTCTCAACCAAATTGCAAACCGTTTTCACCAGTGTCTTAGTTTTGATTTAACTCACGATTTAGGATTTTGTTTCACTGAAAAAGATGAAGAAATGATTTTTTCTGATTATGCTGAATTAGTACGACACCTAGCACACAGATAAATTCAATAGAGGCTTCTGAGCCTCTAAAATAGCTTGTTTTCACTTCCTTTTGGTCTTATTTAGCCTTCTGATGCTTCCTGGCAATTTTCAGACCTTCTGGTTGAGTTTTTCAAATTTTGTGATGCTTTCTCTCTCCTCAGCTCTCCACTGGGCACCTGAAGCTCCTCCCTAGCAAGACACCAACCTCTCTCTGGCTTCCACAAACCTCCACTTAGGTTCTACAAACCATAGGCTCTGATACCATATTAGATTAAACAAAACACACAGAGAAAATGAGATTGAGAATAGTAGAGCACTTGTTCAACGTTCAACCAAGTATGAAGGCCTATTAAATAGGCAAACAAATGAAATACCCATGAAGCATGAGACGGGTATAAGAAAACTAACCTACGTTGGCTTGCATGAAATAGCAAAGACCGAACAAACAACTAACCTCTTAACCAAAGTGGTTAAGGCAACTAACCAACATAAATTACCTTAGTAAATAACCTAAGGTAAATATAATAATATGCTAAAAATATTAACATTATGACCATGGAAACCATGCCAAAATTGGGGCTTACAACTCTACGTCCAATGCCTACTATCTTGTAAATAGTTGATATATCAAACATTAAACCATAGGGAATTATATAAGACCTCATCATTACCATTTATTCATGGCAATATCTAATAGACTTTATCATCCTGTAGCCAAACAAAAATTTAGGAGGTTACCCTTTGATATTAGACTGACCTTGGTTGGTTACTATTGATTATTACATTGGTTATAGGTTTGGTAAAATACACATTTCTAATGGTAATGACACCAAGAAATTGGTTTTTCAGCCCAACCTTCCCATGATAATGAATCACCATGGGTGTATGATCTTGATGAGGTAGCCTCTATGTAAACATTATGCACACTTACCTATAGTCTAACTTTAAAAAAGAAAGAGGAGGATAATGTCCTTTCTAATATCCTATAAAACATCTATAGGAGAGATCCTATAGCCATGGATACTTTGGAATGTATACCATGTCCTCTTCAAAATAACTTTCTTGAGACTAGCACAACTAACACTATAATAGACATCATAACATTCCAACAATTGCTTCGTTATCAATGCAACTATTCTCTTTTGCTAGCTAACACTGAGATAGTGATTTATTTATCTAATAAAGTGGATATTCTATAAATCAAACCCCTAAAAATGCATAAATCTCTAACACCTTAGAAATAAAACTAGCTTCTTGTAGTGCTTCAACATCATAAAATATAATTTTCATGGGATTATCATGATATGAGATGGATTACTCTAGAATTATGCACACACCATATTTACATCATGGATTAATGTAAGCCTACTTGCCAACCCGAGAGATGAACGAATCCTTTAGTAAAATATATTGTTAAAATTGATTTACAAAAACTTTTGGATGTGGGATTTCTCTACCCCATTTATGATAGTCAGTGGGTATCCCCCTTAATGATTGTTCCTCAAAAAGGATGGGAATTATGTACTTGCATATACTATAGAGAATTAAATACATCTACTAGGAAGGATCATTTTCCCTTACCATTTATTGACCAAGTGATTATTACATTATCAAGGAAGAAGTACTTCTCCTTCCTTGATGGATTCATTGGTTATAATTGAAAGAGGATATCACTTAAGTATCAAGACAAAACCATTTTCACTTATCCTTGGGAAACATACACATGCAATACTACCATTTTGCCTTTAAAATTCCCTAACCACCTTTTAAAGGGACATCTTAATCATATTATTTGATCTTTCCCATAATTGTGTAGAAATATAAATGGATGACTTCACCATCTATGGGCATACATTTGAAGGATCTCTTACTAGCCTTGAGAAAATCCTATAGTGCTACCAATATCACCAATTATCCTTAATCCACAAAAAGTGTTACATGCTATTGGCTAAAGGAATTGTTCTAGAACATCACATTTCAACTGCAAGTATCAAGGTAGACCCAACCAAAATTGGCATCATCAAAGACTTAAACCAAATAAGTAAAATGATGTAAGAAGATTTCTAGGATATGTTGGTTATTACAAGAGGTTATCAAAGATTTTATCAAGATTTCTACCCCATTATTTGTTTTATTAACCAATGATGTTGACTTTTTTATGGACTAATGATTGTCAATCGACTTATTAGAAATTC
>JARHVA010005622.1:1140000-1142500 GCA_037957365.1 Torreya grandis | reverse complement strand
ACAAATTACAAGAATATTCTGTAACAATTGTCAAATTTTGGATTAATTACCTCTATAGTCATAGACACTTATGCCAACTTTGGATGGTTATGTCGATGGTAGTGTCTACATCAAATGTAGGTTCCAAATAAATAATAATTATTAAATAGGATGAGACCACATGAATGATTTTTTGTTCATCAATTCCATCTCTTTGGTGAATTCAAATTTAGGTCATAGACTATAACTCCTTATCAAATGAGAAACCGATAATTATTCATGTTCATGATAGTTGTGGGGAAAATGGGTTATTGGTAACATGGTGTATAACTACTATAAATACCTTGATATTAGTGAGTGACCTACTCTTAATATAGACATAGGCTTGTGTAGTTATATCATATGTGTTGGATTGTGTGTGAATCATGCAATGTGAGATAAGCAATTACAAGAGTGGCATAGCTTCTAACTTGGAAACTATATCTATTTTGATACTTATTCAGTACTTTATAATTGGTGATATGTCATCCCTATGGATGATATGGAAATAAGAGAAAATAGGGAAGCCTTTTACTCAACTGAATGCTCCTTTTTTTACTAATGTTAGGTATGTGCTTGATGATGAATGAATGAGGGTTGATCTAATATTTATATCGATCCACTTGGATAATATCACTTAGGATTAAAATTAGGATACATTTCATTTAAAAATTAGAGTAATTTAGGGCACTAGACAGTTGCATCAGTTAACGACACATACATCGATATAAGCATATGACTAGGATGCAAGTGTTTGGAAGTAAAAGAGTAAGTACATGTATATAAATTTAAAATTTGAAATAAAATTATCTTTTAATTATTATATATAATATATAAGTCACAGGTCATGAATATAAGAGTAGTCAGCCTAAAAGATAGGCCAAGGTTGACAATAGAGAGCATATGTGACACTTGGAGAAGTGAAAAAGGTATAAACTTGAGAGGAACAATAAAGGTCTGATTTCACCCATTTTAAAATACTAAAGTGATATATAATTAATCAATATAATCTACTTTCCACGTTTAATCTATTAATTAAATTTCTAGTTTAAAGGAAAGGAATTTATACCTGGGTTTGTATAACACACCTTGAATTTCTTTGAATACAACTTGAGTGCTTTATTTATGACTAACCTAAAACCAAGAGAATACTACATTATATAATTAGTCACATTATATAATTAGTGCATGTAATATTCAAGTGAAATAATTTAAATTATTGAAATTAAAATAGAGAAAGGTTTAGGAGTGCACATATGTATCAATCTAACCATCTTGCCCTTTGATACATTGACTGAAAATATATATCAGTATTAATTGCTAAAAATGATATTAAGAGAAATATAAATCAAGAAAGTTCATATCAATAGGGGAGGAAAGAGAGAAAGAGAGACAGGGAGTGGAGGTCAAATGACCAAAAATTGGATAAAAGATGAATTTCCACATGGCAATTGAGACTATGTCAACCATGTAACACAATTATACTTATGACCTAGTGAGTGTGAGTGAAGAAATTCAAATCATACTATAAAACTAGTGAGTCTAGATGATACAATGAATTCTAACCTATAAAATTGATAATATTGACTGATTTAATCATCTCAACCATACCAAAGAAGTGATCCAACTATTTTAGTGTATTAGCTCAATACAGTTGATAAAAGTCCAAACTAGTGGGTGAATATAGTCCCCAAAAATGTTTAGAATTTGAAACTAATTTTATTTTCTAATATTAGGTGTACATTTCATATCATATTCACATTAGATATGTATCATGATAAAACTATGTATAATGTATAACAATAGTATCCATGTATATAATTCTACTAGAAATGTGTATCTGAATCATATCATTGTGTAATTTGGAATTTTTTTACTATGTAAGTGTGGAGAAAAAAACTCCATAGAGTTACCTAAATATATATAGATAAATATGTAAAATAATATAAGTACCAAAGTGGAGGACATGTTTCAAAAATATTCCCCAATTTTATTCTAAATCTAATAACTAGTGTAAGTGGCAATGTGAAGAGCATGTTTTTCAAACATGCCCGCATTGTAATTTGGGTATGTTAAATATTGAATATGTATGAATAAAATGTTTCCAAAACATTAACCACTTAATATTAAAAAGGTGAATGTGTGGAATCTATAACTTTATGACATGCCCCAAATGATATGCTCCCCCCACCTTTGAGGTGAGGTAAGATTACAGTTGGTAGTTACCTCACCTCATAACATAAAGATAATGATATACCATGAATGACCCATGTATAATATATGAGAGCATCACTAGATAAAAATATCATTTATGTGCATATTATGTTACCACAAGAAGGCCTAATATCCATGACTCATGGTAACATCTAGATAGTAAAAATACAAGCTTAATAAGCAATCAAGCACACACACAAGGGCACACATAAGTGAATAAACATACAATGGTCCAAAGAGATAAAAAATTAAATAGCATTTTCAAATG
>JARHVA010005622.1:1125000-1137500 GCA_037957365.1 Torreya grandis | reverse complement strand
GCAAGAGGTTGGTTTTTAGATGAGTTAACATTTACGTTAGTATTATATAAATCCATTTGCATTTGATGTATAGAAACATAATTTTAAATATCCCTAGTAATGCTCATTATATAAATAAGATATTTCATGGGAATGGTGTTGTTTTTCATAGGTGTCATCATTGGTTACAATCCACCACCTTTCTTGAATTCAAGCATATGAGTATCATCATCCTCATGGATAAAATGTCCAAGTTTGTGATCGCCAAATTTACAATACTTTTGTAGTTGTATTGGACATTTGAATTTTGTTACCATTGGTATATCATTTGAATATTTTGGAATGTTGGAAAAACATGGTTCATTTACTTTTATGAAGGATATATCAATTGGATCTTAAAGAATATTTGGTAAAGGCACCTTTTTGTTATCTTATGATTTGTTTGTGTAATTATATCTTTTAGAGGATAAAGATACTTTAATATATATGCCTTGGTTGACATTGGTAAGAGTGATATATTTGGATCAATAGGAACCTTTTAAACTTTAAGTTTGTAATGTTTTCTTCTTTTTGATGGCTTACGTTCACTTGTTAAAGATGACATGATGCATTGGTTAACCTTTCAAAAAAATTAAATATCAAATGAAGGCAGAAGAGATTCATCACCCTTGATAAGGGGATATTGTTTCATAAATGTTGTAGTAGGATGGGTTTTGATAATTGAAATTGAAGGCATATTCCCTTTATGACTTTTTTGAAAATTCTCCATGATATCATTATGGAGTTGGAAAAAGTTTTCATGGAAGGAACATTGTTTTCCATGTGAAACCAATTTTGGTGTAGTAATTAAAGGTAAAGTATTTTAATATTTATTAAAATATATCAAATCATTTTTTGAAATGGTGGGAGCATGGACATGATTAGAGGGATAAAAACTACCACCATTCAAAGCTTTGATATTATACACTTTAGTACTTAGAAGAATGCAAGAGTAAATAGTTTTAATTAATTACTTGAGATAATTAGATAGTATCATAATAATTGTCATAAAATAAATAAATACCATCTATGATGAGATAAAAAAATAACACAAGGATTATGATAGGTTACTAAATAAGTAGCTGAATGAGAATTCTTATGCAATGATGATGCTCAAAGATCGGGTTTAGCAAATGATTAACCCTAAATTAGATGTTGATATCATTATGGTTAAATAGGGTTAATATTATACAAATATATAAGCATGAGCATGATAAATAGATTTATAGCAGGCCAATTAGTGTCAAATCTTAGATAGAACATATAAACAATTTATTATGATGAGATATGATAAAAATTGAAACTATAAACATGATAGATATTTTAATTGTAATGAAAATGAGATGATTACATTTCTATTATGATAATATAGATCTGCATCTAGAATATGCAGGAAACAAGCATAAAAATAATTTATATAATAGTCACCCAACTTAGGATTAGGTGCCTATATAGCTATGGACACTTACGTTAGCCTAGGATCATTGCATCAGTGATAGTGTTTGGATCATCCATAGGTGTCTAATATGTAATAAATTATAAAATAAAATGTGACCACCTATATTTTATTAGGTTCATCATAACCTTCACTCTGGTGTATTCATATATGAGTCATCTACTTTCACTAATTTTCAAATGATAAATCCCTAGTTATTCATCTTCATAGTGGTTGTGAGAATAATGGGTTGGTGGTAACATGGTGTGAAGGTAACCCAATTACCCTTCTATCAATTATAACTACATAAATATACTATATTTGAAATAGGTCTTTTGACTTATGTATTTCTCTTGTACGTGTTGGCTTGTGTGTGAATCATGTAATGTGTGACAAACAAGTAAAATAATGAAATAGATTGTAAAATTACATATATAACACTTGGGATAATGAATAATATGAAAAAAAATATAAAATAAGGAACCTTTTTAATGAACTAAATTATCTTTGAATGATATTTTGTATGAATGCTAGGTTTGTGCTTGGTGAAGAATGAATGAGGGTTAATCTTATATTTATACAAATATTTTTGGATAATATATCACATAATAGCACTAAATATAAAAATTATGATATATTTTATTCTTGAATTAGATGAATTTAGGACACTAGACAATTGCATCAGATAAGGACACTTGTATCAACGTAAGCATCTAACTAAGATGATAGTGTCTAGGAAGTATAAAAATAGGTACAGTTCCAAAACAATAAAAGTAAAAGATAAGTATATTTTAAGCATTATTGGAAATATAGAAGGCCCAGTTCATGAACATAATACTTTTTTCAATAACATATATGTGAAGGAGCATAAGAGAGTAGATAGAAGACTTGTGTAAGTGGGAAAGGTTTACAATTGAGAGGAAGAACTAAGGTCTGATTTTTCCAAGTATAAAATATTAAGGTGATATATAGTTCATAAGTATTATTTATAGAGGGAAGGAATTTTAAGGATAAATTAATAAGCTAGGATTATTAAGAGGATTAAAACTCATAAATGGAAGAAGTGAACATAGCTATACTCTAGAAACCAAATTTGAATTTTAAAGGAAAATTTGGTAAGGGGAATATAGGAAGACCAAGAAATAATAAATTAAGAAACATAAAATCCATGGAATCAATTGGGGTAGTGACTCAAATGTACGTGGATGAACTCTTGGTGATCTCCAAGAGAATAAAAATATATTAATGAAAATCATGTGATATAATATAATGGGTCTTGGTTCCCCATCCAAAATATAAACATTGGAAAATTTGATCAATAAAAATAGCCTAGATATCTTAAAGCTTTAGGAAACCATATTAGAACACTTTTAAGATAAAATTACATGCCTATGTATAATTTTTAAAAGATAAATAATTATTAGTGATGAAATAAAATATGCTAGTGGTTTATCCCTCATAAGGGACATCAGGATAGTTTATCATAAAAATTTATAGGTTTATATATAATATTTTAAGTGCCAAACAACCTTTCTAGCTTCAAAATTATTCTTATATATGATTAATATATATATTTATTAGGATACAATAAAAATTGAACAATATTGTAAATAATGTTTAATAAAATCCATGATGATGCTCATTTCTTATGGACAGTGGGAAGATACTTCAACATCAAGTTGTAAAACTTTGAAAAAAGGAGGAAGGGTGAAAAACCTAAATGACTTATTTTTCTATAATTTTATGGAAATAATGCAGAGATGGGATATAAAAACAAAACTAGTTTAGTTCAAATAGATAAATAAAACAAAAGTAATACAAGAAATGAGGAACAACCTAACCCCCAAAAGATTTGCTAGGCTTGAGGTAATAAATTTAGAATGCATGCCAAATGACATAGATAGGCCACTCTCAACCAAGAAGTTGCAGTCATCAGGGGAAGAGTTAGCCATTACAAAGGGATTCAAGGAGATATATAATAAGGGTATGGATTAATTACCTACTAGTAAATTTCAAATAAAACATATAGAGGTGGAATAAGGTATAGGGGGTGGCCTAGGAACAATAAAACCACATTTTTAGATACTATAAAAAAGCATTATGGGAGGGATTACACACCTATGATGTCTAACCCTTCAGTGTCCTTTAAAATGGATTAACTCAAAAGGGTTATAAATTAAGAAAACCTATTTATAATTATGTGTATGAGCTATCATTTCACTATGTTATGTCTAGCATTCTTTGATTTCCAAGCTTGGATTCAGGAGAAGTGCAAACTCTTAATGGAAGGTAACCAAGAATTCCACCCCCTCCCATGCCAAGGTTTTTTATGTAGTTGTGTTTAATCTATTAAAATAATAAAAAATATTTGTTTTAATAAGATCTAGGGATTATATTAGAGTGTTTTACAATTAAAACCTTGGTATCCTTCCTTGATCTTATTAAATAGATTTTTAGTATCAAACTGATTAGGGTCTAGTTGCCTCATCTCCCTTTATAGTTGTGAAATTATTATTGTTATGAGGATATAATCAATTCCTTGATTGAATTTTTATACACATATCATACTATTAATATAATGAAACACCCTAATTTTACTCATATTATATTGAATTTAAGGGTTTCACAAAATCTCATAACATAGAGTGATTTGAAGATTTAGGATCAAATTTGGAAACAAACTCTTGACTATGATGGATTGCCATTCCATTATTGTAGGTGCTTTGAAACAAGTAACATTTATTAAAATTATGAGATATTTAAACATAGGAGGTAGGACTATCGGTGGATGGATATCCCCATTGAATCAAATTTAGATAGAGAGATTCATAATCTAGACATGGATCCAAAATAAGATAATGAATGTGATGTCTAATAAACTACAATAGAAGTTATGGATCTAATTTACCCTTATATGGAAAAGTCCCTAGATAAGGAGAAAGATGATCTAAATAGAGATTTCAAGAACACTTTAAGTAATTTATATTAACCTGAGATTAGTATGGATGTGATGGCTCTAGTCCCTTAAAGCACCATACAACTAGACAATGTTTTAGAAGCTATCATTCCTATGTTTTCTAAAGTTGGGGGAGATGGTGATTAGATAATTATTAATAATAATAAGGAATGGAAAGGATGAAATCATTAAAAATGTTTGAACATGACCTTTAGTTATTGAAAGGAGAATCATTTTTTAGGGCCTTAGGGATTAGCGATCTCCTATTTAGTTTATTCATCACTATTAGGTTTTTTGTCCTATTATTTTATAGACAAATCGATTCATGTTTTTTTGATTTTATTATTTTGATTAACCTATTTTATTGATCTGTTTCAATAGTTGTTTCACTTAATGAGATTTTTTACCTATCTTATTATGTGTTAACTTTATGGGACTGTATCAAAACAACTATTATTTATTTTGATTGGTTGTGTTTGCTTCCATTTTTATTTATTATCTACAACGAGGAGAGGAGCACTTCATTTGAATTAATTTTAATATATTTATATCCCTTGTTTTAATTTTAGGGACCTATAAACACCCACACTAATGGTTCATAACTATTACTCAAATACACTTCTCCTTAATTTAAAAAAGCTAATAATACACCCTTTTCTTCGAGATTTTTTTATAAAATTTTTAGTACCTAAACATTATATTGAGTGGAAATTTTTTCTATAAACCAAGTTTATTAATAGGGTGGAGTCTGAATATTGGTTGATAACCCTTCACATTGAGAGACATACCCAATAAATCACACCTCCCTCAAAATTAAAAAAATGTGGTTATAACATGTGTTAGAGGATTTTGTCCTAAAAATTATAAAATTTAAAATAATAGGTTTGAATACCTTTTGGAAATAAAAAAAATTATTGACAAAAAAAGGAGGATTTTTATAAAAGTAGAAAAGTTTTTGTAATTATAAATTTAGGGTTAGATGATTAATGGAGGGAGATATAGACACTAAATTATTATAACTATCACATAAATTTATAAGATAATGAAACTATATTATAATCTTAGAAACTATAGAACAAATAAATTTGAAAATATTAGAGGAAAATATTGAAAATATGGTAATAAATGGGAAAATAGTCTCAAGAAGGAAGAACATATAAACCTTGTTGCTCAAGATATGTTTCTAAAACATATTCCACATCTAGTCACACCATCGGATAATAATAAGTCGATGGATAAAATTTATTTAAAATAATTTAAGAGGGTTATCTCTAATATGGCAGTAGACAGATCATTGGGTTTGGATGGCTTCCCTAACCTCTTCTTCAATCATTTTTGGAACCTCATTGGAGAAAATTTTAAATAAGTGGTACAATGATCTAAAAAATCTCAATCTATGTTAAAGGTCATTAATTCTATCTTCGTTATCCTTATCCCATAAAAATTCAAGACCAAAAACCTAGATGATTCCCACCAAATATCTATATACAATAACATTTATAAAATTATATCCAAATTCATAAGAAACATGCTTAGGTGAATCCTTCTTAATCTCATTTCTAAACAATCATGAGGCTTTGTGAATGTTAGACCACTTATGGATGGCATGCATGAAATTATACACTTCTTGAATGTTAGTATAATATAATCTATGTACATAAAGTCATATGATAAGGTATAATCATCCATTTTATATAAAATACTACAAATATTCAATATCATTAAGGATTAGAGAAGTTTAACTCAAAATTGCTACTATTCTATGACGTTAATTATGATTATTAATCACTACTTACAATGATTATTCCCATACCATAGAGGGTCTATAGAAGGTAACACCTCTCTTTTTATCTCTTCATTCTCATGGTAGAGAGTTCAAGAATATGGATTAAATATATAAATGAGGAAGATAATATTAATGGAGATAAAGCCATGTCTAACAAAAATACACAATCTTATTTCCAAATTTTCAATGATAACATGTTTTTTCATTACCAACTAGATAATAAGTAATAGATGTTAGGAAAATGTTCAATAATTAAGAAAAATCCTCAAGTCAAACAATAAATACAATGAAATCAAATATCTCATTTATTAATGTCAGCCCTAAGATTCAATCCTTTCTTGGTTTGATTTTAGGATTTAAGAAGCATACCCTAACAAAAAACTAATTGGAAGTACCCCCATTCATAGGTTATAGCATAAATAAACATTTTGATAACATAATTTACAAGACATAAAGAAAAATAAGTGGGTGGAAAGGTGTACATATTACACTTATCGGATAAATTATTCTCATTAAGTTAATTCCTCAAGTAACAATATATTATTGATTATCTTTGATGATAGATCCATTAGGAATCATAAAGGATATGGATAAAAGTGTTCATATTTATTTCTTTCAAGATATGGAGGAAAAGCCAAAGGACTTGATTCTCACTTGGAATAAAATATTCAAACTAACCTCACCTAGTGGCATGGGATTAAGAAATATAAAAAAGGTCAATCTAGATCTAGATGCTAAATTGGTGTTGATAAAAAAATCTAAACCTTGGCAAAATGGAATAAAATCCTCAAGGACAATAATATTGATGGGGATAACCCTAAACTAATGTTCATGGTTTAATGGTTCCCCATTGATTGGATAATTTAGAAAAATATAATGGAAGCAACAATGGTCATTTTTAAGGGAATTATTTTCATATGCATAATGGAACTCTATAGATTTTTGGAAAATATGTGGATAAATAATAAATATTTTAGTTATGACCCTAATTTAGATAGTGTGGGAATGGAGAGAATAATAAAATGAAGACACAAAGTACTAGATTATTGGATAAAATAAGTTGTGATTGGCCATAAAATTTTTATTTTGAAAAGTTTTCAAATGAGTCTAGAACCTAGGAGGAATAAAAAAATAACTTAAATGGCTCAATTCAAGGATTTTTAGTTCATTGGAGCTATGAAAATGAATTAGTGAATTGGAACTTAAATGTCTCAAGGGGGTATTAGGTAATGGAAGGATATAAGGTTATGATTGAAACCAATACCAACAAAACCATATGATCCCTCTAAGATAAAATATGGAGATGAAAAGTGTGGATGAAAGATAAAGCCCTCCTCTAGATGGATACCGATGAAAATATATTAACATGAGATAAAATAAATAAAAATCTTGAAAAAAATGATACAATGATAAAGCAGTATCACAGATTAAAACCTAACAATAAGAAAAATGATATTTCAGTGAGAAATAATGTTAATCTATCTCCACAAAAACATGTCTATTTGAAGATGAAGATTTATGGGGTTCCAAAGTAAAATTATAAATCATTAGGTGACAAAGCATCCATCATATACAACAAGAGTCACATGGTTTCCTATTGTACCACTTATATTATAATCAATTATATTAATGTTTTGGAAATATAATTTATCTTATGGCACTCAATGTTTCTTTAGAATATGGAATAACACAAATTATAGTAGAATGTGACTCTCTTTTTATTTTAAAATTTCAATAAAACTATAAAAGTGAACATTGAAAAATTAAAGAGTAATCAAATAAATTATAAGGATTTTGAGTGGGCTAATTAGATTAAGTATCGAACATGTGTGTAGGGATGGAAATTGAGATACTGAGCTGCCCAAAAATTAATACCCTAAGTGTTAAAGTGAAATTTAAGTATTGGTGGATATTCTCTCCAAGAAAGAGTTAGGTGAATTGGAAAAAATATTGATGAAGGAAATTGTTAAGGTAAAATAGAATACCAAAAGACAAAGATGAATTTGGTAATTTCTTAAAATAAAAAACCAATTTATCAAGTGGGTTAAGTAGTATGTGTGTTATTTATCCAAAAGTTTTATTATTTTTAGAAATTGTCATCATATTTCAAGTGAATGCATCATGACTGCAACAACATTTCAAGAAGTGTGTTTACTAGGGTGAATTTTTTAAAAAATACTTGAACATGTTAACATAAGGCTTGGTATTTTTAGAAAGCATGCAAAGGTTATATTATCAACATGTGCGATTACAAAATTAGTTTTTTTTATAAAATTTATATTCTTATTATCTTTGGAATATGATTTTTTGGTAATTATTTTTACCAATATGTTTTTTAATTATCATATATATACCTGCACATGTGAATTCAAGGTGTCCACACGAAACGTATGTCCTAAAAATATTTTAGTCATAACCATACCATCTAACCCCCTTAACCAAAACCATATTCATATGAAGATACAATGCATACAAAACTACAAGATTTATAATGGTGTGTTTTGGCATAAGTGATAGTTGAAGTATCCTCATATCCACCCTTTGAAGCATCATTTTGGAAATCTTGATCATATCAATAATGAGGGTATCATTAAGAGTATTGAGCACATAAAAAGGGCCAATATGTATAGATTATTCCCATACGAATGAAAAATTAACATATTAAGGTGTGTTTTATATAAACTATTACAAGATTATTGGGCATGGGATGCACACTTCATATATCATAAACAATGACTTCTCTTTGACACTTAAAATATGAGTAGTCAAAATAATTATTAATTTCATGAGGATAAAATCATAATATATTTTAATCAAAAAAATAATGTACCCTCATGGTCATTACAAAGTATGTAATGAAATATCATCCACCATTGGTTCCAAAATTTGTTTATTACAAAATATTGTTGGCACTACTAGATTATAAACCATTTTCATGATAATAAATGTTATGCATTGGTTGATGGATCATCGAATATTCCACAATTTTTTTTATTTTTTTATTTTTCAATCTCTCACACTAGATTATAATAATTTGTTAGCATTATAATACCTACATCTATCAATTTGACCCAATATCAAGTCAACATAACCTAGTAATGACTCTATGATATTTGAAAAATATGTATGGTAGGTGTTGTTAGAATAGGGTTTCCTAAATTATTTAAATTAACTCCTCAATGTGTATTTTATTTTTACTATATGTAAAACTAAATCTTCCTAACTATCTTGGGCATTTTTTATAATTTTAGGAGGGTTAGGGCGGCTAGGATCGTTATGATTAGGAGGGGTATGAGGGTTTTGTGGATTAATTTACCTTATTTAAATTCCCACATTTTGTATTTCACTTCTAAGGGTCTTACAAACTGTTCAAAATAAATGTTTTGAAGAAAAAACAATGCAAATCTAAAAAAAATACAAAATTTTATGTAAATTTTCAAGATTTTAGTTTATTTACCTTTTCTCCAACATGGAGTTGTCAATTTGTTGATGTAATTTGAAAAAATAAGTGAGCACGGTGTGTGGTGGTAATTATCTCCTTTTGGTAAGATAATGTGAGTGGAGCGTGATTAGAATAGAATGAAAATCCCACTGTGTTTTTATAGGCAAAATAAATGTTTACATATTATAATCCATACACCTATTAAGATTGGGATTTCAAATTTTAACAAAAAATAATGCATACGTGTTTGTGGTAAATTCATGAAAATGTCAATGAATTAGCCCATCATCTCTTTTAACTTACCAGTATGGTTATGTATGAAAGAAGGATGGCAATAAAATAGATACACTCTAAGATTCTTCACCTTCCCTACTCTCCCTACCTTCAACATTATTTTCTAAATGCATTACAACTATTTTAAGGTTGTGATAATAATTTTTCTATTATTTATTAATTGATGTAGATTATTCATTTGGGAAATTTCCCTTTTATAATTCAATAGTATGCATACGTTTCTCCAAAGTTTTTCCTTTTACTAATGAATGTCAAGTTACTTATAATCTCCCTTATTAATTGAATCTTAAGGTTGCTTTGAAGCATTTGTTTTTGTTTTGAATTTTGAATTTTAGTTTAAATTATAGAAGTTAACCTTTTTGTGTTGGGAGTTCTTTTTAATCTAATTGGGGTGTATTCAATTTATTATAGATCTATATGTCTAACGATGTTAAAGAAAATAATGATAACTAAATAATTTAATATTTACTAAAATGTAAGCTTGAGTTTCATGAAGTAGTACTCATTTAGGTTACATTTACAAAAATATTTTATGCATCTAAATTTACAATACAATATAAACCAAAACACATTCTATAATAACACACTTTTTTCTCTCATAACATTGCTCCATAAACACTATCAATCCCAAACTTTCATTGTTGTTATGTACCTTTCTACATAAATAATAAAATACTTCTAGTGAAAATAATATTATATAATTTTTTCTCAATAGTATCCTTTAATATTCTAAATTAAGTTTTATTTATATTATAAATTATAGGATATGGATTGAAGAGATTGTAATATTTCTCATTACGGGTAAAAAAATTTATACTGGTCCGAAAATTAATTCCCTCAAACTAGTTACGTATGAGAAGAATCTACCAAGATTACATTTGATAAAATAATAAGATATAGATAAAAATACATGCAAACAAATCAATTTTAATATTACAAAAAATATATTCTTGATGGAGATATGAGTTGTTATTTCTAACATTCTATGTTTTTGAGTATTTCCCCCTATTACACACCTTTGGTAGCTAAGTTTTGAATGATTTAGATAGATATTAAAAATTATTTTTCTAAAATAAATAGGGATTCCTTAAAATAAAATCAAAACACCTTCTTTGATAACTGTGTTTTGTTATGCTAGTAAGCTAAAATAGGTTTACGTGTGAATGGATTCAATGTAGTTGTCATCAAAGGTATGTGGAAAAGATTATATTTTTAATTGTTAACTAACAATGTTAGAAACATAACCTTATACATAAGAGATATATTATATTTAAGGCATTCTAAGGAGGTTGTGCCCACTATTAATTATTGAAACATTAAAAGCTATGATAAATAATAGTAGATATAATGAAATATGGGTACCAACACCATATATTCTTTGATTTATTATATAATGATAACCATAAATATTAGTTGTGACATGGAACATTTATTTTAAAGTTTTAATCTTCTATGCAAACCATACCTTAATTTATAGGCCATCCTTACATTTATTTTTATTAACTTACCATAATGAAGGAAAAGAGCTCAATATTTATCTTGACCGTAGAATTTTGTTTTATTATTTTTTCAAACAAGTTTATCAACACTTTTACTTATTTTATACATGTATTACCTCTTTCTAATATTATAATTTATTAAAATACAATTTACTAAATCTCCCTCAATATTATTTTATATTTATGTGACCTATACATATCTACATTATACATCAAAAAAATTATTCTTCTTATTATTTTATAAATGTATGATTAACTGTAAAATAATGGAAGAGTGGTTTGCATCATCATGAATATTACATACATTTTTTGAAACAACACCAAAAAAAATTTCGAATCATATATCAGAGTATGTTTTGGACACATGTTAGGCCCACTAACAAGACATTCTAATGCAATGAAACATTCGACATAATACACTATGTGTGACTAGAATTAAAGGAGGGGAACTTAGGCAATTCTATAGAGGTTAAAACTGAAAAAATCACTATGGTGAAGCTAATTTTTATTTATAAGGATTATGAAATTTGGGGCGTATCAGTGTATGTGTACACTGACAATTCCTAAGTGCCATACATGGTATTTTTAATTCTTCATAGAACCACTTCTATGCCCTCAACACTGGGCAAATGCCTCACTCTCCTTAGTGGGTTTCAATAACACACGAGGATGGTTAAGTTTAAGGATTGTTTTAATCGAGAAGGATACATTTATTGTTCTAAATTTATCATTTATTAATGATTCGAATCAAGATACATGGTATATAAATTAAAGAAGAAGTTAAAATCAGAAAAGAAATTAATTCAACATATGTAGATTTTTATTCATTTAAGTAGCTAACTATGTTAAAGCATAACAAAAAACATATTAAGTACAATATTCCTTAGTGCTACCGGCCAAGTCATAACACCCTTCAACCTTTATGGTGATTGCACTATTTATACATTCTTTTATGTTAAGCATGGTTATTTGTAGTAGTTTATAACTCAACATTGTCATTCCATAATCTATGCAGCTATTTAAATTGGCATATGCAATGCTATAAAATATTTTATGTCATACATGAAAAT
>JARHVA010005622.1:1110000-1117500 GCA_037957365.1 Torreya grandis | reverse complement strand
ATAATTAATCACATAAATAAGTACACAACTAACACTATTAAAACAACTAGCATAGATAAACTTGGTGGGTTTACCCTAGTAGTTGAGAGCTAAGCACTATAAAGGGAAGGTATTGAGATTCATTCCTAGGGCTGAGCATATTAGTAGGACTCATTTGCCATTATATGTCTAATGGGTCAAATGCTTTAGTGTTGGAGGTGTTATTCCAATGTAGCCTCAAGTAGATAAAGTTCTCAATGTGATGTTGGTCAGGGTCAGGCATGAAACCTATGTTGAACATGATGAGGCATGTTATAGGGTTGTGGCATAGAAGGTATCCATAAACACTTTTAAAAAATGGACTGAGAAGAGTGATGAAGAATATATGCACATCTCGAGTAGGTGGTTTAATGAATGTGAAGTGGGAGTAGGAGCGTTCACAAGGTGACAACTCTACAAGCTACTTTGAGGAGGATGTTGAGTCACAGATTGAGGAAGAAGAGGAGGATATTGAGGAGGATCTTGAAGATTAAATTGAGGAAGCCATGGAGGGATTACTAGAAAAAAATAAGGGTTTTACAAGTACCAAAATTGGAGTATTAGAAGTGCCCTAGTCTATTTGCAGCTTTGAGGAGGAATGTGGCTTTATAGATGCTTAAGTTTGACAAACTTCAAGAAGAAGTGATTGCTTGACATAGATTATGGTTGGAAAGTGAGTTAAACCTATATTTTCCTTATTCCTCTCTATCTCAATGATATAAAGAAAAGATCCTTCCCCTATCTTCCCTTATTGACCCCCTTTCCAAATCTTTCTCCAATTAAATCCATCCTAAAGGGGCTAATAGATGTAAAGGAGGTAGAGGCCTAGGGAGAAAAAGGCAAGAAGGTTGAGCTAGAAGGTTTTTAATCAAATTTTGTCACCTATTTAGGTTTTTAGGGTTTTTGAAGTTGTTTGTAGAAGTCTACTCATCCGAGGATATCAATAGAGTTTGCTCTTAGTTTGTTTCGATCATGGGTGGATACATATGTTGTCTCAAGTTTTTATGTGCATGTTTTTTGAAAACATTTATCTTTCAAGGGTTTTTATTCTTTTAATTTTTAGTGTGGTCTTTGGATGGTGCAAATAATATGGTTTATTGTTTTATTTCATACCTAACCCTAACTATTTGGGTTTCACAACTTTCAATCTGGTCTTGTTTAAGAAAATAGAGTTTGTTAGATATATCATTGTGTAAAGTAAAATTTAAATCATCCTACACTAGATTTTAGGGTTCTTTAGCATTTTGAGTCTAGCGGCCTTCTTGTCTTGGAAACTAGGGTATGTCTAGAAGGTTTTAAGAAGGCATTTTTTGCTAAGGCCATTTTTGGGGAAGTTGGGTGTCTTTCTTCCTAGGCAATCATTTATGAGGATCTCTTTTTTATTGTTAATTTTTTAGTAGGTGTTGATCACTGGTTGTAGCTATGGACTTCTTTGTTATTGTCTTGAGGACTTCAACCTTAGACAATTCTAGATCAATTGATGAGATTAGTCTATTTGTTGATGTTTGTTCTTAAATATTTGAGGCAAATATTTGGAATAAAGTGTATTAAGTTTGGTTTTAAATTTTTTGAGTTATTATGAAGATTAACATATGGTATGAAAAGGAAAATTTTCTCTTTTCCTAATCTCTATGTTTAAGTTTTTATTAGTTCTCAGTCACAAAATTTTTAAGGTTGAGAACTGTAATTTTGGATTCTTATGATGAATTAGTTTGTTTTTAGAGCTAATGTATTTTTTAATACTTGTAGTTGGTGGTTTTGAATGGGTCACATGCCTTGATGGTTATACCACTAAACTATGAGTTTTTATGTTTTTTGGTTTCTTTAATATTTAAAGGGTTAGGGATGCATAAAATCTCTAATATCAAATAAAACAAATAAACAAGTAGCATAGATAATCCATCTAAATAATAGATAAAATGAGTCTAGCATCATAATGCCAATGTAATAAAAAAAATATATGTAATGAAAATATGAAATTTCAATATCCTTCCCCTCTTGGAAGGGAGTTGTCCCAATGACTTAATAAAAAATACATGCATAATTTTTTTTGAAAACATGAGTGTCTTCCAAAGTGGTGCTTCTTTCATTGATAGGCTCTCCTTACACTAAACCCTGATTTATATCTCTATTATAGGGCTTAAAAGTATGATGGTCCTAGAATCTCACTGGTTCCAACTAAATATTTTCATCTTCTATGACTTGTAAATGAGTCCAATCCAAAACATGAGATTGATCAAGTATATATTTTCTCAATAATACATGAAAAACATCATGAATATTTGAAAGAGAAAGAGGAAGTGTAATCTAGTAAGCAATAGGGCTTATCTCTTTTACTATGTCAAATGGCCCAAAATAATGTATTTCTAGCTTGTAATCCTTGCCAAAATTAATAAATATTTCCCATGGTCTAACACACAAAGAAACTTTGTCCCCCACACTAAATTCCCATGGATTTTAATTAAGGTTTGTATAGCTTTTCTACTTGTCGAAATCTATTTTTAAATTTTAACTTACTATTTCCATCTACCTATCATATTACAATAACAAAATAGGTTCATTAATAGCCATATTTTGTAAGCTATCCCAGCCAATAGGTGTTTTATACTTGCATCCATATAAGGCTTCAAATGGAGCCATATTAATAGTTGAATGGTGGGAATTACTATATGAAAATTCAACTAGATGAAGATAATACTTATATTTTGTTTTAAGAACCATTACTTACATGCAAAACATGTCTTCAACCACTTGGTTGAGTTATTATGTTTGCCCATCAGTTTCTAGATGATATGAAGACCTAAAATTCAGCTTTGTTCTAAAGGTTGTAGTTAAAGTACACCAAAACATTGAAGTAAATAATTTGTCTCGATCTAATATGATAACTTAAGGTATACTATGGAGTCTTACCACTTCCCTCATAAATAATTTAAAAAATACAGATGTATCATTTTTTAAATTTCTAGGAATAAAGTTGCCAACTTTAATTGCTTTATTAATCACTACCAAGATTGTATCATTCTTGCTACATGATTTTTGTAACCCTACAATAAAATAAAGTGATACTATAGCCCACTTATCTTTTAGAATACTATAGCCCACTTATCTTTTAGCCCACTTATGTTTAACCTTAACTCACTAGCCTTCCAAGCATTTTGCTACAAACTAACTGACATCATGCATAATACAAGGCCAAAAATAGAGATTTTTCAACTCATGCATCATTTTTGTAACACCTAGATGAACATAATAAGGTGATGTATGAACTTAATTAAGTATATAATTTCTCAATTCACCTATCATAGGGACATAAATTCTACCTTTATGCCTAATTAGGCCAACTATTGCAACAAAAAATTCAAAAATTCTTTTTGCTACTAGCTCATCAACCAAACTTATTCTTACTTCAAGGTAGAAACATCAACAAGTTGTTTTTTAAAAACATCACTTTAGAAATTTATTTATAACACCAATGAGGTAGTAATATATGTGCATCTATAGAGTACATCATCCACGTGGTTCTCCTTGCCTTTGACATATGATATATTCACGTCAAAATTGCTCAAAAAATCCATCCACCAACACTGGAGACCATTTAAATATTATTGAGAGAATAAATACTCAAGACTTATATGATTATATTTTAATTAATAAGGCTTTCCCATTATAAAATGTTTCCATTTATTAAGTACATGGATAATGGAAACAATCTCCATGTCATGAGTAGGATAATTCTTTCATATTCTTTTAATTTATGTGACTCAAGCCACAACCTTGACATCTTGAGTCAATATACTTCCATAGCCTTCTTTGGAAGAATCAAAACAAGATTCAAAGTTACCATTTGGGTCTGGTATTATCATAATAGGATATGTAGTAAGTATCCCCTTTAGCTTAACAAAATATTCCTCACACTACGGAGTCCATATGAACTTCTTTCCTTTGCATTGCAGGGAAGTGATGGGATAGGCCACACTAAAAAACAATTTAAACAAAGCATCAATAATAACTAGCCAATGTCATGAAGCTTCTCACTTCATGCACATTAGAAGGATAAATCCAATATTTAATAGCTTTGATCTTGGTGGGGTCAACAACAATGCCTTCTTTGGAAATAATGTGTCCTATATAATGAATTTTAAATTCATAAATTGCACATTTGGATAATTTTCCATAAATATTATGTTGTGTAAGTATTTGTAAGACTAGATGAATGTTTTGATCATGTTCAACCTCATTCTTATAATAAATACATATATCATCAAGAAAAATCAGAAAAAAACATATCCAAGTAATATCAAAAAATGATGTTCATAAGGTTCATTAAGGTTGTAGGTGAATTGGTTAAGCCAAAAGGTAGAATTGTAAATTCATAGTGTCCATAACAGGTTCTCAAGGTAGTTTCATGAATGTCTTCTTCCTTTACACATAGTTGATGGTAACCAAAACTTAAGTAAATCTTAGAAAATACTACCTCACCATTTATTTGGTCAAATAAAACATTAGTTCTTGGTAAAGGATAATAGTTTTTTTATTAATACCTTATTCAACATGTGGTAATTGATGCAAATCCTTAGAGTACCATCCATATTTTTCACAAAGACTACTAGAGCACCCCAAAGAGACACATTTGGATGTATGCTTCATCTATCTAAAATTTCTTGTAGTTAAACTTTTAATTCTTGTAGATCAACCACATTCATGTGGTAAGGTTCCTTAGATATAGGGGAAGATCCAAGTATGATGTCAATAGAAAAATAAAATTCTCACTTGGATGGAAAACCAAGTAGAGTTTCAAGAAATACATCCATAAACTCCCTTAGTATAGGAATATTTACATGTTCTAGGGCTTTTTCATTAGATATTTCTTGTAGTTAGACTGCATAGAGCTTACAAACCTTCCTAATAATTATTTTCAACTATAAGACTAAAACTATTTTATGTCTCATGAACCCTTGTATGCATCATAATTCTATAATTTAACTAAGGATATTAGTGTATCACACTTTTTTACCCACACAATCAAGAGTGTCTTGATGTTCATGCATCCAATCCATCCCAATGATGAGATCATAAGAACCTAAAGATGTGAGAATTAGATTTACTTAGGTCTTGAAATAACCAAGGTATAATTTTTGTTACTCTAATCATTCAAGATTAAGCACTTTCTTACTTGTATTGAATTCCACTTCCTAACTTTCTCTTATTAGGACTACTTTACTATTACATTGTTTAGCAGCAAAAGGAGAAATAAAATAATATGTTGCACCAAAATCAATCATTATAGTTAAAGGAAAACCATTAATTATACATCAAATATCAATAGGAATGGTTTTTAAGTTAGCAAAAATGTTATTAACATCATATGCCCTATGGTTCATTGTTTGGACAAATTTTAGTCTAAGATAGTCCTTTTTGTAGTGATTATCAATACATTCCCAGCAAACAATTTGTCTAGAGGATGCTACCAGAATAGCATTAGCACCCATAGTAAGGCCACATGAGTTGTCCTATTGTTGTTCTTTCTTATAATAAGTAGATTTGGAAGATTTTTGGGACTTGAAATTCCTATTAGGATTGGAAAACCTACTAAAATTCTCATAATCTCTTGAAAATCTATAGTTAGAGTCAGATTTTATAAAGTTATTTATCATGGGAGAAAGGTTATTGGAATTATACTTCTACCTATTAGATTTAAAATATTATCTTTCCTTTTTGTGAGACTTTTCATTTTCCTCAACCTTGTGTGTTGATTCTACAGTTGTAACCAATGTTTTTGTGTTTGTCATGTTAACATCATGCTTCAAAATATCCTTAATCCCAAGATTGAACTTAGTCATCTTATCATCATGCATATAGTTCACATGACACAAAAAGTTTAAGAATTTAATCTCATATTCAGCAATAGTTATGTTCTCTTGTTTTAAGAGCTAAAAATTAATGATTTTATACTCCTTATAATTTGGATTCAGATACCTTTTATGAAATTAAGTCTCATAAATACACTAAGATATATTTGAAGGATGATACCATTTAATAGTAAAAATTTGGATCCACTGTAATGCTGTAGGACTTACTAGCTGATAGGTTGCTATTATGGCTTTCACATTGGAAGGCATATTATGGAAATTGAAGTACTTTTGCAAGAGTACTAACCAAACATCGATTGCATCACCTAATTATTCACTTAAAAAGGTAGGTCGTGGGATCTTATTCATCTCCTTGATAATTGGGTCAATAGTGGTCAAAGGTGGTTCTTGAATTATAGGTCCTTCCACTTGTCCCATTTCTAGTCTAGGTACTTCTTAGGATAGCTGCTGAAGATGATTCAATATTTGTTCCTCATTATCAATCTTCCCTTGAAAATTATTTAGGGATGTCATTATACCATTGACAAATTACTCTTGTCTATTAGTTGGAATCCCACTGACTACTTCAGTATGGGGTACCTCAGTATTGTTTTCAACATTATTCATATGTAGTTCATCTAGGTTATGAATGGGGATGTAGCGTTGATGACCCCTTACATATCCTCAACCTCTACCCATTTTTGGGTTGACATTCAAAGGATTTCCATGCATGTTGACTCTATTTGATCACATTATCATGATTTTGATAAATCATAAGTGTAAAATTATAGGATTGTAATTGTTGTAAGGAAAATACTTGTTCTCAGAGTTCCCTAGAGCAGAACACTACTCTAATACTATATGAAACAACCCTAAAAAATTTATAATCATTTATCAGAGAATATTTTGGATACGTGTTAGACCTACTTACAAGACTTGATAATCCAATGAAACATTCAATAGTCTATAATCATATATGAATTGAACCAAAGGATGGGAACTAAGGCAATTCATTAGAGGTAAACACATACAAAAGGTGATAAGGGGAAACTGGTCATTGTTTAGAAGGATTATGAAATTAAGAATGTATAAGTGTATGAATACATTGAAATTTTTTGAGTGCCCTACATGGAATTCATACTTCATCATAAGACCATTTCTAGGTCTTTAACCATACGTAAATGCCTCACCCCTCCTGAGTGGGTTTCAATCCACTCAAGGATGGTTAAGTTTAAGGATTGGTTTAAGTGATAAGGATAACATTATTGTTCTGAAGTTATCATTTAATCATGGTTTGAATTAGGATACATTATATATAAATTAAATAAGCACTTAAAATCATAAATGGAGTTAATTTAACACATGCATATTTTGATTCATTTATGTAGCTAACTATGTTAAATGATAAAAAAATAGATGAAGTACATGATTCCTTAGTATTACTGGTCAGGTTATAACACACTTTGGCCTTTAAGGTCATTGCACTATTCATACATACTTTAATATCAAACATGGTTATTTATAAAAAATTATAACTTATCATTCTCACTCTATAATCTATGCAACTTTTTAAATTGGCATAACCAATACTATAAAATATTTTAAGGCATACATGCAAATAAATCTAAGCTTC
>JARHVA010005622.1:1080000-1100000 GCA_037957365.1 Torreya grandis | reverse complement strand
GAAATCAAAGATTAGGTTTAAACCTCTTCAAATTATATTTTCAAATAAAAAGGAGTAACATCTCCACTCCATTATAAAATCATAATCCTTAATTTTAAAATTAAAGGTTAAAATAATATTTCGTATTCCTCAAAGGAAAGTGGTATTTTCAAATCTTTTGTCATTTTCATTTTAAATATAGAGGTAACATACCACTTACAATGGCATCGAATTTATGGTTACATTATGATGATGTCAAGTTTCTCACTACTAGGGTTTCACTAGAGGAGGTGATAGCATTTTCATAAGAATACATTGCATATCAAAGATGTAACTAGAAGAATTTTAGAGAATCTAAGGAACATCTCAATTTTTTGGATCTTGCATCATTTGCTATTTTGGTTTAAGCATGGAAGGCACTGAATGAAAACTAGAATAATGCATTGGGGTACCAAGATGGCCCTTCATTATATTAAAATATAAAATAATCTCAACATGTAGCTTATGGATTCTAAACCATACCTCATATCACATTTAATGGTGTAAATGCAAAAGTTAAAAGTTTTAGGCTAAATTCAATGATGGAAATAAGGGACACTGTTGACTTCTCCATTGATGATATCATAAATAATAATACACCATAGAGAGTCAAATCCATTTCCATAAAAAATCCATTCCTTTTATTTATTTTGAGGGAGAGAAATTATAGATCCTATTGAAAATGAGGAACACCTGTCAAACTAAGGAATGTTATGCTAATTTTCTAGCCTTTGGCCAAATCTACCAAATATCAATGGATGGATCAAAAATAATTGGAAGCCGTTAATGATAAGTAATTTTAAATTATATCCATAATATAGATTATTATTTATGATTTAATTTGAACTAATTTAGGTTAAGAATTGGGTGCTTTAGAATCCCATCTGGTCATGAGGAAATAACATTCTTACTTTTAAACCATGGTTCCCATAATTTTATGCACACACTAATGAATTTAATATTAGCCAAGTATGGGTAAGACTTATTTACATTCCATTTAATTTTTGGACAAAATTTTATTTCAAATACATTGTCAAATATTCAGGGGAATTCTTATTTGTTGATTGTAAATCTGTATACCATATTAATGTTGGTTTAGTTTTGATTATATTAGATGTTACCAAAGAAATTATTGAATCTATTGAGATAAATTTTAAGAACTAAATATGTATGTAATCATTTTACTATGAAAGGATGCCTTTTAAATCCATAATTTTCTTACAAATAGGTTATTTAAGCACTTTTTGAAATATTTCCAAGTGTAAAAAATGGTACATACTAGTGGAATGATGCCCTTCCCTACACTCCTTTAGTAAAAATAATGACAACATAGACACTATGTTTGATGTGAATGAATATGAATAATGTCCACATTTATCTCAAGAGGAACCTTTGATAGCAAATATCACATCCATGAATAAGGTAGTTATAACTTCACTGGTTAAGAAGAATGAGTTTCCAAAAAAAAAAAATAGATAGAGTTGATCTAGATTTATGAAGAAATCCTTCAGACCAAACTCTGCTAAAAGAAGTGATTTACTAAATGCATTGGAAATCCCCAAACTAATTTACCCCAAGGAAGGCATGGATTGGATGGTTTCAAGAATAAAAGGAAATGTCAAGGTAGACCTAATTATTTATATATGACTCTTATATGGAGAAATTAAAATGTATTAGAGGACTCTTAGTTGTGTTTTGGCTTAGTGTAGGCTTGATCTTGTTTAGAACAGACTCTTATATGCATCCTTGGCCATTTTATTTCATTTATGTGTTACTATTGGTTATTTATTTGTGAATGTAGGCCCTTTCTTCATTCTTCATGTCTAGGGTTGGGATCTTAGTTCATAAAACCTTATATTTTACAAATAATAATTTTTTAAAATGCAAAGATATATTTTCCAAATTAGTCTATTATAAGTAAATTTCAAAAAAATCTCATGGTTTGTTCATGTCTCTTTATTTTCACAATAATTTTTTAACCAAATAATGGTTTTTATATCATAAAAACTCAATTATTATGTGAAGGAGAGGTTATTTCTTGAATTTTGCATAAATAAAAACACCTGAGAGAGATTTTTCATTATTTTCTCTGATAGATCACATTTATTAAAACTCATTTAAAATCCCTAGTTATTAGAATATAAACTCACAAAATAAGTTAATTTTAAATCTATACTCAATCTATAATGTTACAAGGAACCTTTAGTAAACTATAAATCTTCCAAATACATATGAATAACTTATTTATATTGTTACAAAATTAGAAATCAAATCAATCATTGTAGGTTAAGATTTAATAATTTTAACCCTAGTTAACAAATTGAGATGATATTCTAGGTTAAATTCATGATTAAATACACTTATAAGGTAAAATAAAATAAAAATAACAAGGTATGATCCAGAGTAACATATTCACATAATATAAACAAAGGATTATTGTATTTCACAAAATTTCATCATTACTGTAAGAAACATATCCAAGTATAATTATACTCATACACAAGAGTTGCATATCCATATCATAGTCCTAATTTATATATATATATATATATATATATATATATATATATATATATATATATATATATATATATATATATATATATATATATATATATATATATATATATATATATATATATATAGACACACACACACACACACACACACACACACACACACACACACACACACACACACACACACACACACACACACACACACACACACAAATAATTGGTGAATTATGTACTATAATGAAAATATATATGCATGCATCACCAAAGAAACATTCAATAATCATAATTCTGAAATAGTAGTGTAATGGCTTTACTTATCATTTAACTATACATACCTAAAATTCATGGTTAGAAATATTTATATAAAAATATAAATATGATAACACCGAAATAAAAATGGCATAAATTTATTTAAAAAAATTAGTTTATACAAATCATCTAAATATATTTATTCATTTTGAATAAATATGATAAGAAGGATATAAACCTTGATCATAATAATCTAAAAATTTAGTACAATCACCCATATTCCATAATGAGATGAACCAATAATGTATCCAATACTTTTGTAATATAATCATAACCTTATATTATTAGTGGGGGATACAATTTATATCAACAACTAAAATAGGAAACAAAACTCATAGTGTAACATACCCATACTATAACTACCATTCATTTTACCCCAGTATCCATTTACTATCAACAAGTATCATAGGAAATGAAGATTTTACTATGACACACCCATAATACAACTAACATATATTTTTTTGTGACTCCATCAACTATCAAAGGGAATATTATCTAGTAGGAAAATACATATGTAAATTGAAAGGTTCTATACTAATCATTGATAATATGCAAATTAATTTTATAAAAATGTATGATGATATTCAAAACTAGGTCCAATAATCCCACCAATTTTCACTGGCACCTAGGAGAAAGAGTGTAACTGACATGTCATCAGGTTACTTTTATGCATCATGGTATTACACCTATTACAGATATACATACACATTTGGATGCTTATAGTGACCAATAACACATGTGGATATGAAGGCATCACCTATAATAGAAGTCCCACATGGATCATATAATTTAAACTCAACATAATCATGGTTAGATCCCGTTGGTTTAAATCAGATAATCAAATATCTAACATAATAACCATTATCATTATCTATATAAGTAATAATTAATATAGTAATGAGAATTAATCATAATTAAGTCCACACCATAACACATTCATGTCATATTATGTGAATTTATTATTATATAGATAATGAGCATAATTCTATATTTTCATGTTAATGATAATATGATTTATAATTATACCAACCAATGACAAGTATAAACTACATTTTTGACATGGATCTAGTACGTTGGATACAACAAGTTATATCAATGACTATATCTAAAAGAATGATAAATCAGAATAATGAATCGAACTCTACATCTCATCAATTATATATAAGTTAGGGGAAATATTTTTAATGTACATCATCATAACTATTTTTAGCATAATAATCCATCCAAATTTCATATTAAAATAACCCATAAATTAATATATCAATCCATATATGTCTAAACTTTTTATTGCTGGATATTTTAGGAGAGTAAGGTTGGTTCACATAACTTGTTATTAACCACAACATACACAAATCCATAAAAAATGGCATAATTATAAAATAAAAATTTATTAATAAATAAATTTTACACAAAAATAACCTTAGTTCCTTATATTTCTTATGGATGGACCTGTTTGTAAATGAAATATTCACAAATATAATTTTATACCTATGAAAAAACATAGTCAACCAACCATAATAATTTACCTTGATCTTGTAGTGTTTTAACCATGGTGTGATATGAAATGTAGCACACACCCACAAAAAACACCATGGAACATAACCCATGTTTATTTGAAAGTCTCATATCGATAGTTGAAAAACACATGAAGACAATAGCTCCTCAAAAATAACACTCAATGTGGTAAAAATAATCCATCAGATCATTGGTGTTTTGTTTCAAACCACCATAATTAATTTAATCACATTTCAAAATTATTTTTTAATATAAATTATTTATTAACTCCCAATTTGTATATGGTTAGGGAGTCCAAAAAGCATCACATTATAGGAAGTGTGTACACTGAATTTCCATTTTAAGTATCATCACCTTGTGTTCTAATTATTATAATAAACCATAACCTATAATCTCATTAATTTAGAATTAGTATTAGAGACAATTTAATATTCATCTTACCTTGGTCAATTAACCATTTCTTCCTAAAAAATATTTAATCCAAAAAAAAATCCACTGTCCCTCTTCATTAGTTAATTAACATATATTAATTAACTAGCTTTATAATAATGAGAAATTTCATAGCCTTTGGAAATTAACGTTTATATAATTTCATAAATCTAATATATGCTCACATCATGATAGCATTCCCTTTTTTACAAGAAAATTCAATGCAAAGATCTAACTATGAAATCAAGAGATATAACATGGACTTACACACTCCAAGATTTCATCATTTCAACCTCTTACATAATCCAAATTTATTCTTACACACTCAATCCTCCACCATTAATTTCTAACCAAGATCAATGTCTCTCATCAATAAATTAAATCATTCAATATAAGTATCCTCTTCCATTAATAGAAATCTGAGTTATGAAATTTCATTCTATTAATTTTTTATTTCAATCTTCAACTCACATCCTCACTAATCCACTCCGAATGCCCATATCGCATTGGAAGATGATACCTATTTTTTTAAATGTTTATATGAACCTTTAAAAATACAAATATAACATATGTGTACATACAATAAATAAGAGGATAATCAATTTTATATTCTACAAGTGAAGGTAATCATGTGTTTTTTTCATCATTTTATTTCACAATTTGAGGATACTTTTTTAATTGGTTAAAATTTCATTCATTTTGATTTTATAAAAAAATAATACCTAATTTTATATGATGTTACATATGGTAGTGTGGGATAAATCTCACCCCATTATCATAATTTACATATGGAGAGCCTCATTATCTAGCAATTCAATATTATTTATCTAAAATTTCTCAAAAAAATTGTAAATATTGTTGAAACATTTGTTCCCAAACTCATATTACAATATATATATGTATTAGTATAATTCTTAAGTGTGACACGTTTATAAGTATGTATCCCTCCAAGTGTACCATGATTGATTACAATTAATCCCTCATCATAAAAAATCTATGTGTGAAAGTGTTAGCTCATGTGGGTGATCTCATCTACAGGGTAATCTCATCTACCTACAACATCCTTTCATCTTCATCCCTTCATCTTATTTCAAGAGCTCATTTATGTATTTCATCCCTACATTCCTTATCAAATAAGTTTATCCATAAAATTACATCATCCATATCTTCTATATTTCATCCACATTTTCTCACCTTATTCTTTATTTTAAAATACTTTACTTCACCCATCATGTCTCACAATGTCTTTTCAAAGAGGGGAAAATGTAGACACTTAAAATCACACACTTAATTTTAATTTTTAACTATCATCACCTCTTATTCTAATCACACTAAAAAATATATAATGTATAATCACATCATTTTATAATTAGTCTTCTGTAAAATTTACTATTCATCCCCCTTGGTCAATTAAATCATTTCTTTTCATACGTTCCCATAAAAATATACCATCTTTATTCATTATTTAATTAACATAGAATAATAAACTAAAAATAATATAGAGATAAATTACATACTTTTTGGAAATTCACATTTATCAAAATTCATAAATCAAAAATATCCTCACATCATGACATCATCCCCCTTTTCCAAGGAAAATTCTATGAAAAGAGGAAAGTATGTAAGCAAGATCTATGACATGTTATTATAAATGAAGAGGATTAAATGTGTAATTATTGAGGTTTAAGTCTGTAAGAGGATGAAATGATTAATTTTTAGAGTGTTTAATAATGAAGACTAGGAAACATCATCCAATGTTGATCTCTATCCAAGATAAATAACTCTCATCAATAACGCAAAGCTTTAAATGAATGGCTCCTCCTTCATTCCTAGAAAGCTAATTTATGAAATGAAGTTTTGATAAGTTTTAAATATTAAACTCATATCTTCACTTAACTAATTGAAACTTACATTATATGAGGGAAGGTACTACAAAAGTTTTTGTGGGTCACAATAAACCTTCAGAACTACAACCATCACATTCAAGAACATCTAATCGACGATATGAGGAGAAAAGTTGTCTTAAGTAAGTAAAGGTAGTCACATTTTTTTCCAAATTTTTATTTATACATTTTTATATAATTTTTATGAGGGTATAATTTAATTTTTTCTCTCTAACAAACTAACCTAAATTTTTCATTATGTTAAAAATGGCATGCTCGGTGGGATAATTCACACCTCATGCTCACAATTAATGTGTTATAGGCCTAATTATTGAATAATTTGGTAATGTTTTAGACAACACAACTCTGAATTTTACAAGGAACCATCCAGATTATAATTCCTAGACTCCTAGATGAATTTATTTATTTAGTGGATAATTCGTGAACAAAATTGACAAATATGTGTTTGTTCTAAAAAAAAACTATTTTTTAAACATTAGTGGAATCAAACTAACATTAGCGTAAACATATTATGTTTCAACATAAATTATTATATATATAAATATTATATTTATAGAGGACATAGAGGAATAAAATAACTTTGGATAAATCACACATAGATTAGTGAAATCACCATTGATTTTTCTAGCAATCTATATTTACATAGTGGTAGAATTGACCTAGGTCTAGTGAAATTGTGCATAGTTTAGAAAAGAAATTATCTATTTTTCTTATAGTATGTGTTAGAAGAGTGGAAGAATTAACCAAACCTAGTTGAAATCAACCTGATTTCAATGAAAATATTTATATTTTTTTGACAGTATATTTTTACATTGGCAAAATCACCCCAATTTCATGTAATTGGCATGATATTAGTGAAATGACCTTGATTTTGGATTTATATTTTATAACATGTTATGTGTAAAGAGATATAAAAATATCTAATTTCAATTAAATTTCCCTAATTTTAGTGAAACCATTTTCCGTTTTTTTACAATTTTTATTTTTAGAGTGGTATAATTGACCAAATTTTGATGAAATTGACTTCATTACAATGAAATATTTTTTGGTTTATATTATAGTTTGTGTTTATAGAGTAATTAAATTTCCTCGATTTTGGCAAAAGTTTGATGATTTTGGTGAAATCACCACAGTTTTATAAAAATCATCATCATTTTTGTGATGTTTTCGTAATTTTGATGAGATTACCATGACTTTGGTGAAATATATTTATTTTTGCTAACACTTTGTGTGTAGAGTGATAGAATCAACCTAACATTGGTGAAAAGACCTTTATTTTGGTGAAATCATTTTTTTTTGATAGTGTGTTTTACATAGGGGTGAAATTATCTAAGTTTTGTGGAATTGTTGTTATTTAAGTGGAATCTCTAATAGTTAGTGATATGACAAAGTTTGTCTAGGATTTTATGATTTTGAAATATAAATAAAATAAAATAAAATATTGATCTATCATTTGTAGGTTTTTTCCAATCAAAGTCTAAAATAAAGAAAACATAATATTACATTTTTTACCTTAAAAATTGAGCACACATTTCGATATGGGTATTAAATAAAACCTTGTTTCCTTTTTTACCTACATTTGATTATGTGTGTAAGCATGTGTGCATTCATGAGCATGTTTTTCTATAATATAAAATCATGTATGCTCTTTACTCATGCCATAAGGATATTAACATGAATCATAAAAGGTTTAGGATGATAATTTTTTTCTTAGACAGATGGTACATATGCCCTTCCCTTGCACCTTTGAAGAATCTTGGGAGTCTTAAATAGTGCATGTCTATTTTACTTTGGTTATGTGAATTATAAATTGATCTTAAATGCATGAATTTAGTGTTCAATGACTGTGATTTCCTTTTACAACATTATGACTGAAGGACTATTTCGTATAATTTGGACTTCTTAAGAATCCAAATTTTTATAAACTATCAAAAATAAATTGGACTATATAAAGATTAAATTGGATAGTATCAAGATTAATTTGGAATTATTATAAATAAATCACATATGTCTAATGTATTAGTGATAAATTCAAATTATTTAAAATGATCATAAATAAATTTGACTTTATCAAGAATTACATGGACTTATTACAAATAAATCACATCTATATTAAATATTTGTAATTCTTGATGAAGTCCAATTTATTTATGATAGTTTTAAAAATAAATCACATCTATATTATATATTTTTAATAAGTCTAAATTATATGGCCATTCAAACTAGTTCATAGACCATGCGTTTATAGAAAAAAAAGACTTGGTAATTTATTTCTTAAGGAAAAATAATTCATACATCAATTAGGTGTTTAGGTGATATGTGATTTAAAACACCTAGGATGATTGGGATGCCACGTGTCATCAATTGATTGGATCATGAACTATTTGTTTAATCTGATTTAGGTGATGTCCTTAAGACCATCAAACTTTAACTCATATTTATGTAACTTCCACGTGTTGATCATGGGTGTTATATTATTATATTATTAATATGATATCATACATATTTGAGTTACCAAGACAATGATGTGTGTTTCAATCTCAAAAAATAGACTAAATTTTGAAAAAAAAACATTCATATTTCTCATACCAAAATTGAGTAAACACCATTTAAAATTTCCCAATCTTTTTATCACTATTTTTGTTAGCACCTAGTGGGATGATGCATTAAAATAGTCTATTACAATGCCTTTAAAAATAATTGATAACAAGTGTATGACCTCTCTAATTTTTATTTGGTTTCTAAGTGTAGATGATACTATCTATGATTATGGATGGTAAATATTTATCAAATGGGTTTGGATTCCATTTCTTATCCAAACAACTTGAATAAATTTATGCTTCTTCTACATATTTTTTCCCTGTATGAACTGGGATGAACCAAGCTACACTGACCCTTCATTCTATATCCCCATTTGTTTGAAGTATCTCAATATTACTATTAACTCTAATAATAGATAGTATGTAGTTAACCCCTATATAATTTTTAGGTCTGACAAATATCATATCTCTAATTTGCATATCTTGAGTTGGATCATATGAAATTTTTATTCTTTTTCTTCTTAGACAACCATATTTATTTTAAGATGCCAATCCAAAATCAAGGATCCTACCATGAATCATTTTATGTAGATCTCTATGCAAGGGTATGTCATGATGAGTTCTAGGCCAAAACTCTCCTATGCACTCAATTTTAGAAGGGAACATGTCTTCTTACATTATGTCATGGATATTTTAAATGTAATACGCTATATCCTTCCACTCACTATTTCCAGTCAAACTAAATTCATTGAATTTTTTTACATACTTGTTCAAGCTATATTTAATTTATTTTTCACTCTTTTTTCTACTTCTATCTGAGACTTTTTCTATAATGGAATATTGAGAAATTTATCTATTTTTCAAGTCTTTAAAACATATTTTAGTTAGATTACCTTCTAGAACATTTGGCTACCATTTTCTTTTGTTTCCCATAGTATAATTGGTGGGGAATAAATTCTATCTCTTATAGAGTTTTTGCGACACATAATGGTATGACCTCACTCCATACATAGAAGAAAGTATTGACCTTTTATCAAGCCTACTATTTAATTTCTTCTCTTCACCTAGAAACCATTAACATACTATTTGAAATCTACTACCTCTTCAATCAAATATGGCATGAAGTTTCTTGTATTTTCACACATGCTATAAGCATGCATCATCTCTACCACACTCCAAACATCTTTCCTCTTTATATAGTTAGACAAGTTTATAAATGTCTCATTGATGTCCTCATAGGTACGTCCTATAGGGATAAATCTGACCTTGACATTGAGGAAAGCACCTTTGTAGACAAGGAGAGAAAAATATTACAGTACATACCTTTACAAAAAAAACACTATTTTTTGAATTTGTAAATGTAGTGTTAGTTCCATATAAGGTTCAAATTTTTAAAATATAATTATGGATGGAATTGAATGTTATTATTGTCCCCAAAATAGTTGACAACTTGAAGGTATAGTGTGGATGGAATTTTTTTGAAGGCACCAATTGATTATGCTTATTCTATGTATGTCTTGTATTTAGGGTAGAAGTTAATAGACAAAAGTGCCTCATACAATGGATTTTTTGAAGATCTAGGTTTATATAGTAAAGATATATAAGTATATAGAATTATTTTTTCCATATATTTGAAGCACTTAATCAATGAGGTGATAGTAAAGTTAGACCATCTAGGAACATATGGTTAAAAAAATGACCATATCCACCTGCACCATGGCCATGTGTTATAATACATTCTATTGACAACTCTATTATTTTTTGAATAACTATTTTACTTTTTGTCATTTTCCTTTGCACATATGTATTTTTATGTTTTTCCTTGTCATGAATGACACTAAGGCATTATTAAGGGTATTTCTCTGACATTCATTTATGTATTTAATACATTTATCTTGTAGAAAGCATCTGATATGAGTGCATCACGAATTCTTGATCAATACAATGTTCTTGATCTGTAGAGAAAGACACTGAGAATTCTTGTTGAAAATAATGTACATGTTTTTCACCTATCAAAATCATTAAACATGGAAATGGTCACATCATGAAAAATAGTTATCCACATGTTATTCAATTTTGTATGGGATATTATCTCATATTCGATATTTTCTAGTTGTGCATTGATGTGGGGCCTCATAAATTCTTGAGTGAAAGATGTTGGAAAATGTTAAACATTTTATCATGAGTTATCTATATCCACATAACATATAAATCTTGGATAAGCATCTATAAAACTGTACACCAATTGGTCAAAAAAATCATTATCTACCATTATCTTCTTTTGTGGAAATTTTTGAAACCTCCTTACACGTAATGCATTTTGTTCCCCCTTTTTGAAAAATTTTAAATGTCAAATAAGCTACATGTCTTCAATTCATATATTCTAATATGAGATTATAAATAGATCCGAGTAACCTTAAAATCAATGATTGTTTTGTTTTTATTTTCTTAAACAAATCAACATAAAGGGTATCTAAGAAATGTTACCTCTTATCTATTGTGTTGGAATCAAGAAACTTTATGCTTATAGATTTTAGTATCTCAAATGAAAATCCTAACTAAAAACATTTTTTCGTGCAATAATTATCTTCATACACCTCTATAATCTCACTATCTATGCTTGAATCAAACTCCACTTAGCTGAGTGAAGTGTTTGGTTGATTTTTTTTCCTATGTAGTTGTACACATGAGTTAATTTTTTTGGATTACTTTGCTCTAATAATTTCATACATAGAGTTAATTCAATATCCATTACTTCCCATACATTTCCAATTTCTTTCTCCTTTTGTGTCATGTATGGTAAATTATTTCTCTACATTCAATGTCCACAATCTTGCTGAAAGTCCATCTAATGATAGATGTTTCATTTATCTTTGTACTTAAAGTATCATAATGTTTTATAATGTACCTTATGTAAAATCCTAATTTATTATATAACATTGGTACAAAAATGCAACAAAAATTCTCTCATGGTTGTACAAATTTAACATAACCAAAAGCAAAATTTTCATCATTTACAAGAGTTGTACATTTCTTAGGCTATGCAATGTGGTAGGGTCATTGATATATTGAACCAATGAATTCAAGCTAGGTTTTTCTTGTTGTAATGGTTGTATATGTAGAATTGAACTAAAATTATTTTATCCTTATTCTATGTCATCCTCTATAGATAACTTGTCTATGATGTGTTGCATCATTTTTATGCTCCATATAGTACAAATAAAAACTACATCCTCCAAATTATGGACAAAATATCTAGGAAATGAAAGTGGTAGAGTCAAATCAAAATAGTTTTTCGCATTAACCCTTACACATTATTAGGTATTTCCTCACTATGGTATGTGGTAGAGATATTTATAGATTCCAAAGAGTCGGTATCCAGACTTGGAACTTTGTGTATTATCCTTCACAAATGACCTTACCATTATTTATGAGTGAAACATAGTCCCCACATAGGAAATCCATTAATGTATGATTTTTAGGCTAGACATTTGTAAAATACATGAGAATATTTTTTAATTAGGTCATTTATAAAATCAATACAATTTATACCTATATGTAGGAGATAAATCTCTATTTATACCATATTACATAAGTGTGGAGATTTTTTGAAACCTAAAAATGTTAAAAAGGTAATGTTTAACACATTTTTAATGACACTATTTATGTCAATCCAAAAAAACAATAGATTTTAATATCATATACTACATACTTCAATCCTTGGTTCATCCTACTTTTAATGTATCTCCTAGGAGATCCCTTTAAAACATGGATAAGAGAGGAATAACCTAGTAGAAAAAAAATAGCTAATTAATCAATATTCAACCATGTGTTTTAATATTATACAAAATGATATTGAGTAATGTGGGTTTTGAACAAAATGATGGAAAATGATTAGCTACTTATATTTTGGGATCCTCGGTCATACCTTGAAGGGCCTTGTAATACCTTCAAGGATACCTTTATGCATGTTTTAAAGCTATCTCTTAGGAGATATCTTCAAGGTACCCTTGAAGGTAATATAATTCCCTTTAAGGTATCTCCTTGAAGGCACTACTACGTGATATCCTACGGCCTTATAGTAATGAGAAGTTTCCAAGTGTTGTTTGGTTTTCCTTTTATTTTATATAAGAGGTCTAACACTTAGAATATTTTCCATTGTTTCCCCTAGCACTTGCTAACTCATTAGGATATTCAATGTGACATCTTCCCGCTCATATGAAACCCCATGAAAAAGAGAAAGTAATATTATGACTTCATTTTTAAAAACTAAAGGATAGATGGCATGCACTCGTAAACATAAAAAATTATACACTCAAAAAATATTCTATGTTTTATAGGTAAGTGACTCTATAAGATTATGGAAAGTGTATCCATCTCATTTACCCAAAGATAGATAGAATGAGCATAATATATGAAATCCATGGGCAAGCATGCAATCAATATCATGCCAAATGTTATCATCCCATTCACCTCAAGACTGAGTCACCAAAAGGCATTGTATGAAATCTCCCAAGAAAGTAACTCGACATGATTATGCCAAGTGTCACAATCGCATGAGTCTGACATAATAAAAGATTTTATAATGAAGTTAATAAATAATTTAGAGTGAATTTATTGAATAAAAAGTGAAAGTTCAATTCAAATGGCAAAGGTAATAACCTATTTGAAGCTACTAAATATATAATGATTACAACAATTATCAATATGAGAGTCTACCTTAATTAAGTAATAATCAATCTAAAAGTAGATAAGTAGGGATATTTAGACACCTAAAAATGGTCCCCTTACATTTACTATTCCTCAAATTATATGATTTTAATACATCAATGTATTTATTAAATATTATTCTAAATTAAGTGTTATTGGCACATTTTTATGACTAATTAATTTTCATGACCCTAACCCTTTCAGTCATTATGTACATTCTCTTAAATTTTTACCTTGATGGGTTTGCTTAGTCTCTAAGTTCTGGTCTTCATATGGGCAAACATTTCCCTCCTTCAACATCTTGACTAAGACCTGATTGATTGATAGTGTTTTTAGCTTCTGATTTGACCCAAATTTATCACTCTTTGGCTTTAGGAAAATAATTTATTGCTTAGATTTACTCACATAATTGAATTTGATAACATGAATTCTCATAATCAATCTTGTTACACTAAGCTCAACTTCAATAGTGACAAACGTAAATGAATTCCTATTTAAGGGATTTACTTGAATGTAATATTAATTGTAAGTCCATCAAAATTTACTTTAAAAATGTGTGACAATGACCTTTACTCGTACTATTAGGATTAGCATGGCTTTAGGATACTTTAGTTCTAACAAGAAAGACTAGATAGGAAGCTTTTAGGGAGAGTGTATAACACGAAGCTTAATAATGGGACTCTTATGGAACTAAATGTGCCAAAAAAGTTCTATTCTTGCTAATCCACTATTTCAAAATTAGTTTAATGTAATTTGAATTTCTTGCATTATTAGTTAGGCATTAGATTTGTGCCTTTAGAATTTTCATATTAAATTCCAATAACATTGTTTAAGTTTTCTAATCAGATACAAATAATTGAAGTTTAACTCTACACTTAACATTAAGCTTAGCTTGAATGGTATGAAATACTGAATTTTGGAGGAAAATGTTGAAATAATGTTAAAAATTTAAAAATATTGGACCACGATATTATAAGTTTCATAGGTGTAAATAACATATACAATTTTTTGTAAGGCAAACATAATGTTTAATTATTTATGACAATAAATTTCATATCCAATTTGTCTCTTGAGAGAAACTTTGATAGGTTTCTAATTGAATATACTTCTCATATTTGTAAGTCGGTACCTTGATAGATATATATTATTTAATAAAATCTTGATAGAAGTTGTTGGCTTTGAAATCATATGATTTTATACACAATCAATATGACATTAAATACACCTTAGAGACATATAATGTAACGATAAATTTTTAAATGCTAATTTAATTTAATGTCTTTTGATATAAGAGGTGGGTTTAAAAATAAAATAAAATAATGTAAGATGTATTGTGAAGGAGATACCCTAAAATATTCCTATTTACCTATTTACTTATTGATGATTAAGGATTTGGATGTCAAGTTATCTCTCGAGTTATACCTTGAGCTGACATTTCTATAAATTTTTCTAATATATGTTAGATTTGAAATTATGCCATTTTAATTTAAATGGCATGTTTATAAAACATATAATTGTTATGACAGATGTATCACTTAGGAAGTTCCTTGAAGGTATTAATTACTATTTACTTAATGGTGTAGAATTTTAGTCCAAGGTTTATGAGAGATATAGTAGATTTGAAATTATGTCAATATGGTATAAGGTCTATATTTTTGAAATATATGATTATGATGCAAGAGATATAATCTAGTATATACCTTGAATGTAATACTATTTATGTGTTGATGGTGTTGGATCTAAGGGATAAAATATATATTTATAATTACTTTGAGAGGTATATTATTTTATTAAATTTGAGTACAATATGTTGCATTTTAAGTCATGACAAATTTATATGAGGTGTGTGTTTGGAAATCATTTAATTTAAATGTAACTATTAATATCTAGGATCTACCTTAGATGTAATAGTATTTAATTTTTTACAATGATTAATTATATGGTCAAAGTATATTTTTAAAAATCATTGACATGTATCTCAAAGGTGAATTTAATGTAATTTTAAGAGGTTTGTTTTGAGTGACTTGGGTCGTACCTTGATAAGGTTCTCATAGGGAATACCTCTCAATGTATATCTTGGAAGATATTTTGTAGAGTTCTCGTATCTTATAAAATTTGGATTTAAAATGTAATTTTTGAAATCATCTCAAATTTATGTAAGCGTTAGGTTTTGAAAAGCATACAATTAAGATGCAAGATATTTATAGGAGATGGATTGTGGTAGTATTATCTAAATGTTTATGGTGATGTTTTTGAGGAATGCCTTATTTTTTAAGAGTTACCATGAGAGGTATATATCTAGTGAAACATTGAGAGATATTTTATGGAGATTCCTTTTAGGTCTATAATATATATTTAATGATACCTTTACAGTATCATGTATGTGTTACTTTGATATTTATCTTTCTTTTTATAATAAATAGGTATAATATGTTTGATTCTAAACCATTTGAATTTGATTTAAAAGGGTGGTTTTTTAAACATGTAATTTTAATGAAGATATATCTCCTTGAAGATACCATGAGAGCCACATTTTAGGTGATACCATGAAGGGCCTTATAGTACCTTCAATGCATTTATTAGCAGATACTTTGAAGGTACTACAAGGTGATTGAAGGTCTCTCCTAGGAAATCCCTTGAAGGGCCTTGTAATAACTTCAAGGGTACCCTTTAAGGTATTACATGTCCCTTCAAGGTATCTCTAGGTGTCTCCTAGGCATACCTTGAAGGGACATATGATACCTTCAAGCTACAAGTCCCTTCAAGGTATCTCCTAAGAGATACTTTTAAGGGCCTTGTATTAAGTTCATGGTATCTCCTAGGACATACCTTAAAGTTAATACAAGGCCCTTCAAGTATATCTTAGGACATAAATTGACCCAAAATGTGCCTAGAATGTATTATAAGTCCCGTCAACATTTCTCTTAGGAGATACCTTGACACACATTGAAGGGAAATGTAATACCTTCAAGGGCACCCTTGAAGGTAATAAGAGATATCTTCAATGGACTTGTAGTACATTCAAGGTATTTCCTAGGAGATACCTTGAACCTACTACAAATCCATTGAAAGTATCTCCTAGGAGATACCTTGAACGGACTTGTAGTCAAGTATTCTTGAAGGAATATACTTTTAGTAAGGTATCTCCTAAGGCCCTTCAAGGTATCTCCTAGGAGATACCTTGAGGGGCCTTAAAGTACCTTAAATGGTATTTCAAGGGTGTTTTGAAAGGCCTTGTATCTCTGACATCTATAATAACACATCTCATAGGTTTACAATTGCATGACTAGCAAGCCTAACATCATACCACATGTCTCCTCATGATTAAGATGTAATTTGACACCATATTACACTCATATAACTCAAAATAATTAAGTGTAAAAATTAACCAATAGGCCTCAAGATACCACATGTCTACCTCTTTTCTGATAATTTAGAGCATCTTTATTGGAACAAAGTTTCAATACATCAAAACAAATATGGATCATTATTTCATTCTCTTTCTAAAACTTTTTGTGATCTCATACATAAAATAAAAATTAGTTCACTTAAGTATTTGAATTCAATTCGACAAAATATTATAAATGATTATTAGTCCTTAAATGTTGATATAAATAAGTTGATTAGTTTTTATCATTTTCATACATTAGTATCCCTTATTTTTGGTCGTGTAGTGCACATTATTTATCAGACTTGAGGACTGATAAGATGCTCCCACTCCCACTCCCACTATTGATGTTTGATGTTCTGCACCTTGAATACTCTCTTGGTTCTTAGGCATGCAGTTATCTATTTTCAAAATTTTTGGAGCTTCACATTTAATAAAATGGCTTTGGGATCATATCTTTTAGATCTAGCTCCATGTTGTATTCTCTCTTCCTAAAAATCATCTTTGTAGGTCAAAGCCTCTAATAAAAGAGTAATTATACCAATAACAAAGATGATCTAATATAAAATTACTTGAGATTGGTACTATTTTTAGTTTTTTCACATGCTCTACTAAGTTTATATTTTACCTTGGTTCAATCAAAACATGGCTTAATACTTGGTCCTTTCTGATAAGGTGGTTTCTAAATCATTATTCTAAGAATAAGGACCTTGAACTTAGCTAAGATCATGGTAATTATTCTATTTGCTTGATTTTTTTGAGAGCTTAGCAAAGGTAAAATTATTAAATATTTGTTATTTGATTAATAATGACATAATTTTGTCTAAGAGTGATATTGAAAAATAAGCTTTATTTGATTTGGGAGCTTGTTGAAGGCACACAACCAACTATGGAAAAGGAAACCCTAAGTATCTAGGGCATGATAAATTTGTAATGATGGGATCTGAATAGATTCAATCACTTTTTTGGGAAGATATTGATGGACATTAATATCCACTACCTACAAATTACACTCCTGACATTATAAAAAAATATTCGTGAGAGACAAATCTCAACATGAATGTTTATGGCAGGAGAAGTAAACAAGGAACAAAATAGGACCATTATGGTTTCTGGCATATATTTTCATTTAAAACATAAACAAATATTTAGTTTAGTATTAACTTTATTGGGATATTAAAGATCTTTCTAATCCATTATTTTATTATTGAGATGAGGTATACATTTCTATATGTATGGGATTTTCCCTATGTATAAGTATATTAGTTATTTCTACCATTATTTTATTGTTGAGATGAGGAATACATTTGTATATGTATACAAATGTGGGTATACATATACTCATATATATATTCTACCTTAATAATATAGGTTTAGGGTTTCTTTTCTTACCCTTCATGTCTTGTAGGATGGTATTGTGCATTTTGATATTTGGTGAAAGTTGTATAAAACATGGGCTAAGATCCTTTAAAATTTTTAACAAAAAGTTATGAAAATAAATTTTTTTTAGTATATTACATTAAATAGTTTCCAAGCTCCTCCATAGAAATGTTAAAATTATTTGATTATCTATTAAGCCCTTGTAAGGCTAAATATTTAATTAAATTTATTTTGGGGGGTTTAATAAACTGCTTATGTTTTATTTAGGGTATATTGAAAATTTTTAAATTCACCTCTCTATCATACATTGGGTAAATAATTTTCCCTTTTTTATGTTTTATTTTACTCAACTAAATAGTCAATGTATTTTTAATGCCCTAAAGCTTAGTGATTTTATTTTATAAAAATAAAAAAGGTAGAGAAAATTCAATAATGGATCGACATAGGTCTATAAACACTATAATTATGTGGGCTAAGAGTTACAACTTAAAGAATCCTTGTCATTTGTATAATTGTAAATTATTTACAAAATCCATCTAGGGATATGTTTATGGTCTCATTAGTTTTGGATATAATTTAGCTTGGTATCTTGGATAGTATGTTTGTAGTTGTACCTTGAAGGAGTATTGGTTATATATTAAATTTGCAATGATTGGTTAAAATTATCATTTATGTTATGATAGTTTGAGGATGTCTTAATTACATCTTATTCTAGTTTTGTGTAGACTAAATGATATTTATTAAATGGAAAATCTTGTTGTAATTCCAATAGTTGTGTTAAAACTATTAATTAATCATTTCCATGTTTGAAAAGTTATGTTTAAGGATTAATTATGAATAGATTTTGATTCATGGGATAAATCTATTTTACTTGAGGTTATTATTTAGATGATGTCATGATATATTTTGGTTTTCGTATATCATCTATTAAGCTTTGTAGTTTAGTAATGATTTATATGTATCATACGGACTAACATAAAAAAATTGGCATTACTTATGACTAAATCATGGATATCTTTTACCTAAAACCCAAAACTCATGCATAATTGGTTTATATTTTAGTGAAAAATACATTTACATCATTATCTACCTCATGTTTACTTGAACCCGTGAAGATGATTCTAGTTGTGAAAATTTGATTTGTTAGTTGCAAGGATATTCTTTGTATCCTAGTTTTATTGGTACTGATTATTTCTCTTAATATTAACCTATAGAAATATTATATAGTTCATTATATTCTAAGTTATTAGCACCACATTGAGGCTCCTAAATATATCCATGTTGTAAT
>JARHVA010005622.1:1067500-1075000 GCA_037957365.1 Torreya grandis | reverse complement strand
CTAGGTACTAATATAATAATTACTATATTTTTATAAATCCATAAAACAAATCCAAGTCCATAAATAAGTTATATAATATATCTTATAATTAGAATATTAATGAAATATGTTCAAGAAAGGCACAATTTACAATTGTCACTGATGACTTCATGGTTCAAAACAATACATCAAAGACAAACTATGTATAATAGTATCTCGACTATTAAGACCAATAGAACCAAGCCCTCAACAATACATGTTCACCTTGGGTTTAGATAAAAGAAAAAAATCAATATTATGATCAAGGAAACAATTAAATCATGATACATAAAGCCTCCAATTCAATACTATCGCTACTACATGTAGCTCCTAATAAGTATGACTAGTCAATACTGTTACTACTCCACATATCCCCTGATAAGTATGATGATGAATAGGAACTAGAAATAATATTTAGGAATAAACATTCATTAGTATGCATGTGTATGCCTATAGTAATAAATTTGACAAGTCCCCATTGTCAAATCTTAGATTTTCCAAGCTCCCCTTGTTCGATCGAAACTCAATAACTATAATAACCTATCCTATCAAGAGTATCCAATACCCTTAGTAACAATGACGGGGGAGAAAATTACCCTAATAGGGTGACACTAAGCACCTTAACCTATTCTTCTCTCAACACTTTAGGAGATAAAACAAGAAAATTTTCTTAATTCACTCTGCTAGAGTGGCAAAGTAATAGTTGACCACTATGATATGATGTCTCTAGGTTGTCTAAATAAACCACTCTTAGTTTCTCCTAAATTTAATTAGTGAATATGGTTATATTTCCTATTTTTATCCATATATATATATATATATATATATATATATATATATATATATATATATATATATATATATATATCACTTATAGATCACATAAAATGTTTAGAGATGGAAAACACTAAATACTATATTCACATTTAAACATTTATTGAAAGTTGGAGTTTTGTATAGATTTGGGGGAGGGTAGGGGAGCTTCTCAGGTAACATATAACATGAAGTTTCAAGGATGTTTATTTCACAAGATTTTTCTAGAATTTTAATGAAACCAATAACTATGTTGATATATTTTTGAATTAAGATAGGAAGACTTACTCCCTTCTATAGAAATCAACCATCAATCTATTACAACAATGTTGAATTTGTACAAAGCATCTCAGGTGATGGTCATAGAGGAAAACAGTTTTTAACAATCAAAATATTTATTAGGAAATTTTCTTGCCAAAAAATAATAAACTAGTACATTGAGTGACCAAAAATATAGTTATGAAAGACATTGAAGGAGAGGCAGGTAAAAAGAAATAGGTAAAAATGGCCAATCTTTAAAAATATCTTTGAGCAATTAAACATTGGGGGGGGGGTTGTTCATTTCTTATAGGTTCAGTATGTATTGTGTGTCCCCTGGTTAGCTAGTTTATTATAGAAATAACATATAAGATACAATGACCAATATGGTGTTGATGATATTTGGATTGGAAACACTTCTTACAAGTAACTTTTTGATGAAGTTCATTGTTTTGACACCTTCCATCTATATAACCATTTAAATAACTTAGATTTAATACTTAGATAATCCTAAACATTGGGCCTTATAATTATAGTATCCATTGTATAATCAAATTTATCCAAAAGGGACTTAAATATCATCCAAGAAATACGATAGAAGGACGTCTAAGAATTGGAAAAATATGCAAAAATATAAATGAATAGATAGTTCTTAGTTCTTATAAAGGACAATAGAAGTAACACCACTATTATATAAAGTTGTTACTTATATTGTGGATTTGATAAATGTTAACTTTATTGTCTTCACAGATGGTTTTTATTCACATAAGATGACATCTATGTGAGCGGTCATGGCCTTTCCCCTCAAAGAGTTGCCTATTTACGAATCTATATGTATCCATATGCTAAATGTTACAAGATACACAAAAAATAGAGCTTCCCTATAAGCATATAAAATATGAAAACAAATAAATAAATATACATATCTAAAGAGAAGCGAAAAGAATTTAATGCTTAATATTGAATTTGTAATGTCAAGGGATAAGGAAACCAATGTGAAATACGCTAAAAAAAAAAGATGTACCTAAGAATACATCAAATGCCCTTTATTCACTGTCTACAAGAAGAAAAACATCTAAAGAAAGGAAAAATAGATTTTTCTTTTTTAGTGACTAATATTTGAATCTAATGCTTAGAAATTATAGACATCTAAGACCTATATATACATATGAGATGACATTTGTATGAGGGCTCATGCCATTTATCCTCAAAGAGTTTCCTATTTATTCCTTTAAACATATCCATATGATGTACGTGAAGAGATAGATAAGAAACATAGCTTCCATGAAAACATAAAAATATCAAAATGAATAAATAAATACATAGATCTAATAAGATATGTGAAGAATTTAATCTTTACTATTGAATATGTAATGGTAGGGGCTGAAAAAAGTGATTGACGAGAATGTAGTAATGCGTTGGTTTGAAAAAATAGGTCATATAACCATCGACCAAAAGAAAAAATGCCTATGGTGAATATAGCAGCATGAAAAACAAAGAGTGCATGCATTCTAAACATTTCAACAAATATATAACTAGCAAACTAGATGTCAACAGGTGTGGAATAGTGAGTAGTTTCCAAGAGAGATTTAAAATCTCTATACCAAAAGATCACAATCTCATTTATTTACTTCTTGATTTATTATAAAATTCCCTTTGCAGTCCAAGATCTACAATTTTGATCAAGCCCCTTTCTTCATTTACCAACAAGATTGTGGGGTTTCAAGTCCCTATGTATTACACCATGACTATGGCTAAAAGTGACCCCCTTACATATATGGTACATGAAACTCTTGATAATATTAGGAGGCATTTTATATCTAGCTACAATGAAAGGTATTGATGTAACTCTTGAGGTTGGAGTCCATGTATTCAAAAACCAAATACAGAAGTAATTTTTAAGTTTTGCTCTTAGTATGTTCCACATCCAACAGCGTGGCAACATGGATATCTTGAGAAAGCATTTTTAGACGTGAACTCTTACCTCGTCAAAATTAAGCCTAGTCTTCCTGAGGGTGACCAAATACCCTATCTTATTATTGTTGGCCTTGTATACTTTCCCATAGGTCTTAACCCTACGTGATGAGAGTAGAATCAATTAGAGTGTGTTAGGAAATCTATTTCCTTATTCCATATATGTTTAATCTTTCCATGTGAGTATTGAAAAGAGATAATAGATAGTTTGTTTTCATTGGATGAATCCTTGTCTACATGGATCCTAGAGGGTTTAATATATTTTGGTCCATGTTGGGATCAAGGATCCTTGATATTGTACATGGGTTTCCTTTTAAACTAATTCACTTACATATGAGTGTGTGAGGTGACCTTCAGCTAGAGTGATAATATAGTGATATCATATAGATATCCTTGATAGGGAACTTCATATGAGTTATTTTTTATGTTTTATCTCTTAGTGTTGGAAGACTTTGTCTCTTTTGATAGTGAGATATGTTGGTCAGCTACACACTCAAGAGTTTATCTTGTGGATTTAGATATTGGGTTTCACTAAGATAAGTTCCTATGGGATATTAAGACATTTTGTCACCAATTAGGTGTAGGCATCAACCTTTTTATAGATATGATCATGTTAGATTGTGAATCTAACCTATTGAGTGAATTTACTAATTTTAATGCATTTAGATCTATCTTGGATGTAGGTACACAAAGGTTGTGGTCAACTGTTACTTTTTCAATCTAGTAGAGTGAGTTTGGAATATTTTAATGTTTTCTCTCCTGAAGGGTGGAGAGAATAATAATTTGGGGTACTTAGTGTGACCTTCTAAGGGTATTTTTCCCCCTCATTATTTCTAAAGGGTGGGGGATACTCTTGATAGGATAGGTTATTATAGTTACTGAGTTTGGATTTGACAAGAGGTGCTTGTCAAATCTAGGATTTAATAAGGGGGACTTATCAAATTTAGTCATATATCCATATGTATGTATAGTAAGGAATGCTTATTCCTCAATATTATTTCTAGTTCCTATTCATAATCATACTTGTCAAGAGCTATGTGGAGTAGCAACATTATTGACCAGTCATGGTTTTCAAAAGCTACGTGGAGTAACAGTAGTATTGACTTGGAGGATTTGTGTATGAGGATTTAATTATTTCCTTGATTATAATATTAATTTATTGGTTTTATTTAAACCCAAGGTGAGCATATATCAGTGAGGGCTTGGTTTTATTGGGCTTCATAGATAAGCTACTATTTTACAAACTTTACCTTTGATGTATTATTTTAGGTCATGAAGCCATCATTGATGATTTGCAATTGTGCCTTTCTTGATCATATTTCATTAACATTCTAATTATGAGATCAGTTATATAAGTTATTTTTGGACCTTAATTTATTTTATGGATTTATGAAAAAATGCTAACTATTATATTAGTACCTAGATTATAATAACTAGGATTATATAGATATTTCTTGATTTTATTTTCTATGAATATAATGTTCATTATTATAATAAGTGTTTGGGTTATAATTATTTATTACTTATTTTGGTTGTTTTTTTATTTGTTTTATTTATTCATGCATAACTAAGTTATTTTATCAAACAATATTCAACCTTGATTAAGACATTCATTTTTAATATTATTTTGATCTTAATATTGAATTAATTGTGTAAATTAATATTGATTAAAACAATAATAGGGGATGTCATCATTATTACTTTGGCTAATGAACATGGTTATATGTGGGGGTCCCCTTGAACTTTAGGCATAATTAATACAACTAATTATATGGTGGGAAAGGCCCCATAGATTCCTCTCACAAAGAAACAAAAATATTCCATTATAAATATCCTAGTTTTGAATTGTGGTCGTTTGGGAGAAGCAGTGGTGCATAGTGGTTTGGGAGTGTAGTTTTTCCTTGTGTTTTATAGTGGTGGTTATGAGGTTTCAATGATGTTTAGTGGTGTATTTTGCATGCTAGTGATGTATTTTGATTCTCCTCACCAAGTGGAAGCCCCCCATCATAACAAGTATCTTATGACATGGTATTTGGTCATTAACCCAGTTCTGCATTACTACTTCCTAGGATTAAGTTGGTAGATGTGTTCATGAGGTTTCAAATTAATGAGCGAGCATAGAGAAGTGAGATTTAATAATAGAAATAACAATAGCTATTTTATATTTGATTACTGTTGAATTGTTTATATATTCATCCTATTTGTTTATTTAATAAATAAATAGTGTCAAGGTAGATGGAACAAGAACTAAGGTAGATGTAACAAACACTATGTAGAGCTCAAAATTTGAGAATAGGTCAACAATCTCTCCTTGTTGTTTTTCTTACTATTCATAAAAATCTAAATGTATAAAATAAAATGGAGTTAAATATAAATAATGAGAAAATAAACACATTTAGTTTGAATTACTTAAGAATTAACTTAACACATATCATAATCTTGGAAAAATATGATCCCTTATAACAAGAAACACAATAATACCTATTTGTATCCCTAGTACCAATTTGGTAAGGATGTGCTTTGGTAGTGGTGGAAGATAACTTGAATGTACCACATCAATACCATGAAATATAGTCTAATATTTTATTTATTGCTAAGGCTGTACTCCTCCAGATGAGGAAAAAAATATTGAAATACCCATCAATGAGGGCACATCTTAAAAATTACTATTGGATTTATTTTTATTGTAGTTACTATTTTTAGGGTGACTATTTTTTTTTGTCTTTAGCACATATTAGAAAAGGAAAAGGATTACATCTTCCAAGAATAGATGTAAGGAGTGAGTTGATATCATGTAAAGTGTCTTATAAATTTAAGGACTTGTATACTAGTATAATGAAAATGGAGAAAAATATTTTGGATAATTAGGGGTGGAATGTTGGAAGGATTTATGGGTTCAATTTGTATGTTTTAGCAAATTTCCCATCATAAATTAAGGATTTTACCTCATTATGGATGCTTTGTAAGGGATGATCGCTATAGGGATAAACATTATGTGATGTTAAGCCTCTAAACTTGTCGTCCTCCTCAAAACCTCCAAACATATTGGAAATATGATTATTATTAGTATTACTATTTTTTGAATTAGTGAGGCATAAGAATTAACTAATTGAGCCATGTGTTTAGTGCTTAAAATACTTCTCCCATGATTCAAATAAGGAACCTGATACAAACAACACATATTTATATTGGATTTTATATAGATCATTGATATTTGCCTTTTTCATTGCCTTCATGCAATATTTATTATAACCACATCCAAGGTTTGAACCTCTCAATGTAGCCTTTTCATCCAATAGCATTAACATTTTTTCTATATCATGTTTTGTTCTTTTCTTTTTTTTAACTCAACCTAAGAGCAACACCACCACCATTATTTTTATGTTACATGTTTCAACTCAACTAAAAATGCAATCCATTTTAGTCAAGGATTTCAACAAACTTCAAAATTCCCTCTACACTTTCAACAGACTACAAATATGGGTTTGTCTCCAGGTCTGGATAGGACATATATATAATGTGTATGTAATGTGGTCATGTTTCTTTCTAAAAGTGTGAGCCATTTCAAATATGTTTTATGCATGTAATAATTAGATCATGAAATCAATTTTATTTGATTCTGTCATGATTTTTATTATACATTAGCCGGTGCATATTTTATTTTATTTTATTTTGTGAACTGATGGGAAGGGTACAAGGAAACTCATATTTAGGATCTCTATTTGGGAATTAAATTGGAGAGTTAAAATCCTCAAAATGAGCAATAGATGATAACATTTAATGTCACTTTGAAAACTCATTAAGGGTCTCTTTCATCCTTCCAATCAATCTATCATTATCTTTTAGTTATTATACATTCAAATTTTAAAAGGATTTTGTTTTCACTGAAAATAATTATTTTTATTTAAATTTTCTGTTTTGGAATTAAATTTTTCTAATTATTATGATTCTTAATTATTGTAACATATATTTACCCAATTTGAATTATTATTTCTTCTATAATGCAAATAATTAATAAATTTCTTTTTGTAATGTTTTTGGTTAGCAAACTAGCAATGGTGAATTTGGTGATGCATTAGGCCAAAAAATGTTAGAAAGGATTGTGTGAAGAGCTCAATAGTTATGAGGTCATTTCCATTCATAGTATTTATATCTTATATAGGATAATATTTATATATATTTGATATATTATATATTAGTATATACTAGATATAATCGCAAAACAAAAATATATAATTCCTCCAACTTTCTTTGCACCTTCAAGACAATTGCTAGTGATGTTAATTTCATTGCTAGTGAAAATCAATGTTTGATTTATGTCTTTGTCTCAACTATAGTAAGGGTGTAATAATGATATTTGATTTGATTTTTGGCCATAGACCCATGATGTATATAATATGTTATTCAGCTTTGGCCATGGGGAGAGTCATGAAATAA
>JARHVA010005622.1:1045000-1062500 GCA_037957365.1 Torreya grandis | reverse complement strand
ATGAGCATATGTTCTTTAATCTCATCCTCTGTGTCATGTGGGATAAACATGTTATTAGACATAAACCTACAAATATTGATAATGAATATGCTAACATGTCCCCATATCAATTTGAAAAAGGAATATATATTGATAACAACATCCTATGACTTGATAATGTAAGTGATTCATATGTAACTTTATGAAAATGCCCCCCATAAATTCTCTAAACTAGAGCCAACCTATAAGTGGGAATTATGGTTCGTAATGGATGGATGCAATAGTCAACAAATTGGGCACTCACCAAAAATAATACAGAGAAACTTAGCATATATAATCTAGCATAAGATTTGGAAACAAAATAAGATCATATTGGGCCCAAATACTGGTAGGGTTATATATATAAATGGGTTGGGTCAATTCCCCAAATCTACCTACACAACCTTGATCAAGGGATAAATTTGGGGTGATCCTTATATATCTATATCTAGGTGGGTGGGTTAGGGATATTATTTTTATCATCATCAATAGATATATTCTTATTGAAACATCTGACTGACATTTATGCTATCACCTACTATCCCCAAGACATGATGATGTATGCGATGCAGATCTAACTTTATGAAAATGGAAACACTCATTTCCCACATACCAAACATGGCTTGGGATTTATGGTATGAATACTGTATAATGACAAGAACTAAAATTTTAGATTTCACTCACACTATATCAAACATAAAATAATATATAATAATGATTGGATAACCTAGAGTTGACAACTTATTATGTAAGAACCCAAAAAAAAGGAAAGGAATAAAGAAATTATATTAAAGTAGGTCAATGGAACTTGAAGTACAATGATTAATAATAACAAAAGGGAGTGAAAAATGAGATAAAAAGTCTAAAATAAAATAAGAAGTTAAAATCTATAAGTACAACAATAAAATATTGTAACTAACTAGCAAGAGTGAACCCTAAACATATCAAAAAGGATAACATCATGTATTACAAAAAATAAATATAACCATGCTAGAAAGGCCCATAACCAGAGAAGATAAAGACGATGGAAACCATGGATGAAGTAAAAAGGAAGGAAAAGAATATGAAGAACTGAAACATTCATTAGCTACATTGAAAGAGCCAACACAAGATTTGATAATGTGCATAGGAGAATTGCCAAGACTAAGTAGGCATGGCTGGGAAATCCTAGTGGGTGCACAAGGAACCTCTACCAAAAACTCACTTAACATTCATGACCAATGATCCTCCAAAAATAACAATTAAGTTGGTTATTAACATCTATCCTAATCTCATGGAATATCAAAAGACAGGAACTGAGACTCTACACAAAATAATGATAGACACACCATGATTAGCACAAGAAAAGGATAAAAATGATAAAGTTATTTGTAATCTTACATCAACCAAAAATAAAATACCAAGTGTAGAAATAAGTATCTTGTAGTATTTTTTAAAAATGAGGCTTGCACACAAGCCTTTGTATTACTTTGTGTATCTTTATTCATGTGCTTTGTACTCCCATGTAATCTATTATATGTATGAAGCCTAGAATTAGAAGAAGGAATCTTGAAAATTTTATAAATTCATCTAAATGTCTCAATACAAAACTTTTCTTATGAGCTTAAAATATCATGTAAGGAAAAAACAGTGCAGATTAGTTCAGAGAAGCATTCCTCATGGTCTCTTTCATGTAATTTCTTTTGCAAACCATTGTGTCCTACTTCAGGTAGTGCAGCCTATGGTATGTGCAAGCCTTGAAAGTAATCTAACTATTGAAGAATGATGTTTTTTTGAGTTTCTAGTTATTTTTAACTTAATTCCTATAATCATGGAAGGTTATTGAATGCATTTACTCTCTTTGTGATTGTTATAGGCATGATGTGTTATGGATCTTTAGGATTGTACTTTATTTTTAATGAATTTAGTGGGTGTTTTTTAGAATTAATGTAATTATATGGTTTTTATGGTTATATAAATAGATGAATACGCTTATGTGAAGGAATTAATGAAATAAAAAAGGAATTTATAGAGCATGTCCATTAAATAAAACTAACATTATTGATTTGTGCACAGATCTGCGGAAAGGACTAAAGGGTTGAATCACATATCTACTCATTAAGCTTGTACCCTAGATGTTCTAAAGCCTAGATTTGATTTTCCTTATGTTTCTTATTAACATAACAAGTACAATTCCAAAATTTGGTAACTAAACTTCTATTCTTTGCTTACAAAGTAAGGTTGGGTTGTGTTGATGATGAAGTAGTCTTCCCTTTAGGACTGTTGACTTCATACAAAAGGTTAGAGAGTATTGACTATCAGAGTGAATTTGGATGTAGGTATTTCGTACATATATTTAATGTCTTATTTACCTTTGGAATGTATTTCACTTGGTAGATCAATTTTATAGAAGTTAAAAAAGGATTTGGAAGCAAACATTGAAAAAGGCAGTGCATTTATTTAACAATAACATCATATCTATGTTGCAAGGAGGATAATCCTTATTTTAAATCATTCTCTTCATCACCCATGTATGAATTTAAACAATTTTTGACATATTTACTAGGTAATAAATTTTGTGCTCCCTTACTGATGATTCTTTTATATTTTGCTGACATCTGAAGCAGAGGTGGAAAAATATTTGGTTTAACTATAAAATTTTTACCTATTGTGCTGATATTGATCAAATTAACTATTTCCATAATAAATATTGAATTATTACAATAATACTAAATTTGGGTGATTATAATTCTATATTCTAATCATAATAGAGTTTTCTACTATATTGTTCTAAATCCTCCAACTGATCCACTCATGTAGTCATGACTTTTTCTAATTTTTTAGAATTGAGACACCTCTAGTTCTTGGTGACTTGGTAATTATTTTTAGTGGGATGAAAAGTTTATTTTTGGTTCCAAAATAGTTTTCTTGGAGAGGGGCCAAAAAACATTGGACACCAGTCCATTTTACTACTCTTTCAAGAACTAGAACTCAGCTTGATAGAATTTTCAAATACTATTTTAAGGTTCCTAAAAATATTTGAAAAGATTTTATTTGTCATGCATAATAAATCCTAAAATAATCTCTTTGGGAAGTAGATATAGACACCAAGATGTTAAATTTCAAGGTCAACACCATTAGTTGTTTGGCATTGCCTTTGATAAATGAGGACAATTCAAAAGAAGTAATAGTAAAGGAACATTTAACATTGTCTTTCATAAGTTAGGACAATTCAATACAAAAATATTAATCACTAAATAATTTTTTTGTAGTACCTTAAAGGTATCTCTTAGAAGATACCTTGAAGGATACTTATAATACCTTACAGGTCTAAAAAGGAACCATTAAGGTCTCTCATAGGAGTTACCTTAGAGGTATTACAAGAAACTACCTTCAAGTTATCTCCTATAAGATGCATTAAAGATATTTTCAAGGGCCTTTAAGTTATATCCTATGAGATACCTTGAATGTATTACAAGGACTAGAAGATACCTTGAAGGTTTTTGTAATACATTAAAGGTATCTCTTAAGAAATACCTTGAAGGATCCTTGTAATAATTTTAAGGTATAAAAAGGAACCAATAAGGTGTCTCATAAGATATAGCTTGAAGGTATAAAAAAAAAACATTAAGGTGTCTATTAGGAGATACCTTTAAGGTATTACAAGGAACTATCTTTAAGGTATCTCCTATAAGATGCCATGAAGTTATTTCGAAGACCTATAAGGTATCTCCTAAAAGATACCTTGAATGTATTAGAAGGAATAGAAAATACCTTGAAGGTTTTAATAATACCTTCAAGGTATCTGTTAAGAGATACCTTAAATGATCCTTGTAATACCTTGAAGGTATAAAAAGGAACTATTAAGGTATCTCGTAGGAGATACCTTGAAGGTATTAAAAGGAACTAGCTTCAAGGTTATGGTATCTCATATGAGACACCTTGAATGTATTATAAAGACTAGGATATACCTTGAAGGCTTTTTTAATACCTTTAAATATCCTTGTTATACATTGAAAGTATAAAAAGGAACCATTGAGATGTCTCTTAGGAGATAGGTACCTTTAAGGTATTACAAGGAAATAGATTTAAGTTATCTCCTATAAGATGCCTTGAAGGTATTTCATAAACCTTCAAGGTATCCTAAATGAGATACCATGAATGTATTACAAGGACTAGGAGATACCTTGAAGGTTTTTTTAATACCTTCAAGGTATATCTTATGAGATACCTTGAAGGATCCTTATAATACGTTGAAGTTATAGAAAGGAACCATTAAGGTGTCTTGTAAGAGATACCTTGAAAGTATTACTAGGAACTAGCTTCAAGGTAACTCTTATTAGATGCCTTTAAGGAATTTAAAGGACCTCTAATGTATCTCTTATGAGATACACTGAAATTATTACAAAGACCTTCAAGGAGAGACATTGAAGGTACGAAGGTATTAAAATGAACTTCAATGTATCTCCTTCAAGGTCCATGTAATACCCAAATTCAATCTATCTCCTAGAAGATTTCTAGAAGGTATTTCAAGGACCTAAAATGTATCTCCTATAATATACCTTGTATGTATTAAAAGGAATTATGAGTATAAACATTGAAAATATTAGAAGGAACTTCAAGGTATCTCCTTGAATGTCCTTCTAATACCCCCTAAAAATATCCTATGTATGAAGGTATATGTAATACCCTCAATATATATTATAATTATGAAAGTCCTTGTAATGCCTTCAAAATATGTAATAATAGTTTTACCATGGAACTTCAAGGTATCTCCCTAAAACTCAATTTAATGCCTTCAAGTTATCTCTTTGAATTTCATTGTAATATCTTAAAATTATTTCTTATGTATGAAGTGTTTTATAATACCTTCAAGGTATCTCCTAGATATGAAGGTTTTTGTAATACATTAATGATATCTCCTAAGAGATATATTGAATGTATTACATTGAAATTCATAACTATGAGATATTTTGAAAGTATTATAATGACATTCATGGTAATTCAAGATATATCATAAGCATGAATGCGATAAATTAATGTATGATGAATGTCCTTGTAATACCTTTAATGTATTTCCTAGTTGTGAAAGAGATACCTTTATTTTATTACAAGGACCTTCATAGCTAGGAGATACCTTGATGATATTACAAGGACATTCAAAGTATCTCCTTCATGATGTAGGAGCAGTAGGATATGTTCCACTTAAATGATGTAAATATCTAATTTGTACTTGTTTATATACTTTTAAGGTCATAGTAATGTTTTAATAGTCAATAAGGACTTCAAAATTTCAACTTAAGATCTTTAATAGTCTTACGAGGGTTTCCCTTGCAAATGAAAAATTAAAAAAATTAAACTACATATGAAGGTTTGTAAGGATAGTGATAAGTTGTAAAGGACATGAGCCATTAAGAATGGTATTAATAGGTATATTTACATGTGTTATAGGTATGTTGATCCATTTTAAATTTAATTCCTATTTTAAGTCTCAACTAGAAGCTAATTCTACATTGGAAGGAGTATGCTAGTTAGAGATAAGGGTGAAGAGAGAGATTTATGGTCTATTTCAATACAAAGACCTAATAAAAACCTATTAAAATGAAGATATGATTTTTAATTAACTTCAGCAAATCCAATTCATGAGGATGTGCATAGGTATCAATAGGAGTAAGTGTCGTACAAGAGAGAATAAGGGATTTAGGCTTGTGTGTTGTCATAAAAGTCTATAGGACTGTAATGTACATATATGTGAAGATCAATATGAAGAATATTATGGTGAATCAATGAATTATTATATGATTAATATTATGTTATTTAATGTTATTAATTTTATTTTATGATTTTTTAATGAATTTTGATTGGTAAACATGAAGATAAGGCTTTTAGAATTGACTATGATTGTCTGTAGTTCAAGAATAGGGTTCCATGTGTATTGAAGAGCAAGTTTTTGGAAAATAATGGTCTTATATAACTTGAATTAGTGTATTATATATATATTTTTATTAATGAATAATATAAATTCAATATTGAATTGAATTTGAACTCATGTTGAAGCTTTCCTCATTAAAACCCCTTAATACCATATTTTATGTGTATATATAGTTTATTATAGTCACTTGAAACACATGTAACATATTTCATGAGTTAAATTTAAGATTTGGAAAGGTTGAAGGAGGTTATTAAGATTATATTACAATTTTTATAAAGATAAAAGGGGTCCTAGAGTTTATAAATGATTGTTAAGTAGCTCTCATCCTATGAGCTTACTAAGAAACCCTAAACACTCTCTCTAAACACAAATTAGGCATGTAAACACCATAATGTAAATCATTAATGAAATTATTGAATGAGATTCAATCCATATAAAATAAATAAATGGTATGAGTTAGAAACCATAATTAGTATTTTTAATAGATTGGCCTTCGAGGACTAACATGGTGTAAATGTAGATTCAAAATGGACAAAGGTCTAAGAATGGTCAATGAACAGTCTTAAGAAAAGTATAAGATATTATAGAAGCATAAATAAAGTGTGTAATGGATTATCAATCATTAATATAGTTCTATTTAAGTTTAAAGTGTTATTTAAGGGTAAATCTAAGTAAGTAAACAATGGTATATTTCAATGTATATTGGGATATTGTCTAAAAGGTGTGTGTTTTTCATCACATCACACCTAGTACATACCTTGAAGTACCACAAATATCCTTGTAATGCCTTTAGCGTATCTCCTAGGTATCAATATCTTTATAATAAATTCAAGGTATATCCTAGGATATACCTTGATTGTTTTAAAAAGTTATCCACATACTAATTTCAAGGTATTACCTAGGAGATATATTGAAGGTATTATAGTTCAAGGTATTACACATGGGTCTTTATAATACCATAAAGGTGTCTCATAGGAAGTAACTTAAAGGTGTTACAATTTAAGAAATTAAAAATAGGTCCTTGTAATAAATTCTTCAAAATATCTCCTAGGTAATGATATCTTTTTAATACATTAAAGTTATATATTCAGATATACCTTGATGGTTTTAAAAAGTTTTCCTCATATTACTTTCAAGAAATCACCAAGGAGATATATTTAAGGTATTATAGTTCAAGGTATTACACATAGGTCCTTGTAATATCTTCAAGGTATCTCATAGGATGTAACTTAAAGGTTTTATAATTCAAGGTATTATAAATAGGTCCGTGTAATACATTTAATGTATCTCCTAAAAGATAACTTTAAGGTATTACAAGGACCTCTTTCTAAAGCATTGAATTGTAACACCTTCAATGTACCTCCTATGAGATACCTTGAGGGTGATTGGAGATATCTAGAACGTCCTTGTAATACATTCAAGGTATCTTATAGGAAATACCTTTAACATCCTTGTAATACCTTGAAGGTATATCATAAGAGATATGTTAAAGGTCTTAGTAATACCTTCAAGGCATCTTCATAGAGATATGTATCACCTATGTGATATATCCATGAATAATTTTTTAAGTAGTTCCGTTAAAACAAATGTGTTATGCATTATGTTATTAATATTTTTATGCTTAAGAAAATATCCATGCATATGTTATGGTATAAATAAAACTTTATCTCCTAAGTATAGGTATACACTGAAATAATTTTATAATTAACCTAATTAAAAATATCACATATTTTGCAATTTTCTAGGCCAAAAAACAATATATCAATGGCTTTAAAATTTGAAGACTACATTTATATCATAAATAATGGAGATTTCATTGGATAAATAAGGATAGACAAAATTCCAAGTGCAAATATTGACTCTTTGGAATCCATAAATCCAACTTTGACGTGCCATAATGAAAAAAAACACCTTTTAGAAATGTAATTATTAATGTGACAAAAGGTTTTGATCCCACTGTAACACTTATAATTATAAGATATTTTGTAGACACTTTTGGGGATGTAGTTTATAGTTCTACTAAATGGAGCACAAGAATGATGTAACAAGTCATAAACAATTTTTCTATAAAGGATTTCATGGAAGGAAAAAATAGTTTCAATTTAGTTCTGTATATAAATTCATTACAATAAGAAGGCCCTGTATTGGATTCATTAATTTTCTATATTTATGATCCAACCACATTTCATAGTCTTAAAAATGAGTAAATTTGAAAATGGGTACATTTATTACACAAATGTATAACTCTTGAAAATGATGAGAGAATTGAATACAATTATATTAAATTTACAAATTTAGGAGATATTTTTGGTTTAGTCTTAATGGTAAAAAAAAGAATTGGGAATTTCCGTAAGTAATATTCTACAACAATGTGAAACTTACAACATAGAAGTAACTGAATCATTTATTATTAGATGGCCTTCCAACAAGATAGTGGGCATTCAAATAAAACCAATATATTTACCATAAATGACACCAAAGGAGAAATAAATTAGAAATGTTTGGGAATTAGTGGTTACTCAAGTCATTCCTCACATGAAATTCCTAGAGAAATTGTATCCAAAAAATTTAACTCATGCTTACAACTATTCTAGATGCAAAAAATTATAGATAATCACATCACTCACGCAACCAAAATTTGATCCAAGCATACATAGTGAGATTTAAAAGGTTAATTATAAGAAATTTTTCTCCAAAATAAGTCTCCAGTAAGGATTATCATTTTAAATGCTAAAATCATTAATGATGATGTCATTTGATTCCACCATAATGGATAGGAGTAAACATGTCTTAGATGCCCTTTCTACTAGTTTTTTTAAGAAAGATATAAATAAAACTACCAATTATTTTCAATTTAATGACATATATTTTTAATCTTAGCTTAAATTATATTGATTTAAGACAAGTCAATTTTTTGACATTAAAAATTATCATAAAAATGGGGAATGAATTGCATTCCATGCAGGGTGATTTTGATAAAATCCACAAAAGAAGTCAATGGTAGCTAAATATTTGTTAGAAAAATAAGTGGATGATTTTCTATATTTTTCTCTAAGACTCACATACTATGTATATGTTGATGGTTCATAAAGAAATGTTCAACATATTCCACCATCTTTAATTCAAGAATTTATGAGGTGCCACATCAATGCACAACTAGAATATATGTAATATGAGCCAATATCAGAACCAATAATAAATAACATATAGATTACTAATTATCATGATGTTACAATTTCCATGTTTGATGAATTTTATAAATACAAAAGATGTTTCTTTTTTACTCAAAAAAAATGCTCTAGGTCTCTGTCTAGAGATCAGGTAAAGAGCATTAATAAAGACTTCATGATGCAATAAAATAAAAAAAATTATACAAGATAAATGTATTACACACATAAATGAATTTTTGATTATTACCCTAAATAATGCCTCAGTATCATTCATGACAAGGTATAACTCCAAAAAACATTTATGCCAAGGATAGTCACAAAAAGTAATGCAATTACCAACAAAATAGTAAAATTGTCAATGGTAGGGATTATCACACATGGTCATGGTGCGGTTGGATATGGATATTTTTAAACATATGTACTTAGAGGGTCTAACTTTACTATCACTTTATTGAACAAGTTCTTCAAGGATATGGAAACAATAATTACATATACTTATGGATCATTCCTATATAAAATTGCATCCTCAAAAAATTTATTATATGATGCAATTTTTTTATAATAATTTATACCTTGAATGAAATAAATACATATATGAAGCACACTCAATTGATGCCTTCAAAAAAATTCCTTCTAGGCTATATATTCAACTAGACAACTATTGCAGGGACAACAGGAACAAGTATTTCCTTCATGTTTTTATTTAATAATTATTTCTAAAAATAAAACACTCAATATGCATAAAACACTCAACCATTCAATAAAGAGAGGATTGGGTAAAAATAATCTAGTTCTAGCATAGGCATTCAGATCTCAATAATCTTGTACTTCTAGAATAATATGATTTCTTGTTTTTTCTTTGGCATTTTTTGTTTGGCATTTTTTGGCATTTCTCTTTCCTAAGTTCTTGGTGCAAGTGAAAGTGAATGCTAAAATGCCTGAGTGTGAATGCATGAGAGGATGTCTTGGAGGCTACTTGAGATCTGAATGCCTATGCTAAAACTAGATTATTTTAAGCTAAACCTCTCTTTATTGAATAAAGAGAGGTTTGGGTTACAATAAGAACAAGTATATCCTTCATGTTTTTATTTAATAATTATTTTTAAATCTACATTGCAATTTATTTTTCATTATTGAATATGCATAAAAAACTCAACCATTAAATAAAGAGAGGTTTGGGTTAAAATAATCTAGTTCTAGCATAGGCATTTAGATCTCAATAGTCTTGTAGTTCTAGAATCATATGATTTTTTGTTTTTTGTTTGGCATTTTTTGGCATTTCTCTTTCCTAAGCTCTTGGTGCAAGTGCAAGTGAATGCTAGAATGCCTGAGTGTGAATGCATGAAAGGATGTCTTGGAGGCTACTTGAGATCTAAATGCCTATGTTAGAACTAGATTATTTTAACCCAAACCTCTCTTTATTGAAACCTGTCTTTTGTGAACATGGACAATAAGAACAAGTATTTCCTTCATGTTTTTATTTAATAATTATTTTTAAATCTACATTGCAATTTATTTTTAATTATTGAATATGCATAAAACACTTAACCAATCTATAAAGAGAGGTTTGGGTTAAAATAATTTAGTTCTAGCATAGGCATTCAGATCTCAATAATCTTGTACTTCTAGAATCATATAATTTCTTGTTTTCTATTTGGCATTTTTTGGCATTTCTCTTTCCTAAGTTCTTGGTGCAAGTGCAAGTGAATGCTAGAATGCCTGAGTGTGAATGCATGAGAGGATGTGTTGGAGGCTACTTGAGACCTGAATACCTATGCTAGAACTAGATTATTTTAACCCAAACCTCTCTTTATTGAATAAAGAGAGGTTTGGGCTAAAATAAGAACAAGTATTTCCTTCATTGTAATTGAGCTATTGAAATTGAAAAGGGGTTAATAAGAACAATTATTTCCTTCATGTTTTTATTTAATAATTATTGTAGGGACAATAAGAACAAGTATTTCCTTCATGTTTTTATTTAATAATTATTTTTAAAAATAAATACACTCAATATGCATAAAACACTCAACTAGACAACTATTGCAGGGACAATAAGAACAAGTATTTCCATCATGTTTTAATTTAATAATTATTTTTAAAAATAAAACACTCAATATGCATAAAACACTCAACCATTCAATAAAAAGAGGTTTGGGTTAAAATAATCTAGATCTAGCATAGGCATTCAGATCTGAATACGCATAGAACTAGATTATTTTAACCCAAACCTCTCTTTATTGAATAAAGAGAGGTTTGGGTTAAAACAAGAAGAAGTATTTCCTTCTTTGTAATTGAGCTATTGAAAATGAAAAGGGGTTAATAAGAACAAGTATTTCCATCATGTTTTTATTTAATAATTATCGCAGGGATAATTAGAACAAGTATTTCTTTCATGTTTTTATTTAATAATTATTTTTAAAAATAAAAACACTCAATATGCATAGAACTATATTATTTTAACCCAAACCTCTCCTAATTGAATAAAGAGAGGTTTGGGTTTAAATAAGAACAAGTATTTCCTTTATTGTGATTGAGCTATTGAGAATAAAAAGGGGTTAATAAGAACAAGTATTTCCTTCATGTTTTTATTTAATAACTATTTTTAAAAATAAAAACACTCAATATGCATAAAACACTCAACTAGACAACTATTGCAGCGACAATAAGAACAAGTATTTCCTTCATGTTTTCATTTAATAATTATTTTAAAAAATAAAACACTCAATATGCATAAAACATTCAACCATTCAATTAAGAGAGGTTTAGGTTAAAATAATCTAGTTATAGCATAGGCATTCAGATCTCGATAATGTTGTACTTCTAGAATCAAATGATTTCTTGTTTTTTGTTTGGTATTTTTTGGCATTTCTCTTTCCTAAATTCTTGGTGCAAGTGAATGCTAGAATGCCTGAGTGTGAATGCATGAGAGGAAGTCTTGGAGGCTACTTGACATCTAAATGCTTATGCTAGAACTAGATTATTTTAACCCAAACCTCTCTTTATTGAATTAACAGAGGTTTGGGTTTTAATAAAAACAAGTATTTCCTTCATGTTTTTATTTAATAATTACTGTAGGGATAATAAGAACATATATTTCCTTCATTTTTTATTTAATAATTATATTTAAATCTACATTGCAATTTATTGAATAAAGAGACATTTGGGTTAATAAGAACAAGTATTTCCTTCATGCTTTTAATTATTAATTATTCCAGGGACAATAAGAACAAGTATTTCCTTCATGTATTTATTTAATAATTATTTTTAAAAATAAAAACACTCAATATGCATAAAACACACAACTAGACAACTATTATAGGGACAATAAGAACAAGTATTTCCTTCATGTTTTTATTTAATAATTATTTTTAAAAATAAAACACTCAATATGCATAAAACACTAAACCATTCAATAAAGAGAGGTTTGGGTTAAAATAATCTAGTTTTAGCATAGGCATTTAGATCTCAATAATCTTGTACTTCTAGAATCATATGATTTCTTATTTTTTGTTTAGCATTTTTTGTTTGGCATTTTTTGGCATTTCTCTTTCCTATGTTCTTGGTGTAAGTGAAAGTGAATACTAGAAATCCTGAGCGTGAATGCATGAGAGGATGTCCTAGAGGCTACTTGAGATCTGAATGCCTATGCTATAACTAGATTATTTTAACCCAAACCTCTCTTTATTGAAACCTCTCTTTTGTGAACATGGATGATAAGAATAAGTATTTCCTTCATGTTTTTATTTAATAACTATTTTTAAATCTACATTTCAATTTATTTTTAATTATTGAATATGCATAAAACAGTTAACAATTCAATAAAGAGAGGTTTGGGTTAAAATAATCTAGTTCTAGCATAGGCATTCAGATCTCAATAATCTTGTACTTCTAGAATCATATTATTTCTTGTTTATTGTCTGGCATTTTTTGGCATTTCTCTTTCCTAAGTTCTTGGTGCAAGTGCAAGTGAACGCTAGATTGCCTGAGTGTGAATGCATGAGAGGATGTCTTGCAGGCTACTTAGTTCTGAATGCCTATGCTAGAACTAGATTATTTTAAAAACCACCAATTGCATAGGCATTCAGATCTGAAGTAGCCTCCAGGACATCCTCTCATTGAGTTAAAACAAGAAAAATTATTTATTTCATGTTTTAATTTAATAATTATTTTTATAAATAAAACATTCAATATGCATAAAATAGTCAACCATTCAATAAAGAGAGGTTTGGGTTAAAATAGTCTAGTTCTAGCGTAGGCATTCACATCTCAATAGTCTTGTACTTCTAGAATCATATGATTTCTTGTATTTTTTTTGGCATTTTTTGGCATTTCTCTTTCCTATGTTCTTGGTGCAAGTGCATGTGAATGCTAGAATGCCTGAGTGTGAATACATGAGAGGATGTCTTGGAGGCTACTTGAGATCTGAATGCCTATGCTAGAACTAGATTATTTTAACCCAAACCTCTCTTTCTTGAATAAAGAGAGGTTTGGGTTACTATAAGAACAAGTATTTACTTAATGTTTTTATTTAATAATTATTACAGGGACAATAAGAACAAGTATTTTCTTCATGCTTTTATTTAATAATTATTTTTAAATCTACATTCCAATTTATTGAATAAAGAGAGGTTTGGGTTAAAATAAGAACAAGTATTTCCTTCATGTTTTTATTTAATAATTATTTTCAAAACTAAAACAATCAATATGCATAAAACACTCAACCATTCAATAAAGAGAGGTTTAGGTTAAAATAATCTAGTTCTAGCATAGGCATTTAGATCTCAATAATCTTGTACTTCTAGAATGATATGATTTCTTGTTTTTTGTTTGGCATTTTTTGGCATTTCTCTTTCCTAAGTTCTTGATGCAATTGCAAGTTAATGCTAGAATGCCTGAGTGTGAATGCATGAGAGGATGTCTTGGAGGCTACTTGAGATCTGAATGCCTATGCTTGAACTAGATTATTTTAACCCGAACCTCTCTTTATTGAATAAAGAGATGTTCGGGTTAAAATAAGAACAAGTATTTCCTTCATGTTTTTATTTAATAATTATTTTAGGGACAATAAGAACAAGTATTTCCTTCATGTTTTTATTTAATAATTTTTTTTAAATTTACATTGAAATTTATTGAATAAAGAGAGGTTTGGGGTAATAAGAACAAGTATTTCCTTGATGTTCTTTTTTAATTATTGAATAAAGATAGGTTTGGGTTCAAATAAGAACAAGTATTTCCTTCATGTTTTTATTTAATAATAATTTTTAAAAATAAAACACTCAACCATTCAATAAAGAGAGGTTTGGGTTAAAATAGTCTAGTTCTAGCATAGGCATTCAGATCTCAATATTCTTGTACTTCTAGAATCATATGATTTCTTGTTTTTTGTTTGGCATTTTTTGTTTGGCATTTTTTGGTATTTCTCTTTCCTATGTTCTTGGTGCAAGTGCAAGTGAATTCTAGAATGCCTATGTTTTAATGGATGAGAGGATGTCTAAGAGGCTACTTGAGATCTGAATGCCTATGATAGAACTAGATTATTTTAACCCAAACCTCTCTAATTTGAATAAAGAGAGGTTTGGGTTAAAATAAGAAAAAATATTTCCTTCATGTTTTTATTTAATAATTATTGTAGGCACAATAATAACAACTATTACCTTCATGTTTCTATTGAATAGTTTTTTTCAAATCTACATTGCAATTTATTAAATAAAGAGAGTTTTGGTTTAATAAGAACAAGTAATTCCTTCATGTTTTTTTTTTAATTAGTGAATATGCATAAAACACTCAACCATTCAATAAAAAGAGGTTTGGGTTAAAATAATCTAGTTCTAGCATAGGCATTCAGATCTCAATAATCTTGTACTTCTAGAATCATATGATTTCTTGTTTTTTGTTTGGCATTTTTTGGCATTTCTCTTTCCTAAGTTCTTGGTGCAAGTGCAAGTGAATGCTAGAATGCCTGAGTGTGAATGCATGAGAGGATTCCTTGGAGGCTACTTGAGATCTGAATGCCTATGTTAGAACTAGATTATTTTAACCCAAACCTCTCTTTATTGCATAAAGAGAGGTTTGGGTTAAAATAAGAACAAGTATTTCCTTCATGTTTTTATTTAATAATTATTGCAGGGACAATAAGAAAAAGTATTTCCTTCATGTTTTTATTTAAATATTCTTTTTAAATCTACATTGCAATTTATTGAATAAAGAGAGGTTTGGGTTAAAATAAGAACAAGTATTTCCTTCATGTTTTTATTTAATAATTATTTTTAAAAATAAAACACTCGATATGCATAAAACACTCAACCATTCAATAAAGAGAGGTTTGGGTTAAAATAATCTAGTTCTAGCATAGGCATTCAGATCTCAATAATCTTGTACTTCAAGAATCATATGATTTCTTGTTTTTTGTTTGGCAATTTTTGTTTAGCATTTTCAGGCATTTCTCTTCCCTAAGTTCTTGGTGGAAGTGCAAGTGAATGCTCGAATGCATGAGTGTGAATGCATGAGAGGATGTCTTGGAGGCTACTTGAGATCTGAATACCTATGCTAGAACTAGAATATTTTGAAAACCACTAATTGCTTAGGCATTCAGATCTCAAGTAACCTCCAAGACATCCTCTCATTGAGTTAAAATAAGATCAAGTATTTCCTTCAGGTTTTTATCTAATAATTATTTTTTAAAATAAAACACTCAATATGCATAAAACACTCAACCATTCAATAAAGAGAGGTTTGGGTTAAAATAATGTAGTTCTAACATAGGCATTCAGATCTCAATAATCTTGTACTTCTAAAATCATATGATTTGTAGTTTTTTGTTTGGCATTTTTTGGCATTTCCCTTTCCTAAGTTCTTGATGCAAGTGCAAGTGAATGCTAGAATGCCTGCGTGTGAATGCATGAGAGGATTCCCTGCAGATTACTTGCGATTTGAATGCCTATGCTAGAACTAGATTATTTTTACCCAAACCTCTCTTCATTGAATAATGAGAGGTTTGGGTTAAAATAAGAACAAGTATTTCCTTCATGTTTTTACTTAATAATTATTGCATGGACAATAAGAACAAGTATTTCCTTCATGTTTTTATTTAAATATTCTTTTTAAATCTACATTGCAATTTATTGAATAAAGAGAGGTTTGGGTTAAAATAAGAACAAGTATTTCCTTCATGTTTTTATTTAATGATTATTTTTAAAAATAAAATACTCAATATGCATAAAACACTCAACCATTCAATAAAGAGAGGTTTGGGTTAATATAATTTAGTTCTAGCATAGGAATTTCGATCTCAATAATCTTGTACTTCTAGAATCATATGATTTCTTGTTTTTTATTTCGCATTTTTTGGCATTTCTCTTCCCTATGTTCTTGGTGCAAGTGCAAGTGAATGATAGAATGCATAATTGTGAATACATGAGAGGATTTGGTGGAGGCTACTTTAGATATGAATGCCTATGCTAGAACTAGATTATTTTAACCCAAACCTCTCTTTATTGAATAATTATTTTTAAATCTGCATTGAAATTTATTGAATAAAGAGAGGTTTGGGTTAAAATAAAAACAAGTATTTCCTTCATGTTTTTATTTCATAATTATTTTTAAAAATAAAACACTCAATATGCATAAAACACTCAACCATTCAATAAATAGAGGTTTGGGTTAAGATAATCTAGTTCTAACATAGGCATTCAGATCTCAATAATCTTGTACTTCTAGAATCATATGATTTCTTATTTTTTGTTTGACATTTTTTGGCATTTATGTTTCCTAAGTTCTTGGTTCAAGTGCAAGTGAATGCTAGAATGCATGAGAGGATGTCTTGGAGGCTACTTGAGATATGAATGCCTATGCTAGAACTAGATTATTTTCAACCAAACCTCTCTTTATTTAATAATTATTCTAAATCTATATTTGCAATTTATTGAACAAAAGAGAGGTTTTGGTTAAAATAAGAACAATTATTTCCTTCATGTTTTTATTTAATAATTATTTTTAAAAATAAAAAACTAAATATGCATAAAACACTCAACCATTCAATAAAGAGAGGTTTGGGTTAAAATAATCTAGTTCTAGCATAGGCATTCAGATCTCAATAATCTTGCACTTCTAGAATCATATGATTTCTTGTTTTTTCTTTGGCATTTTTTGGCAATTCTCTTTCCTAAGTTCATGGTGCAAGTGGAAGTGAATGCTATAATGCTAGATTGTGAATGCATGAGAGGATGTCTTGGAGGCTACTTGAGATCTAAATGCCTATGCTAGAACTAAGTTTTTTTAACCCAAACCTCTCTTTATTGAATGTATGAGTGTTTTATGCATATTCAGTGTTTTATTCTTAAAAATAATTATTAAATAAACATGAAGGAAATACTTTTTCTTATTTTAACCCAAACCTCTCTTT